>OY293305.1:60308297-60849399 GCA_958502075.1 Orchestes rusci | reverse complement strand
TTGAGCTAAGAATTTCAAAATTTTAATCAGGGGCGTACCATACTGGTGGGGTTAAAGGTTAAAAGAATCCAATTTTCTTTTTCATTCAGGTAGTTCTATTAGATATACATTAGAAGACCGTGAACCATAA
Organism: Orchestes rusci; assembly: GCA_958502075.1. Taxonomy (NCBI): domain Eukaryota; kingdom Metazoa; phylum Arthropoda; class Insecta; order Coleoptera; family Curculionidae; genus Orchestes; species Orchestes rusci. The sequence continues at coordinate 60,849,269 of OY293305.1, read as the reverse complement.
CAGGCGAATAATCGAATAAGAGTAGGATGACAACAATGACATGTACCTATTAGAGGCGATTTCGTGATGGTTTTGGTACCCAGTTTAGTTGGTCAAAATTGAACAACGAATGTCGAGATGATAAACGCTGACGATGGCGTCCCGGCAGATTTGGTATGTTGTTTGCTAAGCGTTTGGTCTGTCATCGGGATATCAAAGACTGATAATGGTTGATCTTTTTGGTATAGGACTGTTCCTCTCGCGTATTCCTTTGAGAGAAAGGAAAGACGGGAAAGAATGTCAGGAAAAAACGCCGGTCTGTGAGCGGCTATTGCAGCCGTTTCTTGAAAGTCGCTTTCTACCCATTCCCAAAACATTATTGGTTGTCAATCTGGAAGCATTGTTCTTATGCAATGCTGCTGCCAGCAAATCCATGAAATGTTGATCCAGATACATTTAGGGACAAGAAGAACGCAGTTAACGAGGTAGTGCGCGAATAGACCTATTCGATATACGTACATAGAAGACCGTGAATCATAACAGGCGATTTATTCAAGAGTTGGATGACAACAATGACGAGCGATTTCGTCATGGTTTTTGTACGCAGTTTGGTTGGTTCAAAATGACCATCCAAACCGAAACCAATTTCGGGATGATAAACGGTGACATCCCGGCAGATTTGGTATGTTGTTTGGTAACTGTTGGTCTGTCAACGGGATACCGAGGTCTGAAAATTGTTAATCTTTTTGGTATAGGGCTGTCGCCCTCCAAAAAGCAGGTTCTCCTTCTTCATTTTAGCAGGTAAATAATAAATAGTAATTACAATCATGAAGCAGGCAAGTAACAAGTGAAGAATTTTCTATGAATGCATGTTACAACATACAATCATATCCTTAATATATCGTCGCCCCAGAGCTCGCCACAGAGCAACAGTGGGATAAGTCGAAAATTTGCGATTTTGAGATTTCTTCATTTTGGACTTCCAGATTGATAGAACTAAGTATCTAGTATAACACTGGGATTGTTGAATTCTTAATTATTTATAAAATATTCATTATTAATCTCAGTGTTGCAAAATAAAAAAACAAACAGCATTGTCTAGTACAACACTGATGGGTTATAAGACATATCCCCTTATATTATATGTATATATGCATATCCCCCTGTCGCACTTGGTAAAGTTGAGTGCAACATTGGATTATGTATGGTTCAAAGTCACGCATACGCCAAATTCGATATAGATGGTAGGAGGTGCATCTCCCCAAAACCGCGAAATCCCAAATCTGCGAAAACGCAAAACCGCGAACATCGATATGGGACTCGGCATGTTACAGAGAGCTTTATTAGAAAGTTATCAATAGAGAGAGAGATAAATATGTGATTCGAAGATTTAAATGATTTTCTTACCCATGTTTCCCTTGATGAACTGACCATAACCAAACATTTGTTTAATTTTTATCATAATACCTGATAATAACAATAAAAGGGTAATTTTTCAGTTTACCGACTATTGCAATTTTGATTTTCTTTTTGCATTAGTGAATAGGTAGGTACCTATATAACTCTTATTCTGGATGTTCTTGAGAATCAGTAAGTAGTTATTTTGATCCTGTAATTGATCTTAGCACAAGACAAGTTGGGCAGGAGCGTTACTTTTTAAATGATATTGAAGACAACATCCACCGGCTACGCTGGGCAAGAGCGTACCTTTTTACTCAGGCAGGAGCACCCATATGAACAGGAGCGTTACTTTTTAAACGATATCAGGAGAATCAAACACAGTTACACCCACTTTATTATAATATAAGTTCAGCTTCATTCTAATTATTGTTTTACTCTTTCAAATACTAGTTTTGTTTGAACCTGTCAACAGCTGACATGCGTTTCGTTTCACTTGGATTAAGGCGGATCACGTTAGTTCAATCGATCGTTCACATCATTCAGGTTAAATATTTATCCTTCTCGTTGATACGTTGATCTTCTCTTTCTAACTCACGTTCGCAAAATTGGTAAATACGAACTAACGGGTATTCAAGAAGGCGAACGAAGTGTTCGCATACGTGGGTTTTCGCGGATTTGATTTTTCGCATAAGTGGGTTTTCGCGGTTATGGTGTTCTCCCGATGGGAGAATATGATTCTTGTTTGGCAAAAGGAAATCTGTCACTTCAACTATGAAGTGAAATTGAATGTGAACCATGCATAAAACTACAAGGAGAACCTTACATTCTTTATTGAAAATGACGAAGTAGAAAAAGATACGAGTGAAGAAAGGTGAACCAGATAAAATAAATTACAAGACTTCTTTCACTCAAGAATCTTTCAAAATTAAAAATATCAAAAGAACAAGTCGGAGAAAGCGAGTGGAAATGATTATCAAAGGCAGCATACAATAAACTACCAAACATTATTTCTAGCCCAACATTAAAAAAAAAATAGTTAGTTTCTGCAATAACCTCGGCAATATCAATTTGATTCGAAAAAGGCATCACCAATTCTTCTCGTCATTGAATAGTGGTTTCCCAGAGAACTCTGTAGATTCGGAATAATTGTCTAAGTATTATCATTATAATTAGTATTTTATCATTCTCATGTTGTGCATACTGTGAATCACCTTTTTTTTCATTCAAAATCAAAAATTGTTTGAAAAATAGAGTGTCTCTTTAAATACGAGTTGCAGTGTTTAGATAATTTATGGCAAAGCGGTTATTTTTAAGTTATCCACATTGAATATAATAATTGAATAAGCGAAAAAATTTCAAACTCGATTTTCTCGAAACTCGAAATTCAGACTTGTCCCACTGTTGCCCAGTGGCGACGATATTCTGTGATTTATGGAAGATATTCGGACATGCCGTTTGGCGCGAATCAATAACCAATCCACTATACCAAACGATTTCGGCAAAGTTTGGTATGATACGTCAAAACGGTGATGACACAAGTACCAAACAGATACCAAAGAATATCAAAAATTAACCAATTGGTTCAATTCTACCAGAACCATGAAGAAATCACCTTATAATATTTAGATCACCGCATGTTATGGTCAGAACATGTAGTGATCAAGAAGTCAAGGAATAAACCAAATGAAAAAGAGATTTGAAGGGACAGCTATAATCCATACAAACTAGATGATTCTCATTTTCTAGGGTTATATGCAGCCTCTATTAATTTCCCAATCCATATCAATTGAGTTATCAGTTAATTTATGTAGAAAACTAAACTAGATAATCTCAAGAGGATTCTATGATCCAATGATATAATATTTTCGAGATTTACACATTATTTCTCATTTAGCTATAGCAAAATGACCCATTTTTCATAATTCCGTTGCCAAGTTCAAAATTTCATAGTTACACCATCCTTTGTTTAATGAAAATGTTCGAAATATTATTATTATCAATTAACCTTGGAAATATACATAGTTTTTGTTTATCCAATGGTGCTAGCATTGATATCAAAAGTAACACAGAGAAAAGTTTTATTTTTTCATATGTGGAAAAAAAAGGAAGTTTTTTAATGCACCATTACTTCTCAGTGCAGCTTTTTTTTATGGCCACCACTAATATTTTGTTATTGTTCAATCAAAACCACATATTTTGTGAAAGTCTGAGTCCTGATAGCAAATGGCAAATAAATATTTTGTAGAATATGCTACAAGCGATAATTCAACCATCACATTACATAGTTGTGTTTGAATGTGAAACTATACATAAATAAAATTAACTGGATCCATATTGCCACTCTTATATTCAAACTGGTAGCTGTAGCTTTCAGCTAGTGAGAGCCGAGGCCGAGAGGCTGAACAAATACTTTCCATTTTTAACTGTGACTTTAGCTAGCACGTAAAGTTGACTGACAGCTATGTGGCTCTCAGTTTTAGCTGAGTGATTATGTTAAAAAAAAAATCAAAAAGATCACCTCATATTATGTAAGAAAAAAATAAATAATGTTCACAATGCTAGTCAATAAAAAAAACTCACCTTCCACCTCACAATTTTATTATTCATAGTGAATCTCTTCAAACGCACTGTTATACTAGGTTCTACTAACTAAAAACCAAAGCAATAACATTTTTGATCACAATAAGATAACAGAGTCTGTAAAAAACCGATTTGGAAAGAGAATTGATCACCTTTGTGAGAAATGCTCGTTGATATAAACCAATCAAGTGGACATGAAAATCACTGAAAATAGCAAGTAGCTTCCTAAGCCTGAAAAGCTGCTGTCTATACTGGGTTAGGAAAAATTACCAGAAGGGTCGATAATTTCAGAAGATACATCAGCTGGAAAAAAATGACTCATTGAAAGTTGTGAGTTTATTAAAAATATCTTCATTTCTGTAGTTAATTAAAACATACAGGGTCAAGCATAAAGTTTTTATTTATTTATTTAAATTAAGTCATACAAAACACCCTATAGTTATCACATTGCAAGACTTACTTTAAGGCAGCTCAAAATCGCAATTTTTAAATGTAAACCCCGGTATTTTAGTATTTCAATTCTTCCTTAAATATTGAACAAAAATTATTTTACACAATAATACACATTATGTTTCTAAATTTAGCCGTTTTCAAGTTATCGCGTTTCATAAATGACATTATTGCATGTTTTAAAACTCAAACAGTTCAAGATAGAGAAAAACGGACTAAGTACACTTTCTAGTATCAACTTTGCAAAAGCTATCTAGGAACATAAAATTAATTGTTGTAAACTGTCAAATTGGGTCGAAAAAAGTTGACAGTTTACAGTACCTTCTATTCTGATGACAGAATAGCTCCTGAAAAGTTAAGATGAGAAAGTACAGACCATTTTTTCCTATCTTGAACCGTTTGTGTTTTATAGCTTGTCAAAAGTGCGAAAATTTTATTTTCATAACGCGATATCGGTTGAATTGAGGAACATTATTTTTATTACAAGTTTTGCTCAAAATTGAAGAAAGAATTGAAATATCAAATAATTTAAGGTGGGAGCCATTTGAAAAATGCAACTTTGATCTGTCATCGACATTGCTTCAAAAATTATTTGGAGCAACAAAAATAAAAATAGCTCTGTAACGGAGCAGGGATTTGAGTGCTTGACAAAACTAGATAACAGAACACAGGGTGTTCTATTTGAAAAAATTGAGTTTCTTCGTCTCTAAATTCGCTAAGTTGTGCCTGCTGTAAAAAACCCCCTCAATTCATTATCGCGATTCTTTTTTTTTAAATCAATTACTTTGACTCTTACATTGAAAAATACTCATATTGCAAGATTCAATTTTAAATCTTTTGTTTTTGTAGCTAATCTACCAACATAATGTTTTTTCCCTAAATTTTAGTAAATCCTCGATAGCCTGACAACATTGCACGCTGGCAAATGAAACCACTGTTTCATACGTTGAATATTACTCTGAATCCAAAACTCTAATCAAAAGTAGGGGTTGCCATTTAAATGTTTTGTATTGTTTTTACTCTAGCATTTTGTATTTGCTTTGTCCATAAAATTTATTTAAATTTTTCTGTGGCAATAAGGCATATTTGATTTGATTTGAAAGAGTATTTTTTGATGTCACGGTTTCCTAGAACACCCTGTATACACGGTAATATTCTTAAATTGTGACCCTGCTGGAACCCTATAAGTTTTGGCCCCCCTTTTAGAGCTGCACTGTATAACCAACCAAACAAAAGAGAGAGAGACGAAACTGAAAGCAAAAACTTAAAAATACAAAAATACAGCCAAACATAGGTACAGGTTCATAGGGGTGAACAATATTAAAACTAATAACAAGAGACTGGACTCCTGTTATTACATCCAGAGGTTGCTGCAATCTGCAATACAATAGATTGCGAATGAGTTGCCTGGCAAAATCCGGGGCTATACTTTTAACCGGGGTGTTGCACACACTTAACATTTATTCAACGTTTCGAACTAATTGAGCCATCATCAATGTGAGTTAATGCTGGTTAGGAAAAATATATAATATAACAAATACCCAATAAACTTATCTTGTGGAGAAAAAAAAAAACTGTGAATACGAAACCAATCAAAAGCAGTGAAAAATTAAAAAAATAGTCATTTGAAAACCAAAAGTTTTTGAATTTGCAAATTTGAATTTTTGAAATCCTCTGTTCCTGACGTAACTAAGGGAGATGGATCAGAACAGACTTCACGTTTATATAGTATCTTCTTCGTATTTTTCTTCTCTAAAAGATTACATAATCAGATTATTCATCCAACGTTTCGTTCCTTTCCAAACATCATCAATTCATATTGATGATGGCGTTATTAGCTCGAACGAAATGTCGAATGAATGTCAAGTGTGATATGTCGTTGGAATTTAAATAGAAGTATATTAGGCGTGGAACGGAATTTTTCAAATAGCTGCATCATAAATCTGATAACGCCATTTTATAGAGAAAAAAAAGTTACTATAAAGATGTAACCTTTGCTTTTAATTATTTTTTTTTATAAACCCACTAAACCCAGGAAAACACGAAAACCGTTTTTCAAAATTTCGGTATTTTCCGGATATTTCCGGAAGTATTCGGATTTTTTTTTGATTTTCCAACAGCATTCTATTGAGTATACCCATATGCTCATTTTTGCCATGATTTGAACTTTGCTGTATATCCTTACGTTTCCAAGATACTGATGGTGATTATTTTAATCTGTAACACCATGTAAAGTAGGTATAGCCCGGGATTTTGCCAGGCAACCCATCTGAAATCGATTTTTGAGCAAATTATCATAACATTTGAACTTTATGAGCATCCAATAACAGATGAGTGTAGATATTCCTTATAATGTATCTCGTACTATAAGGTAATAAATAATATAATGTTGAATGGTTATGAACTTGAAATTACACTATGACTCTGAGTTTATTTTTAAAGAGAAGAATTTGTTAATTATCTGATCATGTCTTTATTTTCTATGGTGTCATCTCAACAAAACCAGTTATTGTTAGGCTATAACGATACCAATAATATCAAATTGAGCTAACGCTAACGAGCATGACAAGTATACAGGCCAACATTTTTTTGTTAAAAATTTGGCTACCTGCATAACTTCCAACGAGGAATAAGATGAAAAGAATTCCGTTTTCAAAAATATACAGGTTGAGTCAAAAATTTGATAAACTCTTTATTTTGAATTGATCACCCTGTATATTTTTATGAATATCGATAGATCTTTTTTAAACTAGCGATATGAAGTTTTATCTGTTTATATGTCAAAATGACAGAGTAATACCTCCATTTTAATTATTTTAGTTCAGAAGTAAGGCAACTGGTTGTCATTGGTTACGTTGTCACGTAATTTATTCAATTAGTCAATTACTTAGCTGTACTGTCAGTAAGATTCTTTTAATACTATTTTTGTAAGAACTAGACTTTGCAATTATTAAAATGTTTGCTCCTCGGTTTGGTCTTACCTATCAAAAATAAAGAATTGAGATCCTTAGTGCCAATTCACAATGAACGTAATACGTGAAAAAGACGTAACGGAAACGTAATCTGTGAAGATAAATGTACTGTATCGGTATGTCTGTTCACAATTATATGCTAAAAGGAATAACAGACGCAAGTACGCGGCACACGTAACGATATTAGGAATCATTTTTATGTTTAATTTGAACACTAACGTAATATTTGCTGTTATGTTTACGGTCACGTTTACGGTTGTATTACGCTTACGTTAATTGTGAATTGGCACTTATGATGATTGCGCATTTTGGTGCGTCACTTCCTGGACTAATCTCAAACTATATCGAATCGGTGGATAGGAAGAGGAGGTGCAGTTGAGTGGCCCGCTAGATCCCCGGACCTCAACCCTCTAGACTCTTATCTGTGGGGGCATTTGAAAAATAAACTTGAGAATAGGTCCAAAAATATTGTTCATTTGAGAGATAATATTAATACTGTTATTCATTGAATTCATTGGGACTCTTTTGATAATGTTTTGCAAGAATTTAGGAATAGGCTTGGATATTGTTGAGCTAATCATGGCAAACGATTTGAACATTTGATAAAATAGCCGATCTTATTTTCAATAATTTATCTTTTTTTTTATTGTGTTCCGTTCAAAGTAACAAATGATAGTAATTATTGTTCGGGTTGTTCAACTGATTTCCATTTAATTTTCTTGTTCTGAATTGTCTATGTACTTATTACTTCTTGAGTCACCCTTTAGATGCAAAAACATGTTGGGATTGTTGCATTCTTCTTCTTCTTCTTCTTATCAGCCTGTTTTCATCCACTCCTAAATGTAGGCCTCTTCCATATTCTTCCATTCCTGTCTGTTTCTAGCGGTTCTCATCCAGTTTTTCCCGGCGATTTTCTGTATGTCGTCACGCCATCTCTTTTGAGGCCTGCCAATACTTCTTTTGCTCTCTCTTGGGCGTCATGCTGTTATTTTGTATGTCCTTCTTTCTATATCCTGTCTTGCAATAATATATAGCCCATCCCCATTTCAGCTGTGCAATTCGTTTGCTCACATCTGTTAGTCTTATTCTTCTTTTGATTTCCTCGTTTGGAACCCTGTTTCGTAGATTAATTCCTAGCATAGCCCTTTCCATTGATCTTTGGGTGACTTGAAGCTTATTAATAGTTTTACGTGTAAGCGGCATTGTTTCAAGACCATAGGTGAGGACTGGTAGAATGCACGATTCGTAAACTTTTCTTTTGAGATTTATGGGGGTTTCACCGGATTTCATGATGAATACAAGTTTACCAAAAGCTGCCCAACTGAGACTTATTATACTTCTAGGAATTTCGGCCGATTGATTTCCATTCCCTATTTGTATTCTATGTCCTAGATATATATATTCCTTCACGTTTTCTATCATTTGATCTCCGATTTCAACTTGTATTTGTTCTTGAGTCATTATTTTTGTTTTTGATAGGTTCATTTTGAGTCCCACCACAGATGATGCATGGTAAAGTTCTTGTTGCATACATTGTAGTTTTTCTGGAGAATTGCTGATAATGACAATATCGTCGGCAGATCTCAAGTGGTTTAGTCGTGCTCCATCTATGTTAGCTCCCTTATCTTGCCAGTCTAAGCCCTTAAATACATCCTCCAGTGCTAACGTTACTAGTTGGCCTTGTTTGTTTTTGAGCCCGGAAATCCATGGAGGTTTGGAAGGTGATTGGCCTTAAGTTGCATTCTGACTTATTTCAATTGAATTTTGCGTAAAAAAATCATTATTTGGTTTTTTTAATCAAATTGGTATAGCTCTGTCATTTTGACAGATAAACAAAGAAATCCCTATATCACTGGAATTTTTTCAAAAAGATCTATTGATTTGCATGAAAATATACAGGGTGATACATTTAAAATAAAATAGTTGATCATATTTTTGACCCACCCTGTATATTTTTCAAAACGAGATTACTTTCATCTTATTCATCATTGAAAATTATGTGAGTGGACAAATTTATCTAAAAAAAGGCTAGTGGTTTTGAAGATATTAGCATTATCCCAGACTTCTTTTCCACCCGTATAATAATAATTCATCATGATAAACATTTATATCATTAAAAAAATATGTGTAGCAAAGTTTAAACTAGAATTTTTTAGCATTATTAAAAATGTTATACTATGGCATTACACGCCTCATAAAAGCCAGAGCTGTGTATAAACCTAACCCTCCAACTTAGTATTGTTCTTACTTCCTCGTGAAGAACATGAAGCGTTGATAGCTTTGTTCAATGAACAGTTCACAATCTTGTTCTCAAGATAAAATATAAGTATCCTAGAAACTAAGTCGAAAGATGAAAGTCGAATAAGGCATTGTTGCTAGGTAATGTTTATTCAACAAAAACTTTCTAACTCACACTTTTATTCAGAGAGAGAATGAGTAAAATATGCCGCAGTTCCGACAGTCAAAAATTGATTATTTTTCGATTATAGTCTAGAGGATGGAATCAATTTAACAAAAACTCCTTTTGATTACATCAAAGCACTTCCACCAAGCTTCACAATATAGTGATCAAAACCAACATGACATGTACTCCTAATTGTTGGAAAATCCAATTTTCCGTCAATATAGAGTTGGATCGACTTTTGAACTCATCAATCCTCAAGTATGATCAAACAATGATTTGACGTTTAATTAAATTTCAAAAGTGGAATATCCACTTATTCAACGAGATTCGGTCTTTTGTTCCGTAAGTTATGGCAGAATGTTTTAGAAATGTATGTGGGACCACATCATGCGCAGTTTCGAAGTCATATAAGTAGTTCCGAGATTATGCAAATGTAGAATCAAGTAAGGCCGAGGCTCTGGTTTCAAGCATCACCATAAATTCAAAATCCAGAAATAATGTTGGGACAGCACGTATTCTGAATAAATTTCAATGTCTTTGTGGATGATGAGCTAGACCATGATGTGTAACTAATATGTCTGAATCACGATAATTATTATTTGATATGAAGTCAAAAACACAGGCTGTTATATTTTAGATGCATGATGGTTTTTGAAGAGTGAATGAGCAGATTCTATAATTTACACATAAGCTGAAAAACTGGACTAAAATCAGGAGGGAGATACTCAGCATAACAAACTATTTATTTGAACACAAGAATTGTTCATGATGGAGAGATCCTAAGAACCAGTTACTTATTAGTAGCAAGAGAACATGCAAATATTTTTGTCATCCTCTTTTCGTTTTTCTCATCATTTCTTCTAAATGTTTATAGAAATATTGGGGTTCGAGGTATTCAAGCTAATGAGTAAGGCTTCAAAGCAGAGTTACTTCGCTATATTCTGATATCTTGGAACGTCAACTTCTCCCGCATCCTTAGCGTGTTATAATTGAAGAAAATATGAGTTACGATTGTGATAATATCTAGACATATTGAAGGCCATCCTGAGCGATATCGTCGCGTCCATGGTATGGCACGATGAATTAAGAACAAGTTAGTTTCAAATCAATGTTCATAAACATCTCCTTGTGGAAATTGGACTTGGGAGTGATGACCTTTTCTAGCTTTTGAGTAGTGGAAAGATTATGAAATGTGTGGAGTGATAGCTACAGATGTTTCTCTCCAAAAAAATGGTCTCATTTGATGTCAATCTGGGATCTTCGATTTAGAACGATCCTCGTTATGGGAATCATTTTAGGATTGCTACAAATCCTAGTAATCGAAATTGAGAAATCATACATTCCTTCAGATCAAGTCAATAATTAAAGCATACCTATATGCATGGAAGATTCCATCCAAAAATCACAATAAGTTGTGTACATTTCATACTTCAAAGTGCTAAAAAGTAAAAAAAAACAGGAATCTCCTGTCGATCATTTTAAATTCTGACTTCAAGTTGTTTGAACTTGAAATCGGGTAGTTTTAAATCACTGAGTATGTTTAAATAGTAAATACAGCGAATAAAAAAAAAACTTCGTCGCTTGAAACATGAGAATTTCAAGTGAAGAGCTGATAACTGTTGTGATTTCTTTTCGAAATAAAAATGATGTAAAAAAATATAAAACTATTTTTTCCATAAAATTTTTTCTCATCTGTCTTTCTTCTTGCCTCAAATTGACTTTCAGTCTCTGTTTCTGGTATACAGAGAGTTTCATGATAGGAAGTTTCACACCCCTCAAGGGTGTGAATCTTTGGGCGATCAAAAAAAGTGTCAATCGCTTAATTCTCGATATACAGGATATTCGAAATTGAAGAAAATGAGTTTTTGAATTAGTAAAAGAAAGACTTCAACAATCCAATAATTTGAGAAATAATACCCGACTTTTGTGAGATTTGTTCTTCGATTAACATCAAAAGACCATAAAAGAGCTCTGACAACCATGATCACAAGGATTTGAGGTACTTATGGTTGAGAAAGAAAGTATTTCTTCATGTTCGAAGACTCAATTCTCGACTCAATTCAACACCTTTTCCATCTACAAATAAGACTCAATCGCCCATGTATGGGAAGACAGACGCATTGTCCTTTACGACCCCAAGCTTATCAATTATACAGGATGTATTTAAAGTTGACTCAAAAATGAAAAAAATTATATGTATAGTGAGGTTGGAGGTCAGGTATACGGTAAGGTATAATACCAGATTTTGCCATGCCTCAAAATGTCTTTTATTTCTCGAAACGAAAACCCTTCGTCATACCAAATTTTGTGGAAATATCTGGAGAGATAGGAAACTTATGACAAAAAATGCTTTTTTTTCATGAAACTTCAACACACCCTGTATCTTGGAACCAAAGTATTTCTGGTACATAGTTTTATTTGCATCTTCTTGCATTCTTGCAACCCCAACTTCAAATACACACTGTAGTTCAACTACAGCAGTAACGGAAAACAAAGGATTCCTGTCAAGTTTGTGATGCATTTTGGAAAACTTTTAGTTTGCAGGCAAAATAATTGCTTCAGGCAGGAATAATATCATCAACAACTCACTCGCTAAACTACGTGAAGCAAAGTTCAAAATATACGGAGCATTTGGAACTCATCACATCACAAATGATCAGTTAACTTTGGAATGTTAATCTCGAGTAGCAGCTTTCATAATGAGAAAATAGAGCCCTGTCTTAATAATTGAAACGACATACAATACAGCCGACTACTGCATTCATTAGGAATATACATGGTGTCCCGAAATTAGGTTGAAATAATTGAACAGTAAAGAAACGATTGCTCCTTGAGCCTAAAATGCTGATTTGTGATAGTTGATCGATAATGTACCAAAAATTTTTAAAAATAATCTGAGATGCCACATTTGCCGCTATACAATTTTTTTTTACACGAATAATTGTACCACATTTTGCGATATGATTTTTGTTTGATGGAGAAAAACACAACATGAATTATTCTGAACTCATTCGACCTACTTGCACTTGAATTTGAACAACTAATCTTGTGGTCACCTCACTTTTCACTAGACACAAATGTGTTGAATACAGTTAACGCAGTTTGATTAAGCACTCAATGTTAAGTTAAGCAATCACTACATGTGGGGTATGGTGATTTTACCTAGGCACAAGGTTTAGAAGGACTGAGCAGTTTTAATACGACTGGAAGAAGCACTGGCACCAGTGGCACCTACCAATTTGAATATTTCACTTGGCATTTGTGTGCATAAGAAAATTATGTCTCAGATTATATGTTAGTGTGATTAACTCAGTTTTGCTGGTAGATACACTTACAACATTTCTTGTGCGCTAGACCATCGACAAGAGTGAGTATCGATAAAATTGAAGAAAATTCTTCATAATTTGTGAAGTGAAAAAGGATGTTCGCAATTTTATCAATATGTCAACTCCACTTCAACCTGGAGGACTTCTTCGAAATCTCAGAAGAAAAAATAGTTGTATCCGAGGGGTACCTTAAAATGCAAAATTTTCAGTTTAGCCCTGTATCTTAAAAACTAAAAGGGCTATGAAAATTTTGTTAACGGCATCTTTATTTTCAGTTTCACGAGAAAGTAGCAAACTGTTGCGAAAAGCGCAACATTCTATCTATAAGAATAACGGAGATACCCAGCAAAAGAACCCAAAATGGGACACCCTGTACAATCAGCAGCTTTTTAAATATTATCACATTCTCACTAGATTTTATATACTATGTTTCAAGATTGAGTTGTGAAACTCTCTCAAGATCCCCCTTGAGAACACCAGGGGAGCGATCCTCGAGTTAGGGAGCAATCGCTCCCTGGGAGTAAATTAGGCGTGACCTCTCGAAAATAATGATGCCTATTCTTGAAGTGGGATCAAAAATGTTCCACTGATTTTTGATGAAAGTCTGTTCTATTGACTTGAGTCAGTGGAATTAACTGGAACTGTCAAATTTCTGCTTGGCAATCATATGCTACCATCCACATAGAATTTGGCGTGAGCGTGACTTTGATTCAAATACAATGTAGATGATAGCATATGATTCCCGTCTGGCAAGCGGAAATTTGGCAGTTCAACTTAACTATAGCCTTTCACATTTCAAGAAAAGAGAAAGTCTGGGAAAGGGAGGGATGAAGTAAATCATGCGATGGGAACTCGTCTGCTCTCTCAAAAATATTCTCGCTTCTATCAAGTTCGAGGGAGCAATTGCTTCCTAACTCGAGAATCAGAAGAAATGCTGTTGCCAAAGTACATCGAAGGAAAATTAATTTCCGGCAGTTAGCTCAAAAACATTTCTTGTTGTTGTGGAAAAGTTTGTAGTAATTCGAGATGCATGATTTGCAGTGTTCAAATTTAGGTTCTGTCATAGCTTGGAGAATCGTACAAATGCCGAAAAATAGTTTATTATTTTATATGGGGAAAAAATGATACTTTCCATGACGCGCTCGTGTTTAGCAGCCGAACGAAGTGAGGCTTATAATAGAGAGCAAGGATGAGCAAGGGGCCACAGATTCGAGTGCATGCATGGGGATCTCAGATATTAAAAAAAATACAGGGTCGGTTCAATGGATGCAAAGTCGCGCGTTTTTATGTTCGAGTAAATGTCATTTTGAAAAATGAAAAATTCCGACTACGTCCGAAGATATTCGAAAAAAACCAAAACTTCGCAAAAACGTTTTTATAATTACCTGCGTCTGTTTGAAAAGACATTTTGGAATAAGTTGCACTTTGTAATTGCCACTTTTTCTCCTTTACAAGATGTTGGTATAAAATCGAAAATCTAACGCCTTCAGGCTGTCATCTTCTTCCTTTTTTTTGAATATGGACCTGAATTTTTTATTTTATTTTCAGTTATCTTTTGACGTCCTTGAGGCATTGAGGTGATTAGATGAGGGTGTAGAGTAATGGATTGCTTCAGCAATCTCAATATTTTCAATTATTATTCACCTAATATTGTTATTTTCAATATTCTGTTAAAATGGCAATATTTTTGAACACTTGCAGATATTGATTCAGTTTTTATATGTTTTTTTCATTTTACATATCATTTGGTGATTTGATTTGATTTCATTAAATGTATCGTTGGTGGATGTTATTTCGATTCTGGTTCAGTGAATCAGTTTTGTTTAGTTGTGCAGGTCTTCTCATAAGAATAACGTGTCGAATAAAGATGGATCAATGAACCAAACTATGTGTTAGGGAGACAAGGGTGGCCTAACTGATTTTCTCTAGTACTATTTTTTAGATGAGTATATTTTTTGACGGATGCGATAACTCAATGCATTAAGGACGTCAAAAGATAACTTAAAATAGAATAAAAAATCCAGGTCCGTATTTAAAAAAATGAACTTGATGGCCACTCAAACACGAAACGTCAGATTTTCAATTTGATACCGTTATATTGTAGAGGAGAAAAAGTGACAATGACAAAGTGCAATTCATTTCAAAACATCTTCTCAAATGATCTCAGAAAATAACTATAACGTTCTTGCGAATTTTCGGTATTTTCGAATATCTTCGGAAGTAGTGGGAATTTTTCGATTGTCAAAAAGACATTTTGTTGAGCATAAAACTGCGCAACTTTGCATTCATTTGATCGACCCTGTATCTCTTATAATAACTGATATCCACATGCATGCACTCGAATATCTGGCACCCTGTATACCAAGGGAGAAAAAGCACTTTACTCCAGCGGAATTTATATAGTTTTTTCTTGTGCCGTTAATATACAGGGTGGTCGCGCATAATGTAAGCCGCTCTAAAAAAGCCAAAGTTGCACAAAAAATTTCATATGCACCTCCACTTCAAGTCTAGGTTCATATGAAATTTATGAAAAATAGTTCTTTTTCTACCGATAAGAGAAAAGAACTATTTTCCACCCTTAGTTGTGGGTAGAAAAAAATATATAATTCTAATGATCTCATCGTTTCCATGTCAAAAAATTAATTATCATAGCACATTCTATTATCGTTATTCTGTGTTTGCATTCATCATTAAGCTATTTCATCAAAGCAACATGAATGGAAATTATTCATACATGTTGAACATTTGTTAATAAGGTTATCAATAATTCATTTTATTAATTTCTGGTCCATATTTCAATCAATAATAAAAAAAAACAACTTTAGTAAGAAAATGAATATGAGCAAATTTCGAATTTTCTGTTTTTTTATAATTTACACAATATTTTTCAATTGAAGTGATACATTTTTTTTCTTTCATATGAATGTCCCAAAAAACAAAACGTGCCTTGTCCGAAGTCTCGCTGGTGTAAAAAAAAAAGGTTGTCCAGAGGGTTGAAAAAAATGCATTTCTCGCGAAAATCATTGATTTCTCAAAAACGAAAAAAACTTTGCAACAAAAGAAAAAAATCTGCTTATTTGGCATAAGAGTGAGTACAAACCCAACAAGTTACGTTATTCTAAAAACACTTTCTGAAAAATGAGACACGAAAAACGAAAAACTCAGTTTTCATCATCTAACTCATCAAGGGTTATGTGAAAATTTTGCAAAAAAAAAACTGTAGATCTCTACAACTTTCTCCTTCAACTTTTCTCCATTAAATCATAAATAACGCCGCCAACAGCGAAAAACCATTCTTCACCTCTTTCAACCTCCACCACTCATCGCCTGCATGCATTCAGGTGTTTTTTTCCAGCTTTGGTTCTGCCCCTCTCTAACTGTGTTTACCCTGTACCGATTTTTTTTTCTCCGAAAGGGTAATCAGCCTATAATGGCGTCACATACAAGATAGAATCATAATTATTTCGAATTTGCTGACACCATTTTTTTTTTAAATTATCAGAATAATTATTATGGGATTCATTTAAATGAAACAAAAATATTATAAAATAGAACTTTGTGTCCTGTATCTCGAAAACAAAGAGTTTTCGCGAATATGTTAATAGAGGGGGCCTCCGCGCCTTAGGTCGGCACTATTGTTAACTTCTTTATTGTTGAAGATACGAGGTCGTTCAAATGAGAAAACTAGTAGTATCTTTTCCGCTGATTATCGTGGTATTAACAGAAAAAGAATTGAACACCGCGTTTCGACTTTTTTGAAGATATATACTTTTTTAAAATGGGACACCGTTAATATTCTTATTATTATCGATTTCCCAACATTTTCTGAGCATAAAAGGTTATGAATTTTGCGTCTTGGTACCAAAAATAAGGGAGGTATGCCTTTTTCAATTTTTTGGAAACTTTGCTTTGAAATTCAAAATTTTCACGAAATAATACATATTGGTTGATCCGGTTGTCATATTTGCTATTCAACTTATTATATCGTGCTACACGTATTTTGTTTCTTAAGCTCATTTTGAAACAATTAAATCATTAAAACTTGCTACCTTGACGTTTATCAATTAGTCAAGGAAAATACGCATAATCCCGTTATTTTTGGTTTCAGCTGAAAAATCATATTAATTTTTCAAAAAAAAATGGCCAATCAATCATGATAAAAATATGCACGGTGTCCTATCAAAAAAAAAAAATTTATGAAATAAATCGAGAACGCGTTGTTCAATTGTTTCTTTGTCAGCATAACGTAAATCCACAGAAAAAATACTACTAGTTCTCTCATTCAAACGACCTCGTATCTTCAATAATAATGAAGTTCAAAAAATGATTCATTCAATGTTGACGAAGTAAATATCTGAATTATTAGACAGTTTTCGTTGCTCAAAAAATGCAGCTCCGACTAACGCTAATTGACAACTTTGACATTTGGATGTCATTTATCGTACCGATAAATGCCGGTTGTTAACGGACGATAGTCATAGCGGTTAACGTAGCGAAACGCATGCGCAGTGGAAGAGAATATGTTATTTGACATTTGATTGTCAATGTTTTGAGGTTTT
The DNA here is from genome assembly GCA_958502075.1 of Orchestes rusci. Taxonomy (NCBI): domain Eukaryota; kingdom Metazoa; phylum Arthropoda; class Insecta; order Coleoptera; family Curculionidae; genus Orchestes; species Orchestes rusci. The sequence goes on along the minus strand of OY293305.1, from coordinate 60,831,598 downwards.
GATTTCATTGTTTTTGTTTATACTTTCGCTGGATTCAAGACCAAGACAATTTACGCAATGAATCCAAATCAAGAAGCAGCAAGTTTTTCAAAAACAATCAGGCGAAACCGAGTTTGGTTTACCGATGAAGATGAACAGATCTTACTCACTGAAATACTGGCAAATAATCCATATGGGGATGTATCTATATAGAGTGTGATTGTTTCCAATATTTTTGAGGTCACTAGTAAAAAGGTTTCTTTGAGGGGAGTTAAGAACATAATATTACATATGTATCGAAAAAGTTTGAGGAAAAAGAAAAGGGCAACGATTTCCGGAAAGTGTCAGATGATGTAAATGTCTTCTCTATATTGGATGACGTTGTTGTTCAATACTTCTAATAAAATGGCATCTTCAAAATCAGCACCTGATTCGTCACTGGAGTCCAATAATACCATATCATCAATCATTTTGAAAAAATAACACATACACATAATCAATACAAGACTGCGATGTCATTTGCCATTGACTTTGGTTAGGGTTGAAGTTAAACGTAACGTTGAGCGGATTTGTTTCTTGCCTTCACCGAAAACTATATTTTTATCTGTTAAATAGCGGCTATCGCTACGAATTTCGTTACCGCAACCGGTGAAATTTCCAGGAGCAACGAAAACTGTCTATTGTCTAGTCTAATTTGCATATCATAATTTTTCTAATTTTTTACGCTTTATACAAAATCAATTTTGGATGCGTGTTGTTTAGAGTTAGTTATCTAGTTATTAGTAAAAAAATAATTATATAGAACACTCGCTGAGTATATTTTCAGCCAATTTATCAGCAACCCTCGAAATAATAGACAAGTGAGGCACTATCTCGATCCTTTTATTCTTTATTATGAGGCTATGCCTTTCACGATAATGTATCTATTGTTTGTTCTTGGCATTCTGAATATCCATCTTTCAATATCTTCAAGTATGATCCATACCGTTAAAGCGGACGAATAGAATAGAACGATTTGTAATCAATTTTGTTCAAATTTCAATGATGACATCCAGACTAGATCCATTCGAAACCTTAGCGGGACAGTAAGAACAGAAAAAAGAATAAAAAAATAGCTTTTTTCTTCAAACGTCATCAGTAAAACGGACATTGTTCGACTGTGTATCGGCCGCAAAGTTTTACTTTTTCTCCGCCGGAGGAGTAACTTTTCCTCCACCGGAAAGAGAAGTAACCATGACATCGAAGACGTGAGCCCGGCGCCGCCGCCCAAAGCTATATTCATGGCAAATTGAAAACATTATGTTTTTGCCTCGGTTTTTGCATAGATCATAAATTTGTTGACATTTGATGAAAAAATAGCATATTTTATTTGGAGAAAAATTTACTTTTCATGACTTGCACTCTATTATCAGCATCACTTCATTCGGCTGCTAAACACGAGCGCGTCATGAAAAGTATCACTTTTCCTTCATATAAAATGATATACTTTTTACATACCAAGGGAGGAAAAGCACTTAACTCTAGCGGAATGTAGATCGTTTTTCTCTACTACCGTTATACAGGGTGATCGCGCATGTAGGTGGTCCATATGAAATTTATGAAAAACCTTTATTTTTCTCCCGGGTATAAAAATGTCTTTTTCCACTCTCAGTTGTGGGTAGAAAATCAGATTCTCTAGTAATTCCTTGGATTTTCAATAAAATAATTCGCGGGAGGAGAAGAGGCACTTTTTCCCCTTGGTATACTTAGTGACATAGAAAATGCATTACCTGTTGAAAGTTCTTGGATGTTCACTGTGATTTGACAACATGTTGACCTATATCTAAGAAGTAAGTGATTAGAATTTGAGCCCGAGACATCAATTGATAACTGGGATACACCACCTTAATGTGAATGATGTGTTGATGATGCTCCTCTGTTCACTACTCGTGGAGTCGTTGAGTCATCGATTCGATAAGGTGGTTGATGTCTTCTTGGGGTAGGGTATCCCAGGACACCTTAACCTCGATGCGTAGAACTTTCAGTGTAGACCATGCAGCTTTGTTTTCATCAATTCCAGTCATGTTCTATTAGAGAAAGGTCTGGAGATCATGAGGCCCAGGAATTCCAGGAACTAAGATTTATACCGGAAGCCTCAGAAAAGTTTGAAGTTACACGGGCTACATGTGGTCTTGCATTCTTAGGAGTACTTTTTGACAAACATTCCTCCTAATTTTTTTTTCCTCAGTTGAGGGTGCAAAATTACATTTTCTAGTAAAGTAGTAGAAAAAAATTAACGACATCAGATACAAAAATAAATAAAAGATCTTGAGAAAATTCAAAACATGGTTTTAAAAAACTTCCTTCTGAATAAAAAAGTGTAAATGAACAGTATGACACTTATTAACTGAGCTGAACGGTACTTTGCTAGCTGCTTCTTCTCTAGAAGCCACTTTGTATGAAAAATTTTGAGTTCTGGGAGAGTTCACAGCAATGCCTATTTTTTCCCTGCTGTGCTTTTTTCCTGTTCGATACTTTGGAATTATATGTCCTCATATTGATATGTTTCTATTGACCGCTGTTAACTTGAAAATTATGCATTTCTTAACATTTTTTCAAAGTAACAAATATTTTTCAAAACCAAAAAAATATTTATAATCAGGACCAATTGGACTATCAATGTTTGAAGGGTAAATATACAAAATGTAAGTGAAATCACTTAAAAATTGTTTCAAGTGATTTCAGTTACATTATGTATCTTTACCCATCAAAGTTGATCCACTCACAAAATAGGATGCTTCTGATGTTTTTTTTTTTATTTTTGTCAGCTGACATTTGATGGAGTAACTGTTGTCAAAGTTTCTAATGTTGCCCATCGAAAGAATACACATCTCTGCTTATTTCTATTTATTTTGAAGATCAAGTTCTAAAGATATAGGTATAGTGAATGTTTGAAACATTTTATCGACTTCCGTCCCTATTTCCCCACTAGTTGTTCCAAACTTGATAAAATTAAGATGGAGACTGTGCTTCTGCATAGTATTCATGTTGGATCTCATTTCACTTTTTTTTTGTTTTGTGGAATTAATTTTTTTTTAAGAAGAAAAAACATGGCCTTGCTCTGACGCCATTCCCTGCAACTTCAGACGAATTCGGGGAATCTGCGTTGATAAATCCTGTTTTAATTCTTAACAACATTACTTTCAATATTAAAACACATAGAAACAATAGCACAAAACACCTTGCTTAATGAGGATGAATAAAAGTTCAACTTAACGTTGTCGTACATGATCCATTTTCAGCGAGAGGCAGTCAGTTCTCGTAAACTATTCCTCACAGAGAAAAATCTGTATAGTGATGTGCACAAGAGAAAATCCTGGAAATATATTTCAAGCTTCTAGGATCGCCGCAAGGGGGCGTAACAGTACTGTGATAACAGAAAATCAACACATTTTTGAAACTTTCCACTTTGAACTACTGTGATGTCACACAACTAACTGTTCAAACAAAAATACAAAAGCGATGGAGAAGGCGTATCAGTGCGAATCTTATTCCACGATAGCAAAACCTCGAATGGAATATTCTTTTGGTACATAGAAGCAACGATGTTTCATTCTTGATAAGCTATGTAATTCAGTACAAGATTTTCTTCTTTCGCGTATTTACTTTGAACGCTTTACCCTATACTCTATATCTTTGGCTAAGTGGTACACCTCGAAATGCTCTCCGAGCAGAAAATCCGATCTCATGTAATCGGTGTCTAACTGCTCATACACAGATTGGAATTCCCAATTGGTTTTAACGCTGATGGGTTAAAATGCGTTGCAGAGAGAATTAGGTTTTGTCTCAGGGCTATGTACTTTTCTATTGATCCAATGGACTGAATGGCTTTTACTGGACAAAGAAGAGGATGTCGATTTTCATAATCTCGAATCTAGAGAACTGCAAAGTTGAATCAAACACAAAATGATTATTTTCAAGAATCTTGTGAAGAAATCTACCCTATTCCGAGGCACTGCTTCCAAGTTAATTAATGATCAAATTAATCAAAATATTTAGCATATTATCTTGGAATAATGATACCATTGGGGTCGAGATTTGATTGGTTCTTGAGAATTTGAAAAACGGAATATTACAAATTATTATTAAAAAAAATTGTCGAAAATGTAAAATCATATTATATTGACAAAGCATGCTTGTGCATGCATATAAATAACAATCAAAAACACATTACATCCACCTATACATGGAACAAACTTGAAACAACAATCATTATTATAAAATAGTATAAACACATATACGGTGACCCAACGAAAAGGTCGCACCCCTATTTGTGACTCTCCTTGTATATTAAGACACATCAATTTTGATTTCATGGAGGACGCTTTTTCAGGTATAGCCGTACAATACAGGGTGATCCAAAAATAAGATATTGCGTTAAACTTCAGATTTTTTAGTGGAAACCCCCATTTTTTTTCCAGTTTAGTTCGTTGGGCCACCCTGTATACCAAAAAGCAGATAAGTTATGCTACTTCACAGGGTTAAAAAAATAGTCAATCAAGGTGTAATAAGTCTTATTCATAAAAACTTTCTTCGCACTAGCCTTTAGTTTACGAATATCCCTACACGTCAAATCTTGGATGGATGATGATTATATTCCTACCATCAAACGAAATTGACTTCTGTATCAAAGTTGATGTAGGTCTAAGAAGGAAGATATTGTAAGCTTGACTTTATTGCTCATGTCCAGGAAAAAGACATGAGCATTCCAAACAATGCTCTGATCGACCCGTTTTGAAGAACGAACACAATAACCCCTGATCAACATTACCTCAAAACGCAAAGCCATAACGCAGGTGCGATTCCACCAGAAATTGATAAACGGGTTTTGCCAGTTAAGGACTCAATTCTTTAGCTGCCATAACACCTAGATGCCATCTATGAGAAATATTTCTAAAATTACAGAATCCAGTCACTAATGACGCCCAAAAACTATGCAAGATCTCTTTGCTCCATCAAGAGACATGATCCGAGTCAAGAAGAAGGCCTTCAACTAAGCCCCTGAAAGAAATCATATGCATCTTTTCCACATTGAGAGGGAGAATGTTTACATTGGACCAGCTCCTTATCAAACCAATATCAGTCGTTTTAATATCATCCAATACATAAGCATCTTTATGATGTCAAACGACAAAAGTGCCATTTGCAAAATGGGTTATAATATGTTACATCGGCAATCAAGATAAATCATTCACGTACAACAGAAATAGAAGAAGGCCAAATACGGAACCCTGAGGAACGTCCTACGACTCTCTGGAAGCCCATCGGGCAAAAACGAACCACTCAATTAACACACCTCCAGAGCCATAAATTTCCAATTTCCTGATCTACACAATCGAAAGCCTTCGATAGGTCGCAAAATACCTTTGTTACTCTTTCCTTACTTTTTATACCTAAATATATCTCTTCCAAGAAGTTATCAGAGGTCCCGGTGGAATCCGGTTGGGGTGCAGAATGTTTTTACCTTTGAGAAGTGTCATCATTCTCATCTTGGTTAGTTTCACAATCACCTTCTTTAAATAATACTGAGAGAAGTGAAATGGGTCTGAAACTTCTAGGATCATCAGAATTACCAGCCTTGAACATAGGAATAAGAATCGCGATCTCAAAGCATCAGGAAAAATGACCAGAGCACCAGGAATGATCTATCGCTTCAGCTACGGCGATAAGAGCATGATCAGACAAGGACAATAGGACATTAGCAGATAATTCATCATGAGCTGAAGATCTTTTATTCTCCATCTCAAAAAGACATTCACGAACCTCTCCATCCATCATAGGTTGGAACAAAAAAGGAGGTATCACCACAATGCAGATCACTCAAGTAAAACAGAAGATCACTAAATGTGTGAATCATCCCATTCAAAGCATCGGCAACAGAGCAGTAAGAATTATGGAGACAATCTGATTCAATAAAAGAAAGACTCCAAGGGTACAGAGGACGAAGCAAATATTGAAGACTAATTGGCCGATGAACAACGTTCCTTGGACTTGGTGTTGCTCAATAAACGACCAATCCTGAACTTTTCTTGCACGGAAGTTTTAGGCAGGCCAGACGAAGTCTAGCAGTAATTAGTGATTACTTCGTGGTCTGATAAACCCGATGCGACAGTTTGACTTCACGACATGTAATAAGGTGATTCAGGTTTGAACAGAAATAAATAGTCAATGAGCGAGCCCGGATGTTTAGAGATTCGAGTTGGCAGCCTATCGTACATTCCACTAAAATCGTACGATTTCATTAAGATGGCCAACACGGTGGTGAAGTTTGCAGTAAAACCAAGAAACCTAATATTAAAGTCGCCAACAAGCACAATTCTGCTCTTATCAGGAAGCAGAGAAAATAGAATCTCAAGTTTTTCGACAAACTGGCCTGTAGAAGAAGGGCTACGATAAATGCAAACAATAGGTATAGAGATCGCTGGTTTCTGACTTGACTACCGACAATTCAAAAAGTCAGCAAGAAAGATTCATCACTGTATATGGTTTGTAGTATCAAACTTTCAGATATTCAATTAATTGACATCAACTTCTTCAAAAATTAAGGATTTGCGGATGAACGGAACATTCAAGATAACATGTGTGGAATATAAAGACAAACGGAAATTGCCGAGAAACCCAAATATGTAGATGACAGTATACAGAGCGTTCCATAAAAAAAATATATATTCATCACCATATACGGTACGTATGAAGTGAAAATATTTAAGGTTTGTAGCCTTGAGGTCTGTCTACCATGTCTTAGCGTCAAAATTTTAAAATATGCGTCACCAAATTGACAATATAGTCCACACACTATTGGCCCACCCTGCACTGTATGTGTATTATCGTTTTATCATTCAACCAGAGTAAACGTCTACTCTGATTCAACCCTCAAATTTGACGTTGACCCATGTGATTTCATGCAGTTATATCAAAAGTTTAAATTTCAATAAAATCTCATGATCAGATGCGGCTTGAAAAATATTCTGGATTTATTAAAAAACTACTCACGGATCCCACAATGCTGAGAATATTTTTTGTTTGTTGATTTGATAATTCACTCACAGTGTATGGTACATTCATGCGAGAACAAAAACATTTGCAATTATATTGTATTCAGCATCGCATCAGTCAAAAAAATTGTCTATTTCTCTATTGTTTTGAAGCTCTGAAAAAAATATTTGCATGTTTACAATTAATGATAACCAAGATAAAATTCTCGATCACTTTATTTGTTGTCCATGAAGAATATTATTTGCATAAAATTCCAATATAAAAAAATCATTTTGTTTTCACGTAGTCAGCTTTTATTCGCCCAATTGCATAGCTTTCGCTGAAAAAAGCACTAAATTGATTGAAATTATCATTTTTTTTTGTACTTGATCAATTATCTCTTCTGATCTCTACCATTTGAGCGTCAAATTCACGAGCTAATGATGCGCATATTATTTTGTGAAAATCATTTCTTCAAAGAGAATGAATTGAACATTGCATTTACTCTTCATATAATCTTCCAGAACTTGAACATGTTAATGAGTCGACTAAATTAATTAGAGAAGGGGGTTTTCGTGGCGTAGGGACAGAAAGGGAATTGAGAAAAGTTGGCACCGGGCGGGATTTGAACCCACGACCTTCGTCATACCAGGACAACGCTCTACCAACTGAGCTACCAATGCCTATGAGCAAATCCAGCCCAATGCAAACTATTCTCACTTCTAGGATGTAAGTTTTAAGGTTATGGTGAGCAACCTTCGGCGGTTACAATCCATTGGAGGTGTTACATATGGGAGTGGGAAGAGCCACACACATATTGGAGGTTATATAGGAGTCTTTTTCACCTGCAACCAAGATGCATCATCGACATATAGCGACCTTAGCAGGTTTCAGGGTTGACCCCCTAACCATCGAAATTGAGCCAATAATGTAGATGTATTTGAAATTTCTTTGTCCAAATAATGTAAAGAAGGGGGTTTTCGTGGCGTCGGGACTGAAAGGGAAATGAGAAAAGATGGCACCAGGCGGGATTTGAACCCACGACCTTAGTCATACCAGGACAACGCTCTGCCAACTGAGCTACCAATGCCTGTCAACGGTGGAAAAGATTCCTAGATAACCTCGAACATGTGTGTGATTCCTTCTACCCCCATATATAACACCTCCAATGGATTGTAACCGCCTAAGGTTAATCACCATAACCTCAAAACTTACATCCTTGAAGTGAGAATAGTTTGCATTGGGCTGGATTTGCTCATAGGCATTGGTGACTCAGTTGGTAGAGCGTTGTCCTGGTATGACGAAGGTCGTGGGTTCAAATCCCGCCTGGTGCCAACTTTTCTCATTTTCCTTTCTGTCCCCACTCCACGAAAACCCCCTTCTTAACATTATTTGGACAAAGAAACTGCCCCTAAATTGACATTATTGGCTTAATTTCGATGGTTAGGGTGTCAACCCCGATACCTGCTAAAGTCGCTATATGTCGACGATGCATCTTGGTTGACGGTGGAAAAGATTCCTATATAACCTCGAACATGTGTGTGATTCTTCCTACCCCCATATATAACACCTCCAATGGATTGTAACCGCCGAAGGTTGCTCACCATAACCTCAAAACTTACATCCTAGAAGTGAGAATAGTTTGCGTTGGGCTGGATTTGCTCATAGGCATTGGTGACTCAGTTGGTAGAGCGTTGTCCTGGTATGACGAAGGTCGTGGGTTAAAATCCCGCCTGGTGACAACTTTTCTCATTTCCTTTTCTGTCCCTACGCCACGAAAACCCCCCTTCTCTACATTATTTGGACAAAAAAACTTCCATTACATTTAAATTGATTAAGTATATTCAAAACAGCTATGAGATTTGGGTATTTGTGTTAATGCTTACAAAATTAGTGTAGGTACAGGTCAACAAGTTTTACTAATCTCATTGAAATCTTTCTGGATGTTGTGATTGTGATCAGGGTCCAGGTCATTTAGACGGGTCGTTGAAATCCAGAGTGCTGGCGATTTGTTTTTGTTAAAGGAGTGTATCCTATAACTAGCAACAGGAACAGGATGCGGAGTGTTGCCGTTGAAATTCATATTAGCCAAATACTACTATGTTACCTAACCCAAACTAACCCAAACAATATACCAACATAAGATAAGGTTAGTACAAATATGATGTTCTGGAATCATTCGTTGAAGCCGACAAAATTGCTAAATTTAACTGAAAATTGAGAAATAAAACTAAACTTTGGTTAATTGTGTATATTCTAAGATGATTGACACTTTCTTACAAAAAAAAACTAGAAGAAAGCTTTTTGCGGTCAAATACTACTAACTGTCCACAGGGCCGTCTTCGAGAAGCCTAGAACACATGAGAAAACACAAAAGTTAGCAGGCAATTTGCCGAAGGCCCCGGAAAAATTGGCGTTAGAGAAGACGTGAATTAACAAATAATTATTTTCAAGAAGTTCGGAAAAACAAACCACTGAAAGGTCATCCATCAGATAAAATGCGCGCAAAATACGGTCACAGTCAAAAGAAATTCCAATGTTTGCACAGGCCCTCAATCCTCAATAGCGGCAGCATGCTGTATAGAACTTATGACAAACAAATTTTGGACACAAATAACGGAACTCAAATCTCCTTCTAATAAATGTATAACAAAGTACACAGGTCAAATATGAGATATAATAATTTAATCTGCCTTTCCTGCAGTGGACTTTAAATACTATACCTAATAACCTAATATAATAATTTTATTTGTGGAGAGATTCATTTTCCAAAAAAAAACGAGTGTTTTTCGATGGTTTGCTCTTTATACAAATATCAGCAGCTAAATACAATTTGGTTGATTAATGTTATCCACTGGTGTATTGACAGCCGCTAACTCACAAATTCAATGCATATTTTAGTCAAAGAGTATATTTGAATTATCATCTACTGATGTTTATTTTATACGCATTCATCCTTTCATTGACAGCTACTTAGGAGGGCGTAAGTCGAGAAGAACAAACATAGATAAGAGAATCGACCCGAAAAAGCGTGTGAATTTGACGCAGGTTCTGCTACCTACAATAATTTGTCTTGAGAAGTGTGGTTGCCTTTATATTATACACTGAGAAGTTATTGAGGAACAATTATACTTTTTCCATTTTATAGTCAATGACTTTCTCTATTTTTTTTATGGAATAAAGTAATTTCCATTATATGTTTTTGGAATTTTATAAATGGATGAATATGATATACAGCAAAGAAGCTGACATCTTTTCAAAGATCATTAAAGACAGAGTTGAAATGAAATATATACATTCCTGAGCTCAAACGAAGGAGGATTTGTCTGCCAACTTGAACTGATTTTGTTTTGGCAAGTCTGTTTAAGCAACACAAAAATATACAAAGAAGTAAAAGTCTGTAGATAGCTAAATATTTGTTTCTGAGAGTTCCAAATTTGAGTATCATAACAATAACAAAAAAAACACATCTTTTCTATTCTTATGTCCTTGTATTTTGTATAGTAGAATTGATAGTTTTTGTTTTCCTTGAGCCTTATGAGGACATGTTGGGTTTTTGCGATGACAAAATTGAGAAGACTACAGCGTGTTTCAAAATTAAGTACGGAGATTAAAAGGGCATGTAAATAAATATTGAGTTGAAATCATTGCACCCCGTTTTGTAACACACTGGTATGCAGGCTGTCACCCAGTCTTGACAAAATTGTGGGGGTAGTACCGGACCTAGGGATGTTCGTAAATGCATAGTTTCTAAGATACATTGTGTCAAAGTTTTTGTTGAATCAGTCTCCTATGAATATCTCAAATATCATTAGATCATTTTTTTGCAGTGTTCAAGCGTTGTATTGTATTATTAAGGGGTTATTAAGGGGTTTATTTGAGTGGCGTCTCGAGAGATACTTTAACGAACCTTATTGAGAAGAAAATGTACGACACTGACGTTTAAAGTTATAATTTTTTTCAAATAGGGCAATTGAAATCACAACTTTTTCTTAGAATGAAATTTTTTTTGTGTCTTGCTTCGTTTTAGTGAAAATAATTGGCTCAGGTAACACACAATAGTTCAATAAACGTTAATTTTTGGTCTATACCAGGCGTATATTTGTGGTTGAGAATCAACGTTAAATAAACGATAAAATGTCCGCCCGATAAACGTTTACGAATGGGATATGATCTTCAAACTATACACGTTTATGAGACAAGAGTATTATACGTGTACGATATACGTGTGAACTGCATACACATCAAAACACTCATTTTGGTCATTAAACTATATTCCCCACAAAACAATTGTAATAATATTAGAATGTAACAGAATTATCAAAAATACGACCACTATCCATCAGGTCTAATTGCCGACTAACTTCCACGTCGCCCGTCGTACTCAATCAATATCTTCTACGCCGTATGATTCACAGGGTCGAAGTTCTGTAGATTTGATCGGCGGCAAAACCTGAGGCTCACATTCGGCCCTCCTGACAGAATTATACGGCCCTATAACAAAAATAAATAGATCAGGTTACATAATTTAAAACTGCACATGAATTCAAGTGATACATAAATAATCGCAACTATTAAGACGGACATTATACAACACAGAGATATTCTCGACGACGTATTCCATCACAGAGAAACTCTCGACGGTAGGTCCACATCCTCAACGGCACAGAACATAGATTTCGATGGCACAGAACCCAAAATCTATGTCAACAGCATAGAGATCTACATAAAACACATCCTCGATGGCACAGAGCATAGTTTCGACGGTATAAAACTCAGAATCTATCTCGACGGCACAGAGGTTAAATTAAACACATCCTCGATGGCACAGAGCATAGATTCGACGGTATAAAACTCAGAATCTATCTCGACGGCACAGAGGTTAAATAATTCACATCCTCGATGGCACAGAGCATAGATTCGACGGTATAACACTCAGAATCTATCTTGACGGCACAGAGGTCCCATAATTCACATCCTCGATGGCACAGAGCATAGATTCGACGGTATAAAACTCAGAATCTATCTCGACGGCACAGAGGTTCCATAACAAGAATATTGGTCACAGGGATCACCCATACCTGATTAAGGCTCATCGCAACACGAAGTCCATATCTTCATATGTTCAGCAGCGTATACACCAGTGTGAGGGATACTCGACTTTTTAGACCCTGGAATGTCGGCTACCTCATACCGATCATTATCTAGTAGCTTTGTCACTCTGAACGGACCCTTCCATTTCGGAACCAATTTGCGACTTGCGCCGGAACTGACAATGGATGATATTTTGACTAACACCAAGTCCCCAATGGAAAAATCAACTGTCTTCGCCCGATGACTATCGAAATCGGAATTTTGTTTGGATTGTAGATCTTCTACTCGTTCACTCACTGCTTTGCGTAATTCAGAAACGTCAACAACTTCTTCTTCAACCAGAGCATCAAAATTGTGCGGCCCTGTTCGATATCCCAACAACACTTCTGTTGCAGTAGCATTCAACGTACGGTTTAAGGTATTGTTGATTTCCAGCTGTACATTATGAATGTTCTCATCCCATTCATCATCGTCTTTATCGGCACCCATAGTGGATAAGGAGTCAAGTACAGTCTTGTTATAGCGTTCAACTTGCCCGTTTCCCCTAGGCATCCCGACTGCATTGAGGTGATGTTTAATATTTCTATCTTGACAATATTCTTTAAATTTCTTTGCAACAAAAGATTTACCGCGATCTGTTTTAATCCTATTTGGAGCGTTAAATATTTTTATTATTCTTTCCAACTCATCCAGAACGTACTTTGTTTTTGTACTTTTCACAGGTGTGATGAAACAGAATTTGATAAATGCATCGACAATAACTAGGACGTGAAAATTTCCCTTTTCACTTCTACAAAAAGGACCCAAATGATCTGCGTGTATTGTGTGAAACGGACGTGGGATTTTTATTATAGGATGTAAATATCCAGGCCGTTTTCCAGCTGGTGTTTTGAAAAACATACAATTGATGCAAGCGTTGCAGTACTTCTTTATGAATTTCCTCATTTTCGGGAACCAGTATTTATTGCTGATCCGTTTAAAAGTTTTGTCGAATGCAAAATGTCCAATATCGTCGTGGTTAGATCGTAAGACTTGCCACCTGCACGCTTTGGGTAACACAGCTCGATCTCCATGTGACGTGCGTTTGAAAACTTTACCGCTCCTCAATTCATACTGTTTGAAAATGTCCTTATGTGAACTTCTCTCCTTGCCCACAAGTACTTCTTTAATATTTTTAATATGCGGATCGGCTTCTTGGGTAACCAAAATCCAATCTTTGTCCTTGAGAAGTGCTGCATGTGCCATACGAATGCCGGGTTTATGTAAAATTTCGAAATCGTACTCCTGTATTTCGAGAATCCAACGTCCTATTCTCAAATTCAAGTCCTTTTTCATAAAAGCATTACGAACTGCTGAACAATCAGTATATATTTTAAATTTAATTCCCATCAAGTAGTGTCAGAACCTTTGTAACGATTTTGAAATAGCTAATGCCTCCAATTCAAATGAATGATAACGCTGTTCTGTTGGATTCGTAGTACGGCTGTAATATCCGATGACATGTTCTCCGTCGTTTCCGATCTGAACCAACATTCCAGCTAGTCCCAACCTACTGGCATCGGTATACAAGATTGTTTCTCTTTTATTACTAAATAACGATAAAATTGGCTTAGAGGTGAGTGTGCTTTTTAGGCTTTCTAAGGCATTCTGCTCCTCAGTAGACCAAATCCATGGCTGTCCTTTCCTTATCAATTTGGTCAGAGGCTTGGATTTACTGGCAAAGTTTGGTACAAACTTTCGAAAATGTCCGGTCAAACCCAAAAATTGTCTAACATTGTGAACACTCTTTGATAACGGAAAATTTTCTATAGCACTGATCTTCATCGGACTAGGCTGAATTAGACCGTCCTTTATTTTATACCCCAGATACTCAATCTCATTTGCGAGAAACAAACATTTTTCCAAATCAAGACATACACCTTGATTCGATAAAACACTGAGAACTTCTTCTAGAACTGTTAATCCTTCTTCAATAGTAGTGGAGGGTATGAGGAAGTCGTCCAAATATACTAATACTTTATTGAACCTCAAATCTCCCAAAATGGTATCTACGGCTCTTTGAAAAACGTAGGGGGCATTCATCAACCCAAAAGGTACCCGAACATACTCGTATTTTCCTTCGGGTGTTATAAAAGCCCTGTATGGAATCGAGTCTTCGGCTTATTTGATTTGGTGGTATCCAGCGCGAAAATCAAGCATCGTATAGTACTTCTGTCCAGATTGGCGGTCAATCAGTTCTTCGATAACTGGTAAAGGGTAATTTTCCTTCACAGTCTGACGATTTAAAAGTCTAAAATCTACACATAATCTCGTCTTATTATTTTTTTTCTTCACCATGATGACTGGACTGGCGTACGAGGATTGAGATTGACGTATGGTTCCGTTTTGTAATAAGTGACCGATAAGTTCTCTCAGAGTTTCTTTTTCCGATTCGGATAGACGATATGGACGATGAACAATTGGAATGTCAGTTTTTAATTTTATCGTCATTTCTATGTCCGATATAGTCCCCAAATGTTCGTATTCACTCGGGAAACAAACAACAAATTTTTCAACTAATTCTTGGACATTTTTGTTCACACATTTATTGTCTATGCCTATACGAACGATTTGTGTTGGTTGCGTTTCCGTAGCCCGCACTGAACTCACTAGACTCCTTTTATAAAAACTAAGTTGTGAATCTTCATTGCAATATGACACCTTTGAATCTTCCGTAACGTCGTCGTAACGTTGGCCAATCAAAATATCAATGTTAGGAATACATACGGAAACTAACAAAAATGTCACCGCTATGTCTACATTGTCCAACAAAATATTGCAGCATACTTTGTCTCTAACCGTAACTTCAAAACCCCCAAACACTATTAAGTTAATGCCATTACACAGTTTTTCAGTTTTAAGCTGTTGATAGTTTACCATATTATACGTAATCAGTGAGCACTCACTTCCAAAGTCTACAAAGCATTTTTGTAAAACGTCGTTTATTTTAATGTCCTTGTGAAATTTATTGTTTTTATTATGATTTGATACTAGTCAGTATTTTTATTGAACTGCGGCGAATGATTAGTTTTGTTTTTATTCCTCTTAAAACACTGTTCGATGGTATGTCCTTTTTTTCGACAATAATTACAGGAAATGGTTTTCTCATCACGTTTAACGTTCAAAGGGCACTGGAATTGCTTATGACCGTTAAGTCCACATCGAAAACCACTCATGACAACTTTATATTTCGATTGATTCTCATTACCACGCCTATTTTCCCTGGAAATGCCTGATGGACCCGGAACTGATTCGCTACCCGCACTTGGAAAAACGGAAATGTCAAAAGCTTTCAAATACGCAGCTAATTTCGCGGGATCGTTAATGTTTGCTGCACGAACGGAAAATTTTAAACTTTGATTATCTAAACCACCAACAATCAAATTTACTCCATCTGCTCCACTGAGGTTTAGATTCATTTTCCTGATCAAAGCTAATTTGTCAAAACAAAATTCAAAAAGACTTTGCTTAGGTCTAGAGCCAAGAGCAAGCATATTAACCATCACAGAATGTGAATCTCTAGATAACGGAAAAACGCCTTACAACAATGTTTTCCACTCAGACCAATTTTTAGGAAAACTTGGGAGACTTTTGTACCAAATTTCTGCAGACCTGACCATTTTATTGATTGCTAAGTGACAAATTTAATATCAATGTCATCCCATTTATAAATGTCGGCATGTTCGTCAATTTTTGCCAACCAACCATGAATATCAGCACTAGGTGGATAAAATGGTGGTATATCACTATCGTTTATTGACATACCAAACTTTGGATATTGTTCGCGTCTTAAATATTTAATTAAATCTATCAAACCTGGCTCCTCTTTGTTCGTTTTATTCACAGGTATAGAGGGGGAGGTTTAGGGGACATTGATCCAGGTACATCTTTTCCCTTTTTTGTCGTCCTCTTTGACAGCCTCCTCTTTTCAGCACACCTTTGACTCTCCATATCACTCTCCGAACTTGAACTGCTACTCGATGATCTCCTTTGACTTCTCTTATCACGACCCATAATTTTAAAGTAAACAAACAGACACAAAAAAGAAAGTTGAATCACAATAGTACAATAGTCACTCGAAATTGTAATTTTAAAAGAATCCCACTTCTGATGTGAACTGCATACACTCATTTTGGTCATCAAACTATATTCCCACAAAACCATTGTAATAATATTAGAATGTAACAGAATTATCAAAAATACGACTACTATCAATCAGGTCTAATTGCCGACTAACTTCCACGTCGTCACAGGGTTGGAGTTCTGCAGATTTGATCGGCGGCAAAACCTGATGCTCACAAACGTTTGATAAACGATCCTACAACACGTTTATGCTTACTATAAAGGAAACGTTGAAGTATTAGCTACGATATTTGAAATAGCAACGTTCCAATCAAACAATCAGCATACTTATCTACATTCTTTATTTTTCAACAAAGTTATGAAATATTCAAGGCATTTTGATAAATATTTCGGGACTGTTTCAACCATCGCAGTCCTATACTGGCATCTGCTTGTCCCTTGTCCCAATTGTTATGTCTGGGGACTCTCCAACGGTTGAAATTTTCTGCTCCTCATCTCTATTCGGATGCCTCTGGAAAGGAGAATAAACTATTAGGGTACACTACATATACATTAAATGAATCAAAATTTCATATTCCTGAATTTTGATTCATTTAATGTATATGTAGTGTACCCTATTTTCCCTGATCTATTGAATATCATAATGGATATTGAAAAAGGGAGTTTTCAAAGAAATCAATGGAAAAATAGCTGAGTAGGTGCATGAAGATACTTACCTAGCTAAGGCCACAATAATACCTAAATCATTCAATTCGAAACAATCCGATTTCCACTGAAGAGAACACCCAATCAAGCACGATATATTTCAACTGGTAACGCTTTCAACAAGTGGCAAAATCGTCGAAATTGCCGGAATTTACAGTTATCCAGCAAACATCAACAGTATAGATAACAACTATACAAGTACATTACATACAATCCGGCTGACCAAGAAAGTGACGCTAACAATGGAACATCGATCGCGTTCATCATCACGTGATAAATCTCCGAAAACCTGATTGGCTCTAAGGAACGGAAACCCCCACGATACCAACTCTCGGCGTCCTGTATTATATTGAATATCATACACGTTGAGTACCATGTGGTTTTCATACAATAAATAAACGTTGCTTTAGAATAAAAATATACATCCACCCCATACTTTGCAAAAATTATCAGCCGATAAATGTAACTAAGATTTGTCAAAAGAATATAAAGATGAAGATGAGTACACCAAGAACCTTTTTTTCTCAATCTATTTGTGATAAAAAGACATTCAATTTATTACACTTTGGAAGAAACGTGTATGAGAGGTATATCGTATACCAAGTCACAAATGCGCGGGTCATTTTGGTTAATCTTTGAAGTCTTACAAATACAGTTCGACACTCAGATACATATACTAGATATTCCTTACAAAAAATACCATATTTTCATCCTGCTTCCAAAAAAATATGGTATTGTAAACGTGTATTCAACGGTTCAAAACATATACGTTGAACATATACGTTTAATAAATATACCAAAACCAAATATTTCCAAAAATATGGTTGAATACACGTATATTCAACCATAATATATGATCGTGTGTTGCTGGGGAGAGAAGCATTTCAGTTGTCTTTCAGCTCTACTGATGCGCTATTGAACATGCATAAGACTATTCAAATCAGCCGACAAATTTGTAATTCGGAATTAATCTTATGGATGTATTTATAACACAAAAATCAAAAATCTAAAACTTCAACGTAGTACAATATGAAAAATCGACTTGCTTTGCCTTGCATAGAATAGCCATAGATGTATGATGGACCCGTGTATGGGCCACTGATCTCTTTTGGAGATCCGTGGTATCGAGTATCTACAACAAAAAAAGAATAAAATATTTTCATTATCACATTGTCTCCAAAACAATGAAGTTCAATGCTTACCGTGGATTTATGAAATCTAAAGAAAATTTTCCAAATGGCTTATACCTACAGGGTGGTCCATTTAAGTGTAGATGAAAGTTATTGGAGGCTGTGGGACAAATTGAATGATGACATTTATTTTTTTGACCTTGACAATAATTTGAAGGTTTTTTCAATTTACACCATGTTGTTTCGTATGAAACTCTATCTTTCTCATTGCAGAATCTTATTCTAAGAAAAAAAGCGAATATCTTTTATCTTAAAATTATCTACGATAAAAAAGATGATGAAAATATTTCGATTGAAAAATATAATTTAAAATATTGCAAAAGGTCAAAAATAGACTAATACATTTTATTTCATAATGTACCGTAAAGTATCATTTACCGGACCCAAAACCAGTTCGGTGAATGACACTTCACATCATCTGTAAAAAAAAATACTTGACTACCCCAAAAACTACGTTGTGCATCATCAAAGACTGTGAAATTGCATTGGTAGCATGGTTTGGCTGGCGCCATCTCATGCTTTCAATCAATTACTTGACATGAAGTATTGGTAACATATGATTAACCTATCTATTACCCAAGTGGTGATATGGTTTGGCTGGCGCCATCTCATATGGTAAGAATGTTAGGCGGACTGCCAATCTAAGTGAATGGTCTGGAAAGAAAGCACTTTGAACCGATTAAGAAAAATTATCACAGTATGAAACGGAACATTGTACGATAAACACCTGTTAAATGTCATTAAATTACTCGTCTAAAAACTCCAGACTCGGCTCCTTCATCGCCTCGTCCATAAACATCTAGACTCGTTATTTAAAAAGCCTTAGTAATGTAAATCACTATTTTCTTCTACAGAATCCGATAACTTACATTTTAACCATTTTCTTGAAATACGTACGGTTCTTTAGATATCGGCCTGTCCCAACTCTGATGGACTACCTTGTATCCAGTAGGTATGTCTGTTGAAGTTATTCAGCAACAACCGGAAACATTCATTGGGTACACTGATTTGAAAAAAAAATCATACAAATTTTTCCTGTGGGTACACCTACCATAAAATATTTTTGCAAATTTGATTCCTATTTTTTATTTGTTGCCAACTTTAACAGACATTCTGTATATTC
This sequence comes from Orchestes rusci, assembly GCA_958502075.1. NCBI lineage: Eukaryota > Metazoa > Arthropoda > Insecta > Coleoptera > Curculionidae > Orchestes > Orchestes rusci. Next base: position 60,812,371 of record OY293305.1, on the reverse strand, counting down.
GAAACTGCATGCCTGATCGTGAACTGTATTTGTCTTGTTCCAACTCTCAAGAGCAATAAAACTTATAGGATTCATGGCCCATATTTCAAACTTTATAACCAAGACGAAAAATCAACTTGTCAAAGCCAAGTCAAGAAAGGGTAAACTTTTGGGACATACATTTTTGAATTTGTCTTGATGCTTCGAGTCTATCGCATCATCGCTCTTACACTGTGTTTGGACAGAATATGAACCCTTATATTGAAGTCCACACGATAATGTTACTGCTTTGTACTCAACTGGTTTGTGGTATTCAATAATGAGAAACTTTTCAGAACCCTTTATCAGGTTCAACCACCTTGCACTTGCGATTGTACTTGACTTGAAACTGTACAATCAATTACCGTTATCGGAATGCCCACCCCACATATTTCTTATATCCTGAGTTTTTGCAAAACCTAAGCAAATGTTCAGAGCAGGAGACGTTTATTTCAAGTTTGAAGCTCCAAACTTCAAGAATTCATCGAATACGTTTGAACGGGAATTCTTTTGAGATCATGAGATTTTCTTTATTGCATAGTGGAAAATTGCCATGTGAGTGATAAAATTCCCTCAAAATATGAACACGTTTTTTCACAACGAAACGTAATGAAACTTTACTTGGATTTACAGTTTTGTAAGATATAGGTAATCAAAATTACTTTGAATGATTAAATCTTGGAATATGAAGGGATATGAATATTTAACTGGAAATGATGTGAATGCATGATTTCACATCCGAAGTCCACTGAGTAAGAAAAGTCACTGGTTAATGGTCAATGACATTTACCGACAACACATAATTAACTGATGTGTACAGTATCACTGATTATAAAGATACTTCAAAAAAGTCCTGCAAAATTCTATCATTCACTTTTCATCACGGATCTTCCTGTTTGACTGGATTTTTTGAAAAGCAGGATAGTGTTGGAATCATCATTGTACTTTTTGACAATTTGAGAGGCACACAGACAAACCAGTTTTTCTGCTAAAAATATTTATTTTTTTGAATCATTACTTCTATTTGTTTATCAAAAGAGAAGGTAATTTCCATGTTTGTAGCTCTATCTAATCTAATGCACAATGTACGTGCTCTATTTCTTCATTAACTTACAAGCTGTTGCTTAGTCAGAGATTACATAATCCAGTTCCCAAGGAGATTATTACAAAAAAGAAAAATCTTGGATACATTGATAATTTATCAAAATCTATAATAATTATGAAAAACAACTTATGTTTATATCAAACTCGATACGTATTCAAACTCAGTACGCGGATTGACACTTCATCTATTTGATATGCAATTGATGTATTGCACTAGATTGAGCGTCATCACTAGGATTTTTGGTATTGCCAAATTCGGTACGTTGTCCCAAATTCTTAAGTCGCCACTAATATAATGACATTGACAAAAATGTAGTAACTTCATTGATATTCATACCATGGATTTGTTTGGAAAGTTATGTATCAGCAGTAGTGATGATACCTATAAATACTTAACCCCAACAATTTTTTGTTATCAGTCTATCATCGCTGAAATTAAACCAAGCATTTAACAATGGCAGCTAAGGTATGTTGTGTTTGTGATATTACTCAGTGCGACATTAATTAATCACCAGTGCAGTGTACAACAAGTGCAATGTTTTCAAAGTTATCGTTGAAGTGCTAATATCAGTGATCATGCTTCAATATTCAGTCTCCAATATCACAAAATGAATGATACAATATTGTGAATCCCATAATTTCTTGATGTTTCATGATTAAATAATAGACTCTGCAAGGTACTTTTCTAATTATAACTTTTTCCAGTTCTTTGTGATTGCCGCTCTTGTAGCCGTAGCTAGGGGAGGAGTTCTGGCGCCTACCGCCGTAGTAGCCCCTCAAGTACTGGCTAAAGTGTCTGACGGTACCTTCGACCCTAACCCTCAATACTCCTTTGCTTATGATGTTCAAGATGGCCTGACCGGGGACAGCAAAAGCCACATTGAAAGCCGAAATGGAGATATTGTCCAAGGACAATATAGTCTAGTTGACCCCGATGGCACCAGAAGAATTGTAGACTACACTGCTGACCCAATTAATGGATTCAATGCTGTTGTTCGTAAAGCTCCACTGGCTGTAGCTGCTCCTATTGTTGCACGTGCAGTGGCCGCTCCAGCTCCAATAGTTGCTGCCAGAACAGTAGCTGCACCAGCAGTGGTAGCAGCACCAGGATTTGCCAGAGCAGCTCCAGTGGTAGCTGCACCATCAGCTCCATTGGTGGCCGGGTCATCGCCTTTTGCTTACTCAGCTTTTCCTGCCCCCGTTGCTCCAGTCACCAGGTTCGCGTCGCCACTGAACTATGCCGTTGTTTAGGATGATATCTGCAAGTTGAACATTTTTTTTGTAAATATTGGTAGATTTTTGTTCGTTATGTTTGAGAAATATAATTCAGTTTGCATTATTCATGAGAAACGCTTTTGATTGGTTCATGTTTGCAATATCCTCTAAACAAAGTATAATTGAGAATATGGGGAGATTTTTTATGATAAATGAGAACTTCCACTTAGAACGAGCTATGTAGGTTTTTCTTATTGAGTTGACTTATAAAATGACTTATGGTGCCTATAACTTGGCCTGATAATAGGAAATAAGATATATAAATATGAAGAAAAACGCCCTAAATATGCGAAAGACGCACCTACGTTTTCAATACCACATGCTATTTATAGATTGAAGTAAAAAGAGACAAAACTGTGGTTTCTTACAGCTCGTTAAAATCGTACCTACCGCTCTCCCAAATAAAATAATAAGCAGTTGTCTCGTTTTGTGACAACCGTATGTCTTTCGCATTTTTAGTGCGTTTTTCCTTATTGTGAATGGTTTGCATATTTTATTGCCTATTAGGCCAAACAATATGGGCTGTACTACAGAAATTTACTTTTTTCTTTGGTTGAGAACCGCGATTTTGAAGACACATTATTTACGGAATGACGTTTTATGAAAAACATCCATTGTAGGATTATCATGTTATATGTACGTTATGTATATTTTAAAAATCGGTATAAATTTTTTTCAACGTATAGTTCCTATGACAAAGGGGGGTATATTCAATTCATAAGCCCCGTTTTCCGAGGGATACGAAATGCCCTCTCTTGACCAAGCTTTTTTATTGAATATTCTTATAGGTATAGAAAAGTATAATTGAACAACTATTTAGTGTGGTCACTTAAGTGTGCAACATATGGGATTTTTTGTTAAACTGCACAACCGGAATACAAATATGGCCGAACGTTGCTGCATGTTCGATAATCATATTAGGTGCACTCAGAATGGTTGCAAGTAGAACAGCATACAGGGTAGGCCAAAAAATAAATCATGTTTGTCGATAAATTTGTACAATTTTTTAATAAACACTTCAAATGAAAAAAAATCCCTTCAAATGCGAGTTTTTTAATATGCATATTATGATCAATAATGTTTTACCTTGTGAAAAAGAATGTTTGCGATATTTGAAAGTTGTGTTAATTATCGTTGCAACAAACATGAACCTTGTGATTCCCTAAAAAATTTAAAAATTCAGGTAAATATTCTAAATATGCTCAAATTTGAACTGAGTTATGCGAAATTGATTTGTTTGTGAATAGTTTATGAAACTGGTTAGGGTGAATATAAAAGACATTTTTTTCTTGGGAAATGATTTGATATTAGAAAAAATTATATTTTTTTTCCTATGAGGCAATGATTTGGTATTTAGGTATAACTTTTGATTCTGAACAGCTTTTCTCCATAACATTTTGACGAATTTTCTGAAATGAGGGCACTTTACTCTTGTACAATTTTCATATTTTTTGGCCTACCCTGTATGCTGTTTGACTTTCAACCATTCTAAGTGCACCTAATATTAACATGCACCAACTTTCGGCAATATTTGTATTTTGGTTGTGCAGTTAATAAAAAAAGATCCCATATGTTGCACACTTAAGTGACCACACTGTATACAGGGTGAGACACGAAAAACTTCCCATCACGGTTTTCTCGGGTGTTTGGTGATTATCGATCCGACACATCAGTTTTTGGGGGACAATTTTTTCTGGTATTTTCACCCCCCACCTGTCAACCCTTAAGCGGAGGTGATAGCCCCAGATTTTCAAATGGAAAAGGGGGTGGAGTGATACGTCATTTGATAGATGATTTTATCAAGAATATATCCTCAAAGTTTCAAGTTGCTACCACTTATTATCATTTCTTATCATTTAGCATTCTTAAATGTTTATTAATACTTATCCGTGTGTACCTGTGACCGCTTAGGGGTTAACAGGTGGGGAGTGTCCCCCAAAAAACAAAAATTGACGTGTCCGAGCGATTTTTATCCAAGAGAAAACCTGGGTGGAAAGTTTTCCGTGCCTCACCCTGTAGATGAAATGGAACTCAATCGTCAAATAACATATTGGCTGAACAAATGAAATGTTTTTTATGGACTGCTTAATCCTAATTGAATTGTTTTAAGATGAAAACACTCTGGATCCGGTGATTAATCTTGGCTAAGTGAGCAACGAAAAAATAATCAGTTTAATGTTTGCTCTTTCAAAATGATGTTGGTTGTTGATTTATTAGAAAAGGTTACTATCGAATAGATGTGGGGATTTCTGTAGACATACCTACAAAAAATGATAGGCTTCATAATTCTTATCAAATGCTTCGATTTTTTTTCGTTCTGCTCAGAGCTATAGTGGGACAAAAAAGGCAAACATAAAATGTCTCAAGAAATTTTTCAAAATCTATTGGGCTACGTACAAGGGGTTATTGATTAATAATCCCCCCCCCCTTTAACTTTTTGATTTGACGTCTTTAAAAAAAAGTGTCCCAAATTAAAGGTTAATGGTCAAAAATGAAATCTTTGAAGAACTTGTTATCACATATACAGGGTGTTTCAAAATGTCTGGGCGAGGTCTAACTGTCTTATTTCAAATTGATACCCAATTTTTTATTTGATATTTGGATTCTCCTTTAAATTCTGAACATTTCTTACGTCAATGCCAAAACCATTGATATATTTCACTTTTTCATAACAATAAATCAGTATTATTCATTTTATAAATATAAAATATCTTTTTATACATCAAACTCAGGTATAGGATATGCTACATGGAAATTGTTTAGAATTTAAATGAGAATCCAAATATCAACTGAAAAAATAGGACATCAATTTGAAATAAGAAAAAAATTTTTTTTTGGGACATTTTTCTCCAAAACGTCAAATTGAAAAGTAAGAGGGTGTGGGGGGCATTTATAATTAATTATCCTGTACACTTGTGCGTAAAAAATACTGCAATACTAATAATGCTTCCGTTTTAATTTGTGCATTCGATTATCGTTTTTTTATACAACATAATAATAATGTGTTCGTATTTTCACTTTATTTTTGACAGATATAAAAGTTGGATTGTGTTAAGTGTGCTTGGCTTGACTTGGCATCGAATTAATTCATGGTACGTTGATGATTCTCATTCGCAACCACCGTTTGAATTGACAGTTTTTCAAAATTGTTGTTTAGTGAATTATTATGAAATTGATTTTTTTTTGCATTTTGTATGACTGTGTGACGTGCTATAATCCAATTATTTATCGTCCAACATTCCCCAGCCTGACATCTAAGCCTGACATCTAAGTTTGGAACAGCTAGAATATCATAAATACTAAGCTCTAACATACAATGAAAAAAAGAAAAAGAAATTGCTTTGAAATAGATATCAGATCAATGTATATTTTTCGAAAAAATGGCCATCTTTTTTTTGGAATAGGCGTCGTACTGAGTTTCAGCAAAGACACAGATCTACGAAGGTATTTATTAGTATTTAAATTGAAATTATCTATCTATTTATTCAATGACCGCTCTTGACATATTTCATGATGATATTTCATCAACTTCAGTTGAATTCCAAATCCGAGGTAGTCCTGACAGCCTTACAATAATTCGTAATCAAATATTGTACCAAGTAATTACGTTTATTCATATAAAACTCCAGATATTGTGGTATTGGACATTTTTAATTAAACATGAATGGAGTACAAATTATTACCTTGTATAAAAAGTTATATTCTGGTTTCTGCATGAGAACATAATAGATGAACCATCCTAATGTACAAATAGCAAAATGATTCACATGTATTGTCTGAATGTTCCTGTTATACAGAATCAGGAACATTCAGACAAAATATGTAAATCATTTTGCTATTTGACTTTTTGAGTAGATATATTATGAAATGGTGTTCAGGTACTGTCAAGGTACTATTAAATTTGTATTTAGTGATTTCCCCAACTATTAAAATAATGTGAACTAACTGTTTTGAGTTCCTCTCGGAACCCCCTTTTGGTTCAAATTATTGTCTATGTTGAAACAAAGGCAGGCTAATGATTGCTTTTATATGGATCTAGACAATACGAACTATTAAGGCAAGCTTTTCACAGCCAATTGATATTCCAGCATTTATCACAAGAAATATCCTCATTTTGTAGACGTGAACATCCATCGGCCTTAGGCACTTCAACATCGACTATTTTCGCGGTTAGCTCGAAAACATCACGGAACTTGTTCGCGATGGCCGGAAGAAAAATGAGCTGTCAAGCAATTTACGTTAATACTCACTTAAACTGATCTATTTGGAAATTCAGCTACGCCGGTTGAATTTCGCAATACACTGCAGAACCGGGAAAGATTCGACTTCTCGAAAAATTTTTTTTTGGCCTACAACCGCATGGGATGATGTTTTTAAAATGATAGACTATGGGCATTGGAAATTACATTTTTTAGTAGGTCCGAATTTGTTTTTGCAAAATATGCCGTAAATCTGTCAAAAGTGTGTGTGTCACAAAAATCGTGGATTATGGTTTTTGAGGCCAGAATTTATGTAATCTCGATTTGTTCAGTAGCTGCTCTTTCATTTTCATTAAAAATTATATCTCAGTCCCCGTAATATTGCATATTATGTGAAGGGTAGAATTCGATGATACTGACTGTGAAGACTAGATTGATTCGAATAAGTAGGCAGATATCCTCAGTTGGTGTTCTGTTCTTGCAAAGTATAATAATATGTCATAACTGATATCTACAAAACAGCTTCAATGATAAAAAAAAAACACATTTCACAATAAACGGAGAATTTGAACACATCAGGTATCTTCAACAGATTGAACAAAATAGAGGAATATTATAAGTAGCATCGTTTCAAACTGCAATCAAAGGAGCAGATATAGCTGGTGTAATGAAAGAAGTAGCAACTCCTCGAGCTACAGGAGCAGCAACAAGAGGCGCAGCTACTGCTCTGGCAGGTACAACTGGAGCCACGGCAAGAGGTGCTTTGCGAACAACGGCATTGAATCCATTGACAGGATCAGCGGTGTAGTCCACGATTCTTCTGGTACCTGTTATCAAGAAAATATGGAAATTTCATGAATTTATATAGCACTTGATCAAAACACATATTTTCAATGTTTTCATACACACTATAATAGTTTCAAACTCACCATCTGGATCAGTGAGGCTGTACTGTCCCTGAACAAAATCCCCATTCCTGCTTTCAACTTGAGACTTGCTGTCACCAGTCAATGCATCTTGAACGTCATATCCAAAAGAATATTGAGGATTGATATCGTAAGTGTTGTCTGATAAACGTGCTGCTATAATCGGTGCTTGGGCGGCCAAAATAGTTGCAGCAGGAGTAATCACTGCTGCTTGTGTCATAGCCACAATACCGATAACACAGACCAGCTAAATAATATAATGGTATTGTTAGCATTGAAAACTCACTACGACTTCCAGACAACAAGAATAATCATTTCTTAAATAAATAATAATTATGTAAAAACAAATAGAGATTTCAATGCAGTTTACTGTTTACGTTGGTCTCATCACGGCAGTCAGTGTTTAAGAAGGAGCAATGTCTTTCTCACCTCAACTTACCGGATATTGTGATTTATATATGATATAGAGTTAGTTTATAGTTGCTTTACACCATAGATAAGTGAGCAGTCACCCATAAAAATATATTTCTATATTGTCAAATGAGCAAAATGGAGATATTATAAATAATCATGTAATCTATTGAATTTGAACATCTTCTTGGAATAAACAAAGCATCAGAATGATGATTGCGATGATAGAAGTGTGTGCATGCATGAGACCAATCTTGGCCATCTAAAAATTATGAAGCCTCATGTTACATGTAGCTTTGTTAATTGATACTATCTTGCGCATGAATGCTGTTGTGGATTCATGACACGTTCTCCAGGGGTGACTACTCAGAGGAATCAGTCAATCAGTCGCATAAGTAGATCACAACGAGTTTATTATGGATAGGAAAATCTTGAAAGCTCTACCGAATTGTTTTGAGGATGCAAGATCTGGGGGCTCAGCCTGTTAAAACGAAATGTATTTGTCGCCACTTGCTAAAATATTAAGAATTCTCGAAAGGTAGCTAGGTTGTGAGGATAAATCCATTTAGACCAAAATTTTGGATTGCTCGAAATCAGAATACTAAGTATCCAACGTGACTGAATTAATCAACGAACGAATGGAGAATCTGTGACATAGAAGAAACGTGGTGAATAGAAGTTGGTTAGACTTTTCCTGTGCAGCTTCTCAATATACATTATCCAAATTCAAGAAAGTAGAACATAAAATTGAATTTCATTAGCAATGTGTTTGAATTACCGGAGAAGCGTGCATAAATAAACTATAGTATAAAAAGAAGGTATCAAATGAGGACAGTATCGGTTAGAGTGTGCGAACATGGGGTTACCAGTTCTTCAGATCGAATTCCAAAATACCAACTGATAATAATTATTGATAAGCATTTATTGCCATATGAATTATTGCGTCTGAATTTTGAAACAACTGTGTAATATTATAAATACAAATGAGGTTTATTATAATTATTTTACAATTATTGTCCTGGAAAAAATTGGAACAATTTTCCAATCTAAATGAAGTGTTCATTGCTATGGATTAGACAATATCCCATCAAGTATCATGGTTAGTTATTTAGAAAATTGATGGACACACTTCTTCAAAACAGTAGTACATAGTTCCAACATACCACTGACTTTTACCTCTTATTATTGTTTTCCCAAAACTTTTCGTAGAATATCAGATAAAAATTGTTAGAGTCAAACTAAACTTCGATTTTTCTAGAGTTGTACTATTTATCATTGTGAATCAACATTTAATCGAACTTACTTTTAAAATCATCATTCCTACAGAAACTGTACAAGATCCAGTAAATGTGTACCACACAACTGACATCAGAATAATCAACTTATTTCTTTTTTATACTAAACTGTCATCAAGATCTTTTGCTTTTGCAACCTGCTTTGCGCGTGTAGAATGGAATACTAATGATCCTTTGGCAATATTCCAGGGTTATTCGAGAATTGCAAGAAATTAGGATGTTAGTATGACACTGTTGTATAATCAAGCTATTCGAAAAAACGTAGGTGTCTTGAGAATAGGGATTATGTCTAACTGACTGTAAATCTGAATCCTGTAATGAATGAGGGTATCTTAGTACTTATCGTGATGAAGTTATCCGCTACTCAGGGGTTCTCAAATTATAGACAGCACATAATATCTCCTTCTACAGGGTTCGGAAGACCTGTTCAAAGATTTGCAGTCTATAAGTCCTAACGTTCCATGATTACACTCAAAGGTTTGGTATCCCATTGTTCAATCTATGGTCAAGACTATTATCATTGGTAGATTTCAGAAAAAGGTATGACATGCTTTTGAAGTTAGTGGTATGGAGTCAAAAGTTTAAAACAATAAAAATTGTACCTTTTGTACCAATTAAATCCTTTCCAAGTGACAAAAATATAGATATCATTCAAACATACTTCATCGTCAGCTGGTTCGCTTGGCCAAACCTACAAACTATGCAATAAGCTCGAAAACCAAAAATCTGCAGATATGTTTATGAAAATGCTAGGTTGAAAAATTAGAGGATAATTACATTTATGGTAACGGTGAAAAAAAAAGGTATTTCAACCTTCAAGAAGTTTATCGACTGTGCTGGCTCAAATAAGATATTGCGTTGTTTGCTCAGAAACTAATTGACGGGCATCAACTAAGTGTCATTTATTCAAGAAGTTTCAAGTTTTCTTGGTTATAAATAACACGAACGCAGAAATAGCAGACATGAGCGAGCAAACGATAACAGTAATTAGTTGGACGATACGAGGCATGTAACACTGCCGACAAAAATGTTTACAGAATTTTCATTAATCATGGATTGAACCTACTCAACGATTTTAGTAAAATAAATACTAATGGGCACTAGGCATGTTCAAGGGACGTCATTTGACAGGACACGTGAGTGCCGATTCTTGGCCTGATAGAACGGTCATATCGAGAGAAATAAACGATAACCCTCGTTGATTCTCCGTTTTCTTAACTCGATATGACTGTTCTATCGGTTCCGGACTTGGCAACCTGGGGTTAAAATGACAATTGTTTGCTTGTTATTTGAATTGTGATTGGGTTGATCCGGTTGTTTCTAGTGCTTTTTGATTATTTTTGGAAAATTTTGCTCTTCGAATGGGGTTTATTCATCTTTTCCTCTTTCTTGAGCGAAAAGTACACATTTCCGACTGTTGTGATTGCTGTCAATGACAAGGGAGGAGATTTTTCTCCTGACCTGCCCTGGCAATATAACTTCCACACTGGACAATTTGCATACATTTTCAAAGGACTTGAAATTTTCTATACGTTTTCTAGACATTATTTGAAAGTCACCAGCGAAAAAATTTTTTCGAAATGCCCAAAAATATTTAAAATAAATGAAAAAGAAGACGCGAATTTCACTGTATGATCGCAAACGGGGTGGAGTCATATTACCCTCCCAAGAGAGAGAGAGAGTCATCACCAGTCAACACGCCAGACGAAGACGATTGGCGCTCTTTAATCGGTGATTACTACATTATTAAAAGTCGTAGGTTGATTTTTTAAACATTATTGGCATCAGTACTTACTAATCCTTATATTTTCATATTTCAAAAAAATGTGCAAATTGTCCATTATTGATCAGTGGCCTAATTCAAAGCTTATTTGAAGTTGGTTTGTTGATAAAGATGATTCAGTTATTAAGTAAAACCATTGATTTAATGAAGAAGTTTTAAGTTTTATTTCCGGTGTAGTGTCAAATGTCATGGAAATCATGAAATTTGATTTTGTTCTAGTTCAAAATACAAATTCCTGAATACTACTCACACACCATAAGGTCGTTCATGGGGACAATACAATGTTTTCAGCCAGGATCCCCAAGAAAATATCTTGGAAAGATCGTTTGTATTCTACGTCATTGGGGTAAATATGAAATATCAGATTTTGGTGCATGTTTTTAAAAGCATATGTCACATTCTGATCGTGCTATTCAGAGCAATAACGGTCGAGAAACCCACACGTTTTTTTGAGATATTTTAGGAAAAAAATATGAATGATATACTTTTCCCTAGCCGCCAAAACCCAATAGGCAACAATAATTGGGTTTTGTTAATAAAAGTCCCAAGTTCAAGCGACGCGGTGATCGACAAACGAGAACAAAATATAAAACACTTATTTTCGTCAGTCTCATGAATAATAATTGATTATTTATTCTCCGTCACTCTAATCACATAGCCCAAATGCCGACACAATTTTTTTTGTCTTTTATGTGTATCTGCAAATGGAACTAGAACAATTTCCTTTAGTAAAATATTCTCAATTAAAAAAGCTGCATTGCATTTCAGACTATAAAGTCCTTGAGGAAAGCACAAATATCAAGTACAGTTTTTCTTTTTCAATCAACTTTTAATCAACTCTTCAGAATATCTTGATTTTCAAAAATATGCTGTTCTTGGTGTTTATGAAAAAAAATGAAAGCTTTCACTCGATTGCTATCTTTATCTGATGTTCAAGAAGTGTATAAGAACTCAACAAATTTGGAAAAGCATTTACATGATCTTCATTCACACTTGGCAATGTACCTACCTGAGTAACCTAATGTACCTAATGAGAAATCTTTTATTAGAATTTTAACTGTTCACAAAAAAATATTTTCATCAATCATGCGATAATGTAGGTATTTCGACTACATTAGTGTCACCGAATAATTGATAAGCAGCCCAAATCAATTTGATCAAAATAATGTGTACGTAATTTTCCAAAAAGTATCAAATAAAATACAATATACAATGATAGAGACGATGTATTGAACATGTGTTCTGTAAAAAAAGGAAAAATGGTGCTTTCAAAAAAGATTGTATGGCTGAAATTAGTTAACCTCTCTTTGCTATGAATAATTGTTCCTAACAAACCGTAATAAATCCCGAGAGTTAAATTTGTGTGAGTGGCAACCTAAGTGACAGCACTGGCGCCACTGATACCGGTTTCATTTAAAAAATGAATCATTGGTCAGGTGAAGTATATGGCAGCACTCACACAAACTTTTTTTTTGTAAGGTAGAGAAATCCTATTTATGAATTATCTCAAAGGAAGTGTGAGACCCTTTCAACAAAAAAAAACATTACTGTCATAAATTGTTTTGTTAACCTTGGTTTGGTGGTCCATGACTGTTGCAATAAAGTTTGCATTCATTATTCGGCTCACATTGCAACCATATTCTAAAGTAGCTGAATTACCCGCTCTCCGAGCAGTCCAGGCAAAACCCAGTTTTGATTCAAATCCATCTCGAAATTGAAATCCAACACGTAAGAAGAAGAGAACTGACGTGCATCTTGTGCACAAAATGTAGATATCCTCATTCATTAGAAAAAAATACCGAATCCCTTACCAAAGTGAAAAATCCTAATACTAATCGTGACGAAACAAACCTACCCACTAATTATTATTAACGCTGGGACTCCAAAATAACACAACACAATCGAAAACCATCCAACAGATCATCGTCGGCGTCGTCTCCTTTGACGTTGCACAATAATGTAAAATATCCTCAACCAGAAGAAAAAACATGAAATCGAAAACCAAAGTGGGACATTCTAATCCTAACTAATCGAAATCAAACAAATCTACCTACTAATTATTATTATCATTGTTGGGACTCCAAAATAACACGACACAATCGAAAAATCATCCAACAAATCACCGTCACCCGCCGTCGATCTGTTCCCGATTAATGTCAATTATTATTGCGATGTGGTCTTTTTTTTTAATTTTATTCTTAAAGACGATTTATCATCATTATAGATAAAGCTAATAAGATAAGATTCGCAGTGAAACGCTAGAAAAACAGATAATCTTTTGTTTTATCAAATCATTGGAAAACTCTTTTTAGAATTATTTCATTCTAATGAGTGAGTACTCACTAGTCGTGGCTGTAGAGAAATTTGTTCAGCCGGTTGATATTGTCGGTGCCACAAAGGGACGAAAACTTTTTTCATAATAATATAATGAAGATGTAATCATGACCAAATAGACATAACCCAACTTGAAATGTTAAGCGAAATCCATTTTCGAAAAAGCGTCAATTTTTTACGCTGAGCAAAACACGCGGCCGCTGACGTGACGCTTTCCAACAGCATTACGTTCAGGAGAGCTTCTTATCAAGCAGCTTAAGCTTCTGGGAGCACCTGAATGTAGCCATTGTTACTTCGACGATCACTATTGCAACGCCATGTCAACCAATCTGACCAATCAAATATTGCGAGAGTGAACCCCTTCCTCTCTCTCATTAGATACACGCATAATGCTATGTTTTTCACGGAGAGACATACATTCCCTTTTATAAATTTATAGATAGATAGATATAGATATAGAAGATTATTTGAAGTGAGATAATTCAGAAACGGCTAGTCCAAACATGAGCTTCATATTTTGATATTCGTTTCCCAATGTAATGTATGTAGCGAGATTTTCATGGGGAAGGGAAAGGCCAACTAAACAATTATTTTATTAAATATGCGATTTGGCTCATTTTTTTGTAATAATTGTATAGAGCTTAATTTATCTGGAACTGTTCGGAACTGCTAAAGCTTGTAATCACAAGAAACCTCAAGTAAACTTCATATCAAATTGAGGTGTTACCTTATGGTAGTTCACATTGTAATTTTTTCCACGAAATCGTTGTTACTTGATATTTAAAAAAAAAAAATTGGTATAGGCTAGTTTAAGCGGATACCATATCCATAGGCTTGCACAAATTTTTTTCTAAAAAAATCGGCAGTGGGATCTATAAAAATTGTGTTCATAGGAACTATACTAGCACAGTTTACAAACATGTCCCAGGCATGTTGACAACAAAGTGACCTCAAAATGGCAAAATGTGGAGTTGCTTCATTCTAGCTTACGACGCCAGAGTAGGCGATCGGGGTTTATCAATCTCTACAATACGAGTGATTAAAAAGAGATCGAGCAAAATCGCACAATTTCTTTTTTTGGGGTGAAAACAAATGAGCCACACTTGACATTGTAGATACAGAACAAAAAAAACAGCAAACACATCAGCTTCAAGGTAATGATCTGGTACTGATCAAGTTTTATCGATATACACAGAGATGAGCATCTTTAACAGGGGTCGAAATTTTAACTAGGATGGAGTCCTTATTTTTGCCGACGATTCGACTAGTGGTTTCCACGTGCAAGGGAGTGTCGTTCACAAAAGTCTCGCATGGTCTTGTTCCGTTTTCGAGATGAGACTCGAGACGATACTCGGGCATGACAAGACAAGACTCTCATTATGTTGTTTAGTTGTTTGAAGTGAGGATAGAAGATTCTAGTTGGTATTCAAATTTCTGAGCTTGTAGAATGTGGATTGATTAAAAATGAGTAGATCGAACCAAATAAAAACCGAAGTTTTAGTGAATTATTAATGTAAATCAAACTCCAGTAACATTAAACATAGGTACGCAAATGCCTCGTTTCCAAGGTACAAGGGTAAAACTTAGAAAAACATGCCATGTCGTGAATATCTTGGTTATCCTTAAACCAATTTTGCTGTCATCTGACAGTATCATCGATTCATAGTGATGATGAGCTGATTTAGATCAAATTTAATCGAATCTATTAAGACTAGTGTCGTATCGGCAGACACCATAACTAATATTTTTGACCAAAAAAAGATTACGCCACTTTTTTGTAACAGGCTACCAAAAATACTTATTTGTATTTTTTATCTTTTTCCTATGTACTTTAATTTGTATAGTTTTTGAGAAAAAAAAAATAAACCTCACCTAATTGCACATTCTAGGACCAAAGAGAAATGTTGAAACGTTATTTTTTCTTTTTCATCTGCGGAACCATATTTCCAAGAACTTGTTTTCTCAAAATCACTCAATGGATCGTCTGTTAATTAACACCTTCTATTTGATTTTTCCCGCTTAGTTCTAAAACAATGTTGTGTTCAAGATTTTGTTTTGTTTAGATGTATTACTTTGCATTTTCTAATACATCTTATCTTTCAACAGTTGTAAGTTTCTGCTTCTATTCTTGCATAACAGCAAAAAGTTTATTATCCCGTACTTGTCATGGACAAGAAAAACACTACGAGACCTCGATACATTCGCGAGACTCTCGTACGAGACGCGATACAAGACGAAACTGGAGGCTGCGAGTGGGATCAGTAGATCTGCCCTATATTGGGCCATAATCAGGGCTATAAAAATGATGTCACATGATTTTTCTCATAATAGTAATCTTTATTTAGCACATAGCTATAAAAAATACAATCATTTCAATAAAAATCAAATATAGAATAAACATAAATACATAGTATGTGCATGTAAAACAGATCAAAATTTAGACAGCACATGTTCCCTAAGCATACTTCTAAATTTAGTCATCTTTTCACAATCTTTGATAATAAGAGGTAGACCATCGTATTCCTGAAGCCCCTTATTAAAAATGGAATTGTGCATGTGTTTGTTAAAATAAATTCTTTGCGATTTCTCGTATCATGATTGTACATCACAGAAATATTTCACTTTGTCACATATTCAGGTACTAATTTCATTTGAATCTTGAACATAAAGAGCTATAATACATTGAAGATAATTTTCTGTTTGACTGACATCAAGTTTAGAGGTATCTAACATAAACTTGATTGGTGTATATTTGTTACATTTACATTTAAGTACTATGCGCAGATGTGGTGCTGCGATGGCATTATACAGTTTCATTTTTGTGAGGACAGATATCTGTTTTCCAATTCTGGCTAGGTATGGACTTTTTGAGACAATCTGCGCATAATATAATACAACTACATTGTACAACTACAACATTTCACATAATATAATCAGCATGTGGGATAAATGTAAAACTGCCATCAAATATAATTCTCAAGTACTTAATCTTATCCGCTTGCTCTAATTTCTCATTTCTAATTCTAAAGTCCAAACTGCTTATATTTAAACTATTCAACTTCGATTTTTTTGCCAACACACAATATTTGGACTTAGCAATATTCAAGCTTAAAGTATCATCACATATCAGAAATAGCTTGTTATAGATCGCAAACCAATATAAACAATCAATTATCTTTAACAAGAACTAATATTGTTTAGTATGTTTGGAAATTTTCGAATACATCATACATTCTTGATGGCATTTTGTGAACAAGATGCAATTCGGTTCATAATGTTATGGCTTTGTTTTGAGAAAAAGCACGGTAAAATGTACGGTATCGATTTTTGAAATGAAATTTTCGTTAATACACCGTGTTGGTATATTTTTTTGCAATTTCCATATCACACAAGCCCGTTCTCGATTCATTTCAACCTTATTTCTCTACCGACGTCTACTTACGGTAAAACAAAATTAACATAATATGTTTCCATTACAATTTGTTTGTCGACGACATTGATCCTCGCGAGAGGCATTTATGTATCTGTAATCACCAAATTTTTATTTTCCTTGACGGTTATGTAGTTATTATTGAAAAAATCATGTCATTTCTGTGTCCCGTGCAAGAGAATGATACGTCTGACAACGTTTGAATCTTAAATAAAACGGAAACTCACATTGCACACACCGCATGCATCAAAGAATACATTTTTTCCCCACCGAACTCTTTCCCAGGCAAAGTGACTATTCACTTTGCACTATCTCCAGCTCAACCGTTCTGGGTGCTAATTCTGGTGCCGATAGAACGGTCATATCGTGAGAAGTAAACGATCATATACTTCTCCGTTTACTCCTCTCGATATGACCGTTCTATCGGTTTCAGAATCGGCACCAAGGACAAGATGAGGGCGTGAATCGATGGGCCGCTGTCAGCATAACATGATGGTATAATAACAAAAACATCTTGACGGTTTCTGATCACCTTTTTTATGTGATTTTATTTTTTTTCGTTACAGCTTGAGGCGAAGAAGGGTGTGGAGCTCCAGAGAGGATGCGGACACCACTGTCTTCAAATGTAATAAAACATTTTCTTCATATTGAAAAAGGACAAGTCGATATTATGCTCTATTTGAAAGTGCGGTTTCCTGGCCATATTTCTTCCATTACTCAGAAGAAAGCTTGAATAAATAATAACGGCGTTGTCTTTTGTGATATTATTTAAGGAAATGAATAAATATACGAACTCTGCATTTTTGTTCTGTAGCTGTTTCTGGTAGCCAAAAACGATCCTGTTATCCCCAATTTAATACGAGGTGGTATGGAATCTCTCATAA
Organism: Orchestes rusci; assembly: GCA_958502075.1. Taxonomy (NCBI): domain Eukaryota; kingdom Metazoa; phylum Arthropoda; class Insecta; order Coleoptera; family Curculionidae; genus Orchestes; species Orchestes rusci. Next base: position 60,794,712 of record OY293305.1, on the reverse strand, counting down.
AAGTAATTCTGCTTTTGAATTTGCAAACCTATTAAATTGGGAACTCATTGAAACTTACCACTTGCATTCTCAAACATATTACCTTGAATTCAGCTGGATCTTCCATGTACAGTTCTTCCAGAGGAATTATATCCTGTATCCTCTGATGCTCCCAAGACTTTTGATATCAATATTTTCGATGCCCTTCTTATGGTGGTTCAAAGGAGAAGCACAAAAGTTTGTGGAACTTTGACCCTGACCCATTTTGTCGCTAGGTAGCAAGTTGTGCATGGAATCCAAATTATTTTTGTAATTCATTTGACAAATTATCATCTTTTTTTGCATAAAGGGATTTTATTATATTCAGAAGCAACTGTCTGTTTCAATGTGCGCCAGATATTATGAACGACATAATTTCTTCAGCGATTATAAACTTGACACATTGATACTGCGGAGTTTTTATTCCATTTTTACCGGGCTAATATAGAATCATCGTACAACGAGCTTTGAAAGTTGAAACAAATAAAAATGAACTTCAGAGGCTTCCGGTTCTTTATTTGCGGATTACCTGTGTCGACCAACATGACACTTCAATATTAATAATTATGAACGGGCAGTTGCACACACACTTAACTTCATGAACTGAGATTAGTTTCGCTTTATAATTACCTTCTATTTTGAATTTTCAACAACTATTACGAAAAATGTTTCGAATGCTGCATACAAAGCTATTGTTAACAGAGAAACTGTTATATTTTGTTGCAGTTTTCAGATAAATCAATGGATTTGTGTGTCTGAGGGCCTGTTAAGGCGACAACCGTAGAATAAGCTCAAAATGTTTGACATTATGACATTTGTACATTTGGCAGGGGCTAAGCTGACCCAGGGTCAGCTAACGTGTGGGTTTACTCTCAATCGATAAACAGCCCCTGAAAGTGATAAACAATAGATTTTTTTTTAAATAACGAGTTCTGAGAAACATACTGAGACTATATTCTCTTCTCAATCCGTAACATGGTATTAAATACAAGGCAACGGAAAAGAAAGGTCACAAATCCATAATGCGAATATCTCGAGCGATTGGCCTTCTTACCATAGAGCGTTTGTGAAGTTACTTCCATTATTTTTGCTTTGACGATCATTCAAATTCCTGAATAGTTTTAGACGCAACAGTATATCGATACTTTAAATGAACGTGGTAACAGGATCGTAGAACCTATCCCTAGCGTGTTATTTTATTCAATTGTGAAGCAAGATACAAGCAGGCAGTGACGATATTCGAAATGATCATCTCAGTCATTTCAGTGAGCAGATTATATGTTAAATGAAACAAAATCTGTTTGTTGCAAACACCTATTTTTCTGCAAATATTTGCTAGCAAATTATGCTACCGGAAAAAATGGAAAAGGTCTCATTTATGCGCGTGTAGATCGCCGCAGATTGCCTGATTTGAAATTGTCATCGAAGCACATCAATGAAGGTTCCGGTCTATCCACATTGGTTCATTTTATCGAGTCTATGTTGTTTGATACAGTACATGTTTTGTTGAATGTTTGAGAACACGAAACGCTCAATCAAACAACTTTTACTCAATAAGATATACTGAAAAATGTTATAACCAGTTGAATGAGTGAAAAGGTGTGGAAGTGGCGCCTCCTACCAAGGCCAGATTTGAATTTTGTGTGGCATCACACCTTCGAAGGTATGAAGGGGTTGATAGCGCAGATTACATATTATTATAATAGACAAAATAGTTCTATTATATGAATCGAAAAATATTTATACATTTTCTGTTCGTTGATATCTATTCAGGTAAACTGGATCCAAGGCAATTTCTTCAAATATTGAGGACAAGGTTTTTTGTGATACCGAGCTAAAATCTGTTCCAAGAACACATGGTCTCTTACGATGATGGCACATGTTATGAATCACAACTATCACAGTGTGCATTAGCTTCATTTCTCTCCATCAACACCCGCTATTTTGATGTTGCTGTAGAATGAATATTATTATCAGTTGATGCATAGGATAGACGTATTGACTACCAGGAAGTGATTCAAAACTCTGTGTATCTAGGCTGTATTTTAGTTTTTGAACTTTGTATCAGAAGCCGAAGGAAGAGACTTTGATCGAACAGGTCAGGCAGGTGACCGGCCCACTGCCACTTCATCTTAGCCCCCTCTTGTATTATTTCGGCAACTCTCAGAGAACCAACCTCTGATATCCCCACTTCCACTTCTAATCTTGTCGCGAAGCATGCTTCGTTCCATTGCTCTTTGCGTTGTCAAAAGCTTGTTTGCCAACGCTTCTGTTAGGCAAATTGTTTCCAATCTGTATGTTTACACGGGTAGTACATAGGTATTATATACTTCACGTTTCAAATTTATAGGGAACACGTTGTTTTCGAGAATGTGGCCCAGTTTGCCGAGGGCTGCCCAAGTCAATCTTTTGCGTATTCTGATTTCCGCGTGCCAATTTTCATGACATCATCAGAACAGGTAGGGGAGAGTGGGGAAAGATGACCATGGTGAGGAAAAAAACTCCTTAGAAAATACAGATACGTAATTTCAACTGGAAAAATCCCCTTATTCGATGAAGTAACATTTTGGCCAACAAACAAATTGACGAAATCAAACAAAACTCCAATACTTCAAAACATACAAAAAAAAACGATGCATTTTCATCATCTTGCCCCACTAGTGGGGTGAGTCGACGGACAGTATAGGGGCAGGGTGACGATTAAGTGCAGAGATCACAGATGAGAGTCAGCTTTTCGTACGAAGTGCACGACTCATGCTACCAATCCTCCTCGCATCCTCCACATTGGTTACAATCCTCAATTGGAGGTTTAGTGTAGGGTTCCTGGCAAACTGGACACAAAATATCTTGTTTATTTCTTTATTGTGTGAATGAGTTGATAACTGGTGTGAGTTCATTAAAATTAAAAAAATAAATGATATTTGATGTAAGTTGTCTTCCACAGCCCTATGTATCTACGAACCTGAAAATGAGGTGTGAGATGTTGACCCCAAAACATGTCGTTTGAGTAAATAAACAGAATTTATTTGGAATCTGTGAGATTTTTGGACCCGTTTTTTTGATCATTTATCTTTATTGTGTTGTTAGGGTTTGACTAGAATCATTAAACACTTTTTTTAGTACTTCTAATACTTGAACGATTTCTTTTTATCTTCTTGATCAATTTTTTTTAGGTTTTTTTCTCAATCACTTCCTCATAAGGAGTTGATGTGATAATAATAATAATGATGATAATATTCGTTGTGATGATGGAAGCTCGCCATCTTGCCATCGTCAACCTGCCCCAGAGTACAATTTTTTAGTGAAATGTCAGAAATAAGAACAAAAAAGTAGCAATCGTGTTTTTTTTCTATTTTATCATGTCTGAGACATAACGAACAATTACCTGATCACTAACAAAGACTATTCTTATATTAGATTTTTTCGAAAAAGCTTACTTTCTTGAAGGTTCATTTCAGAAGCGAGTGCTCTGTTATAAATTATAGACTACTGTACAGGGTTTCCCATAAAAGAACCTCTACTACCTTATCTCGGAAGATATGCGATTTGCGAAAAAGAGTTAAATATAAAGTCTTTTTTTTTAAAGGAGCTTTATTATTATACAGTGTGACCCATTAAGAATGGAAACACCCCTGTAAAATTTCAGGTTATTAACCGATTTAAACATTTTTTTTTTAGAAGGTCAATTTTTGAAGGGTCATCTACAGGACAAATTTTGAAATGTTTATTTCAATTTTCACTTCTTTTTCGTGATAAAAAATATCGATTTTTGATTAGCGAATTTTTTATTAAATAAATCACTACGCCACTGGATTCAGAGTGCCTCCAAATGGCTGTGACCAAAATTTCAACAAAATATATTCATTAATAACAAAGCTACGACAATTTGAAATTCATAAATTCTTCAAGCTAATGGTCACAAAAAAATACGTTGCATCAACAGTTGTCATGGAAATTGAATTTGTTCTTTTACCTGTAACAATGAACTACAAATTGAATAACGAGATGTTCAAAATAACATTACATTTCGTTATATTACGCGACGACTTACGCTAAGGCAACGTCTTCTACGAATGTTTTGTTGATCATACACAAAGAGAATAATGATCCGGAAAAAATTAAAGCTGATCTTAAAGAAAAAGTGAACCCAACTGATATGGGAGTTGGGATCTCTATAGGTCGGAAAATGAAAACTGGTGGATTAATCATAAATTGCGATAAAGGAAATGAACGTGCAAATCCAACAGAAAATTCAAAAAAAGATCGGGAATGAATATGACGTTATCAAACCTGTAATTCGTTCTAAACGGATTAAAGTGAATGTAATTTGTGAAACTGAACATGCCGAGACGGAAGAATGAATAATAATGAAATAAATGAAAATTATAAAGCAGATTATTATGAAAAGTGAATCAGTTCTCAAGGTTATCAGAAGAGCTCAAATTTACAAAAACAGATTCAATTTATTCTTGGAAGTTGATGAGACAGCTTATGAATATTCATAACGATTCAACAAAAAATAACGATTCAACAAAAATTGAACATAGGATGGAGTCGATGTAGTGCACATCCAGACTTTGGTGTTGTCCAGTGCTTCAAATGTTGCAAGTTCGGTCATATCAAGAAAAATTGTACCGAAAATTTGACTTGCTCAGAATGTGGGGAAAATCATTTGAAGAAGGAGTGTACCTCGGGCTGTCTGAAATGCGTAAATTTTTCAATGTCGAATCAGAAGTATGGTATGAGGCTGAAAACGGATCATTCAGCGTGGGACAGGTTTTTGCACAGTTTTCAAGAGGAACGGAGACATTCAAAAGAGGAAAATTGCATTATAGCAATTAGATAGGGACCAAACGCTGAATGAGGGTATGTTTCTATACTGTAATTGTCAAGGTTTGTTAAATAATTTTGATCATATCAAATCAGTATTTGTTAAATATAAGCCTGTGATATATTGTTTATCTGAAACCCATGTTGACAGAGAAATTTTGAGCTGCGAATTAAGTATTGAGGGGTATAAAAACGTAAATTGCACGACCGATAAGAATAGGACGGGAGGGGTGTCTTTTTATGTTAGAGAAGATATCAAGTTCAAATTCCTGTCTAAGAAAAATGTGGATAATAAGTTGTGGGTACTGACTATTACTGCCAAAATCAACGAGGTGGATTTTGTATTGACATGTTTGTACCGATCACCATCCGGGTCAAATGCTGAGTTCATGGGGCAGTTCGAATCATTGCTGGAGGAATTAGCCAATATACAGGGTGTCCATCTCATAGCTGGTGAATTCAATTATGATTTAAAAAAGAACAGTTTCTATTCAATTAAATGTAAACAGTTGATTGAGGCGAATGGGATGTACCAAATAGTTAATACTTAAACTAGAATCACGGAAAAAAACCAAAACACTCATAGACTATGTCATCACCAACGATAAACATTTGAAATGCGAGGTACTACTGACACCAAGAATCGGAAACCACAACATTATTCTGGTTAAAATGGTAAAACAAGTCACACCAAGCAGAGTTGTCAAAATCAAATATTGAAATATAACATTGAAATAACCAAAAATGATCTACTGGGACGTGATTGGAATAATTCAATTACAGGGACAAACTTCTTAGCCGATAACTTGATATCATCAATCACTTTATCGTTGGAAAAATTCTCTACTATCACATCAAAAACCGTGAATCCGCAGGATAGGCACAACAAATGGATGACATCGGAGATTTTGGCGAAAATAAAATCCAGGGATTCTAGATTCAGGGCAGCAGTACTTCATCAGGATGATCAACTATGGAATGAATTCAAAAGCATCAGGAATAAAATAGTATCGCTAATACGTAGGTCCAAAAATCAGTATTTGTTCGAGATCCTGGACGGAAATAAGAATAATTCTCAGCAGCTTTGGAAGAATCTGAAAACACTCTTACCACAAAAAGTCTGTGTTGTTGATGAAATTTGATGCAACAGTATTAGGATTACTGATGACTATGATATAGCCGAGAGTTTCAATGACCACTTTGTGAACAGTATTATAAATATTGTTGAATCTGTTAAACCGAAGCACGACCACGATTATGTATTACAAGCTATCGAGACATCTGAAGTGTTTGATACGTTTGATCCAATCTAAGTGTAGTTCCGTGAATGACGTTGTGAAGGGATTGAAAAACACGGGAGGATGCGAGGACATGTTGTCAACACGCATAAAAAAGGATATTTTCAGTATAATCGGAAACAGATTTTTAGACGTTGTTAACAGTTCGCTGTGTAGTGGAACTTTCCCATATAATTGGAGATAATCCCTGATCACACCAGTACCTAAAGTCTCTAACTCAATAAAAATCGAGGATTTTCGCCCAATTAACTCATTGCCGCCGTATGAGAAGATGATGGAGATTGCAGCCAAGGAACAAATCTTGAATTATTGCCAAAGAAATAACTTAAATGAGAATCAATCTGGGTTTCGTCGAAATCATTCTTGTGAAACTGCCCTACTGTATATATGCAATGACTGATTCAAAAGTATAGATAATGGAATGTTCGCCATCTCCATCATCTTCCTCGACTTCAAAAGAGCTTTCGAAACCATTGACAGGCAGCTGCTACTGAAAAAGCTACACAAAATTCGTCTTAGGGGTAAAGTTCATCATTGGCTGACCTCATACCTTTCAGATCGGACACAAAAAGTAAAATTCAACAACAAATATTCACAGGAGAAGAAAATCAAATTTGGGGTACCTCAAGGCACTGTTCTGGGATCACTGCTGTTCACATTGTATACATATAAATGACATTTTCCGACTCATCAAGTATTGTTCTATAAGACTGTTTGCGGACGATACATTGCTCTATATATCTGGAAACAACATCGACGCCATGCAGAAACAAATTCAAAGTGACCTGACGAACATTGGAGACTGGCTGTGTGATAACAGTATGCCACTGAACATGGAAAAATGCAAATGGATGGTATTCGGCACACCTCACACAATAAAAAAACTGGGAAGTAAGATCAAATTCAGCATTGACCAAGAACCAATTGAAAGAGTTACATCATTCAAATATTTAGGAGTCATCTTGGCTGAAAACTTGAAATTCGACCAGCACACTGTATTATATGAAGCTAAGAAAATGTCTACAAAAGTCTTCTTTTTACAAAGAATAGGTAAAAACCTCAGTATGTACACAAAATTATTATTTTACAAGTCAATTATTGCTCCACATCTGAATTACTGTGCGACAATGATGTTTTCATTGACACAAGAAAAGTTATTACAAAAGATCCAGAATCGGGCTTTGAGATAAATTTTGTCCTGTTGTTTTTATACCCCAAGCGTACTCATGTTAAAAACTGTGGATGTATTGAGTGTAAAACATGTTATGATGTACAGAACATTTGTATTAATATTTAGAATGAAAAAAGGTTTGATGCCAAACTACTTGTGTAGAGAACTAAGACTGGTTTGTGAAGTGCACGACTATAACAGGCGAAGTGCCTCAGACTTTTACGTTAATACAACAAGACTGAATCAAACGACCAAAAGCTTGTTTTTCAAAGGACAAGTAGAGTATAATATACTATCTGTCGAATTAAAATCCTGTGATACCCTGAGTTCCTTCAAGAAACGCCTTTTACTGTACCTGACTAGCATGTAAGTTTATTGTCGTCATTTTAGTCATTTTGTCATTTTATTCGCATTTTATCCAATTTACACTTTATGTCATTTTAAGCTTGGGTGCTTACACGTTTATACATTTATACAATTTCAATTTTTATTTTAGTTATTCTATGTTTTAGTACGCCCTCATTCAGCCATCTCGCTTTGTTAATTTATATATTTTGTAGAAATATCTTTATTAATTTGTCAATTGTATAGCTTTTGCTAATAAAGATCATTATAACATTTAATGAAGTTAACGGAATTACATTTGCATTACACTACAAAATGGCGGTACATTTAATTACTACAGTCCGTTTCACGAGAGTTCATACTCACGTCATCGATGACGTCATTACTTGAAAAAAAACGTATGTCGTAGCTAATTCATATAGTTTCAAGAGCGTTCGAATTTTGTATTGAAGCCGAACAAGTATGTTCCAAAATGCTCTCCAGAACACGTTCAGAATTGTTTTCCATTTAGATTTTGAAATCAGGCTGATCATCCATTGGAAGCGTAGTCGCGTGTAGTATATCCTCCATCCGGATGCGAGCGATCGTTGGACTAGGCAATCAACAGCGTGCACTGCTTGTGACTCTACCATTAGACGCAAACGCTATTCCAGTTCGCTTCTGTTTGTGCATTGAGATAATCATGTAGAAAGAAATTGCAAGATATGTAGTTTTTGAAAAATCCTCACATTCAGGGATTGCAGAGAGTGAAAAGATACATTCATATAGAAGTCCAGTAAAAATATGATTAATAAAAAAGAAGAATGCTGAGAAGCTGATCTTTTTGGGGTTAATCGGGGAAAGTGAAACCGAAGAGATCACAATCGTCACAATTGTGGGTATTTGCGAAGGGTTGTTTTCTATCTATAATAGTTCACAAAACAGACATCTCTTAGTATACTGTTGAGCGATCGTTCCTATACAAACACGTTTTAATAAAAAACTAAGAAAGCATGCACCCCTATCGCAAAAACCCACAATAGTCGAGTTTTATTCTTATCAGTGGACGTCCCTTCATCACTGGACGACCATCAACCCACGAGAAATCAGCTAGTCAGCATTTTTTTTCAATGTATTATTAGGTAAAAAAAATACAGCACTTTGGTGGCCAAAAGTAGATGGTGCTAGCCAATTTTTTCAAAACTTACATTTTTTTTAACGTGAAAAGAGGGACCTAAACAATATTTTGAATAAAATCGCCATGACCGATCAAATGACAGATTGATTGAACCATTTTAATGCACCAATAATTTTTTGATAACTGAAGCAGGATGCCTTTATGAAGCTTATGAGCCTCATAAACGATTATCATATTATATTATATTATAATATCAAAGTTTTATCAAATTTTAGGCATGTGCTGTTTATCCGACCGTGAGTGTATATTTTGATTCTACAGAGTGCATGTATTTTCCCAAGTTTCATGATAGTGTCAGAAAAAAACAAAGCATCAAACTATTGTGTTTTTTGAGTATGCGGTGTAAAGGATTTTCCTTGTAATTTGCCAACCACCTCAATAGCCGTTATTTTAAGTTATAAAAAAATGATAAATTATCAATAATGTTTTGATAACTCATGAAATAACGGCCATTTGAGGGGGAGTGAAAAATGGAAAAAAAAATCAGATCAGTTATCAACTGCAAAACACCACGTCCTGCCCAATCATAAGGTGATAAATAAGTAACATTCCTTACTATGGGATAAGAAAATGATAAACGTAATTTTATTACAAACAAGTACCAGCGGAACTAAATATAAACTAAAATAATGTCAAATTCTGCCTGCCCAAAATATTTATTCAATAACAATACTAGCCCTTTCTTTCTTCTCTCAACAACGCATGACCGCTACAATAATCCATCTATATTTCTGATCTCTGGACTGCAATTGACGTGGATGCCTTGAAGTCCTCATCAATTCTGATTCCATGAGAACTGATCTTTTAAGAGTTGTAATTTCAATTCAAAGGGTATCAGATACTCTCTTCAAAAGTTCAGGAGATGGAATAGGAAATGGATAGGTACAAAGAACTAGTCTTACGAAATAACTTACCTCCAAAACTGCCTCAAGTGGTAACAAAGGTTTTTCAGCATCTCGATCCTTTGTAATGTAAGCCACAAGCTTTTTTATCGTATTTTGTTCACATTCTGAATACCGACGAGGCATTTTATACAACAAAACTGTGACATTGGGGAAGTTAACTGACTTGTGTTTTGACAACAACATTGTTTTGATTAATCACTTACTGATTACTGATTACTGAAGTACAGGCGCTACGAGTTTCGGGCTGTTGGCCCCGACACCGCAGCCTCTAGTTGGGCTTATTGTATCTTCTCTGTGCCTGTCTCTCAGTCGAAGAGCTCCATTTCCCGAATAAGGTTTATGACTCGTTCTACTGTTTCCCTGTCCGTCCTTCGAGGAGTGGTTGTGAATTCCCCATTATCTCTTCTCCAGTACGCCAGCGCTTCACATTCGAATACAATGTGGGAGGCTGTTTCCTCCTCCTCGTTGCACAGCCTACATATGGGTTCCTCGTTGAAAAGACCCATGATATGCATGTGTTTCCTTAGAGTGCAGTGTCCAGTTAATATACCTGTTACTTTCCTAAGCTGATTCCTGCTGAGTTGCAGTAGGCTTCCAGAAAATGATGATTCGATCTCGTCTGCCATCATTAATTTACTGTGTTTCAGACCTGGTGATTGGCACCATCTAGCTTTCTGTTGTTTTTTGGACCAACAGTTCAGCCAACCTCTCACAGAGGATTTTGTAATACCAATAGCAGGTTCTGGACCCAGAAGTGGTGTGTTTGCAGCTTTGCGTGCTAGTAGATCCGCCCGCTCGTTTCCAGCTATCCCTGTGTGTCCTGGTATCCATCCAAGAGTAACATCGTTAGATACTCCCAGTGTGACAAGGTTTTGCTGACAGTCCATGACTTGTTTGGATTTGATTAATCACTTGATCACATAACCAAATTTTAGGTTATTATTATTTTGAGATGATAGAAATCAGCTGTTGCTCGGCGGCCATTTTGGATGCTAGTAACGACCGATGTTTATTACGTCATTGATTCTGTTTCAGTCTGTTTTTGAACCTCTCCATGAGTTAGAGAAGGAGAGACAATCAATGACGTGAGTATAAACCCTCGTGAAACGGACTATACATTGATACATACACTTTAAAAAAAAAATCGTCAAATTCATTTCAAAAGATGCTGGAAATATTCTTGGCATGAAGTTCGGGTTAGGAATAGATGACAAAAATGTCAAAAAGCATCTTTTGAAATGAACTTGACGAATTTTTTCAAAAAGTGTATGTATCAATGTAGTAATTAAATGTACCGCCATTTTGTAGTACTTCAAGATATCGGCTTAATATTCTAGAGTTCTAAAGTACTCATCAGGATCTTCAAAATGAGCTGTCACACGACCCCCCTTTCCGTTTAAAAAAATGTTTCAAATTGGCGCCCAGCCGACATCTTGAATACTAAAAGTACGTCAGTAACATCAAAAAGTAGTATTTCGACAGCAATTAAAGTATGCCATGTTTCAAAATTTTTGGTGCACACATTAAAAAAAAAGGAGGGGTACCTTTCAGAGTCGCACTGTATATAGGATTTAATTTACTCAGAATCCATAAGAAATATCTTGATAAGATGATATTACATTCCATTGAGTATTAATATACCTATTATGCTTCAATCACATGCATTCAGAAAATAATTTTGTAACGCCCTCTATTAGAAATAGTTAGAAAAAAATTTACCGCTTAGCCATTTTTCACTACTTTGTCAGCCTGGCCTTAGAAAGTGCCACTTTCTCGTCTCTTTGGCGTCAGTAAAATTCAGTTCTAATGTCGTGTCGGCAGAAAATAACTTTTGTGCAAATTCAATGAGGAAACATACTATAAATATTTTCAAATAAACTTTATGATATTGATATTCATATGGATAGAGTGAGGGGACACATTCAAATTCTCAACAGAAGTCACTCAGTCAGAGATGCCCTAAGAAAACTGGAAATCATCTATACAGCTTGTATCGCTCAGACTGGAGGACCTCTGGGATATGTACTTCAATTCTCTGTTGGTTGTGTTGATACATACACATTTTTCCTCATTGAATTACCACAAAAAGATTTTTTTGCATGAAAAAGATTAAAATGCGAATATTATCTAAACGGCTAAAGATAGGTACAGACTTTTTCATGCAAACTAACCTTTATTTTTGATGAACAATCAAAATCGGTAACGATATACAGGGTGTTCCATTTAACATTGTCGTTTTATTGGTGATTTTATATGTCCTCATTGGGTTCAATTTCTGACATCATCCTGTATACTTGACAGCCATTCTAACCAACTGAAATGATATATCATAGTTTTTGTGAAGGAAAAAATTGGCAGAATCACGAAATACTATGCACCTATTTTGCAATAAATGCGTTTAAAAAAAAAATAAGATCGCCATTATAGCCCAATCTATTAGACATACGTGAAGGACATACAATAACAAGTTACCTGCATTTTTTTATGTAGAATTCATTCCTGAAATAATATTCAGGGTGTTCCATTTAACTTTGAAAAGTTGGGTCCAGCCTGAGGAAAACTGAGCACCCTGAATATGTCAAATATATACAGTGTGTCTGCTTAAGTTGGCCACATATGGGAAACTTTTTTATTATCAATTTTAGGAAAAAAAGTTATTCTTTATAAAAAGTTCTGCATGTTCCAAAACCTAAAATGCAACCATCAGATATTACATTTTTTCATTTGAATTAATGCATTGATTTAAATGTCCAATAATTAAAATAAGAGATTACTGTTTAATATTAATTTATTTATAAAATTTAATAAATTTAAAAAAGAAAAAAACAATCATTTTAATGGTAGTGTTTATTTTTCTTTATAACAATTTTCGATATTGTCAAATTTTACTCTTGAGTGAAATTCATATTTTTTGACAAACCTCGTATAGGACTGAAAAAATGTAATATCTGATGGTTGCATTTTAGGTTTTGGAACATGCTGAACTTTTTATAAAGAATAACTTTTTTTCCTAAAATCAATAATAAAAAAGTTTCCCATATGTGGCCAACTTAAGCAGACACACTGTATATCAATGAAGTTCCTTCAGAAACAGTACGACTTCACAAACAATTTTTTTTTCGTAAATCGCATATCTTTCGAGATTAGGGCGTAGATGATCTTATATGGGACACACTGTACTAGAAGTATTGATACTACATAGAGTACTACATTTAACCCATTTAACTATGACTTAACAGAGTTGCAACGATGCAGAAATCTTCTAGTTGACATTCATAAAGCTTGTTTCAAATGCAATTCGTTGACTTGCCCCGTTCGTCATGTTGCCCTACTCTCCGCTAGCTACCAACATTTGGATAGACTTGTTGTCAATCCAGATGTTGGTAGGAATAGCTACCTACCGTCTGTCATAAGTCATAATTATATTCAAATATTATTTTTGCGCTCCCTGAAAATATATCACGAGCCGGTCAGGTTTACCCCATTGTCCAACTTCTTTTGAAAATTAAAAAGAAATACTCCAACTTCCAACATTCAAAAATCTGGCTTTCATTTATTTAACTTAATATGTCTATTATGATAACAAATGAGCGATACAATGCTGTCTCAAATCAATATAATTTGTGGCCAAAAACAGAAACGAATACTAGATATTGAATAACTTCAACGATAACTAATCCATCACTGTTCTTTGGAGAGTGATTTGAATACTGTATTTTTTTTGTTATGTTAATTTGAACGGAAATGATTTGGAATTTGATCAGAATATCAACGAATGCCTTTTATACCCAAATATTTTTTAACAGACGCTCAAGACTGCATGATTAGTGAACCATATTTTTTCTTTATTCGTTATACATGAGTGACCATTTTGAAACCGGGTCACCCTCATACAATTTTTATCAATGGAGCGATTTTGACATTTTTTTGTAAATATAGAAGGGGGAGTGGTGTATTTTGGGTTTTTCACCAGTTTTTTTGGTTATCAAGGCCTAGGGTCTAGTAGAGGCTGAAAAATCCAAAATCCATTTTAGCGATTTTTTCGGAAAAAAACTGCTCACGCCACTGGATTCGTCATCCCCTAAAATGGATCTGTACAATGTTTCATGAAGAAACATTCAACATCAACGATTTTACGGCTATTGCTGTCAACTTTGTTATTATACTTTCAGAAACTTTTTTCTCGTTCTATCGTGTAGTCCTTTTTTTTAGTAGTCTTTTCCTCTAATCAGTCCCCCTAAAAAAATGTCCAGGGAAGCTAAGTCTTGAATCCTACGAAGGATCTCCGTCCATCTACTATTTCGTCCTATCCACCGGTTAGGAAAAAACCAATTAAAAAACAGACTCTCATGCATTTAGTCGAAAAATGTATGTTTTTGTTGAGATCGCACTTCTTTTTGTTAGTTACATTATTTCCACAATAAATTGTTTATTTTGATGTGGCTTAACTACTCAGGGTGTTACTTAAAAATTCTATGTCGAAAAGGTCATATCAACTTGGGTCTTGAAATGCTTGGTTTTTGAGATACAGGGAAGATTCATTTTATTTTCTTAAATACATTTTCCAAAGACGCTTTGAGATATTGAACTGAATTTTGCTACAGGATATTATGTTATAGGAACACATTTTTTTTTCATTTTTATTTCATTTTTTTTTTTTTATTATTTTTTTTTAGACCCAAGTTTATATGACCTTTCCGACTTGAAATGTAACTACGAACTTCCCCTTGAAGTTGTGACACACCATCAAGTAACACCCTGTATTCTAGTACAAATAAGACACATTATGAGTAGGAGCATGTTAGATCAATGTACTGAATTATTTGTTACTTTCACGTGCACATTTTTTGAAGACGGATCATTATTTCAAAAATAAATTGTTTATTTTGATGTATTCTAGTACAAATAAGACACATTATCAGTAAAAGCATGTAAACAAGATTCAATCACATTTGTATGTTTTCTAATATTCAACTCTTCAGGAATACCTATTCAAAAGTTTAGCTCCCACCGGGGTTCGAACTCATACCTCCTGCTTGTAAAGCCGATTCCTAATCCACGGCTTAGTTAATCTTCTGTATGTATTGAGAGATCTTGTTCTTAGCATTTGACTATATGGATTTTCCAGTTGAAAAAAATGCGACATATTAATCTGAGGGTTTTTAAATGTTTCCTTTTCTTGTGGGCTAAATACTACCTTAATTCAAAATTTGGAGTCTGTGTGCCTACCAGAAGTGCCTAAGAATTTTGATTACTGATGAGTGTGCCAGTGAATAAAATTGGAGAATTTTGTGTGCCGATTATTCGTAAATTATATAGGGCATAACCAGTGACGTGTGTGGATTTTGATAGGCTATGGTATGCCTTTTTTGTCGGTGAAAACCAGGATTCTATCTCAATCCACATCAAAATTGCAGAGGGGTCAAAAGTGCCTGTAATGGCTTGGAGAAAAGGATGCTCGACAGTGTGACTCTACTTGGTGGCCCCCCAGGTTGTGCATAGAAACCATAAAGACTTCTATGGTATCCATTGAAATGTGGCTCAGTTTTTCTTGTGCCGCGAGTGTGAGTTCCTGGAGAGTGCAGGTTGCTAGGGAGATTAATTTTGTTGCTTGTCCAACGAGATCCCCCATGTTGTTAAACGGATCCATGTCTGTCAAATTTCCTGGCCAGGGTAATTTTTGCATATCCTCAACCTATACATCGCATTCTGTATCCTTCCCGTGCGTTTGCGCCTAGCGTCGTGATCCTTAAAAGTTAAACTGTCTACAATTTCATTTCTGAGAGGATAAATAATGTCATAATAAAACATTACTGATCCTCCTTCATATGGAGCAACTTTTCTGGCAAAAGATAGTCTCTCTTGTCGCCTCAATCCTCTCCAAACCTACCTCCAAACTCTCTGGCGCCGACTATCACTTACTAAACCAAATCCGGTTTTGTCCGAAAAAAGAACATCGCCACTGAGCTTAAATCCAGTCTCTGTGTTCCTGTTCCGACTGTAGAAGAGCGGCTATGTGTCTGAGAAGTGAGCAGGCCAGTTATTCTTGACTGTCTGTGAAGGGAGCACTCCCGGGAATGCTCACAGGAAAGCTAGTTCGCTTTTAACTTTTCATAGTCTCTGTGCACGTGAATTGATACTTATTTTTTATAAGAAATGCATAGAGATAACCATTATTTTTTTTTAAATTTCCCATGAAATGTTGAAATAGTAAATAATCATTCCTGATTGATTATTCTGAAACTTGTGATAGTTATTGATTTCCATATGGAAATAATTGGAAATATTGGAATTTTAGTCAAAAAACACATTGTGCTCATGATATTATTTATATTTGTGATATTACGAGTAGTTTTGCAAACATACAAAGGTAGTAATTGTTAAGGCCGACGCTCGTGTTGGTGCAGTTACTATTTCCTCGCATAGATTTTTGATGTCACGAAAAAGTTAAAAATATTTTTTTCAATAATAAATACATAGTGTTTTTGTGAAGAGAGTCAGAATCGGAAGAGTGTCGCTACAACTCTCAGGTTTTGACTGCTGTAGTTGTGTGGAAGAATGTCATAATTTCACCTCGTATTTCACTTATGTTGTGATTTTCAATGATCAAACATTTTTTATGGAAGAAAGTCAAATGAACAAAAAAAAGGACAGGAAAATGAGAACATCTACATTCATTACTCCACTGGTTTGATAGCATAAAGGAGACAATAATAAAGGAGAAATTTTGAACCTATCATACCAGCTCTTTTCTTCATGATATCGTGAATTCCTTAATTCCTATTTGGAAGCAACTTGAATTTAACAGCGTCGTAGAACAACAAATCTGCATTTTTTCAAATGGAATCATCTGTATATTATTCAATATTTTAACTCTTCCTTTATTTTTGAGCAAAAATTGAAATACACAAAATGTTCCCAAATTCAGCCGTTTTCGGGTTATCGTGTTCTATTTACACTTTTGCACCTTTGACAAGCTAAAACTCAAACGGTTCAAGATGGAGAAAAACGGTCTGCACTTTTAAAGAGCTATCTAAGGACGTGGAATCTTTGGCATTGCTGTTAGAAATTTCTTACACAACTGTCAACTTTTTTCGACAACTCTCAACATTTTTTAAAAAGAATTGATTCAATGTCCTCAGAAAGCTCTTAAAAAGTTAAGACCAGAAAGTGCAGACTGTTTTTCTCCATCTTGATCCGTTTGAGTTTTAAAGCTTGTTAAAGATGCAAAACTGTCATTTATAAACTCAAAACCGGCTGAATTCAGGAACATTTCGTGTATTACAATTTTTGCTCAAAATTTAAGGAAGAATCGAAATATCGAATAATATCAAGTGAGTTGAATTCAAAAAAATGCAATTTTGTTGTTCCAGGACTTTATGACCGCCTCTGTACAATTCCAGTTATTACCAACTAATATATGTTTAAAAACCCTTTAACTTTTGTACAGGGTGTCCCAACGATAGAGTAAAGTAGGTTTTATCATATAGGATATGAAAAATATCAATATCAATATGCGTCACAGGTTAGGGGTGTAAATAGCGCACAATCTGAAAATATTTGGAAACATACAGGGTGCGTCACAAAAGTATGGCACGAAAAAGTATGATTTTTTTAAATGGAACACCCTGTATATTAATTGATATTTCAATTCTTTTTTCAATTTGGAACAAAAATTGTGATACAACTAATGTTCCTAAATTCAACCGTTATCGAGATATCGCGTTTCAAAAATGGCATTTTTGCAACTTTGACATGCTATAAAACTCAAACTATTCAAGTTTCAAGAGGAAAATGGATTGCACATTCCTATCTTAACTTTTCAAGAGCTATTCAAGGAGATTAAATCCATTTTTGTGAAAAAATGTCAAAATGTGCCGAAAAAAGTTGACAGTTGAAGTTACCTTCTATCCAAATGACAGAAGAGCTCTTGAAAAGTTAAGATGGGAAAGTGCAAACCATTTTCCTCTAACTTGAATAGTTTGAGTTTTATAGGATGTCAAAGTTGCAAAAATGCCATTTTTTAAACGCGATATCTCGATAACGGTTGAATTCAATGACATTAGCTGTATCACAATTTTTGTTCCAAATTGAAAAAAGAATTGAAATATCAATCAATATACAGGGGGTTCCATTTAAAAAAATCATACTTTTTCGTGCCATACTTTTGTGACGCACCCTGTATGTTTCCAAATATTTTCAGAATGTGCGCTATTTACACCCCTAACCTGTGACGCATATTGATATTGATATTTTTCATATCCTATATGATAAAACCTACTTTACTCTATCGTTGGGACACCCTGTATTTAACTTTTCCCAGTAGCTCGTATAGTTTAAGCAATAATCGATCGTTTCCAGACTTTTGACTAACACTGTAGGTATTTGGATTCAGACGAAAAAGATCTATCATTCTATCCGGAAATCTCATTAAGTGTCTCATTAAAAAAATATCATAATGTGTAGAATTTTTAGGTTTTTGATGCATTTTTGTATTTCTTAGTATCGGATACTGAATGACCATGCTCATTTAAACTTCTCTGAAAAACCAAAATAAACTGAGATATCTATTGAGTGAAGTAAAAACAATCACCCTGTACATGAGCAAAAAAAAATTAAAATAATAAATTCAGTCCAAAGAACATGATGTATTCACTTGACGCATCTGTACAATTATGTATAGTTTCCCAATTTCACCAGCTAAAACATAGAATAATCTGACATCGCCATTATGAAATCTTTTCAATATGGCATTCCTACGACCTATTTGTAAGCGGTCTGTGCAGCTTTAAGATGGATATTACTTTTCTCAGAAAATACACCCATTTTGTCCAATACTGTTTTCAATTAATGTCTGAAAATAGGCATATATACAGTATGACCCATCTAGATTGGAAACACCCTTGTGAAATTTCAGGTTATTAACCGATTTCAACCATTTTTTTTAAGTCGAGTTATGAAGAGATACATTTTGAAATGATTTAAGAGGTTTTTTTTCAAGTTATGCTAATTGTGTGGAGTGTGCGTGGTAAGGAATGCCTCGCACAAGTCTTTTGATTTCTGAGGTTGTATCTTTTCGTTCTCCTTCTCTATTCTGTGTATCCCAACAATTTTATATAGCTGTTTCTTACTCTGATTGAGAGATTGAAATTATAGACTTTCGTGTGAGGATGTATATAGTCTCCTACAAGTCTTAAGACCTCTTGAGACTCAATTTTTTTTTATTTCCAATCGAGTTTAGAAATATTTTTTTTTCTCTGTGTAATGGAAAAGTTTGTAAAGTATTCAATGAAAAACACGCAGATCGTCCTCACATTAGTTCCGGTAGGGTGAATAAAATAAACAAAACTTTTTGTGAAACTTGTGCATTATCCTGTGCAAAGAGACTATACCTTTTCATCCTCAAATCGGGACTAAACAACTTCAACCTGGGAACTAACAAAATCAAATTGTGAATAAATAAATTCAAATTGAAAATAAACGAATTCATCAAAAGTCCCTTACATTATTGAAAGAATGCTGGTTGCTAGTGAACAAGGGGACATAAACAGTAATAAAATTAGATCTCAATATGGTTTTAGACCAGATTAATATCGGTTTATAATATTTTATATCATAATAATCACATAAATGACGGAAAGAGATTCATAACCCGACAATAATATCAACGTGAATAACTCTGCCAGAGAAATTAAGCTCAAATTCAACGCTTTATCCTTTTTTTTTGCCTCACGACGATCCCCTTGCACAGTACCTACCGTCCTGCCGCAAGGATCAATCAGGGGGATGTGGGAATTCTACTATATTAATAGGTACCTTCGACTTGACAATAGTTCATCTGGGACTATGAGTGTTCTACACGAATCTCAGGGGCTGGTTATCAATCGAGAGTTAGCCAATGTGTAAGCTGACCCTGGGTCAACTTGCTCCTGCCAAATGGACAAATTTCAACAAATTTTAGGTTATCCTTAGGTTATTGCGTTTACCCAGGGGTTGACTCAGTTCATAAACAGACCCTCAGTTTGGTGGTCGTTGATCCTGATTTGCCTCTCATTGCTTTGCAAGCATAACGATCATTTTACTATGTCCACGAATGATTGGACTCTGATGCCCAAAACATGACTAATATGCAAATTTGAATCAGTTTTTCTTTTGATCTTGTCTTGTTTAGGGACGGTTGTACATAACTCTATCATAGCTGAAGAATGTTTCAACGTTGAGCTCGGTCAAAACATGCACAGAGTACACTGTATCTGAACTCAATTCAACGTTGAACCATCCTTGTGCTAGTCTTGCATAATCGACCTTAAAAAAGACAATTACAACGTTAAACTCTCGTTGGTTTCAATTGTTGTTATTTATGCAATATCTATATCATCATATCATTTTATTATCGAAATATGACGAATATTTGGTTTAAAACATACTAAGATCTCTTTTATTACTGTTTATGTTCACTTTTTCAATAATACATTTTATAGAATTGGTCTATTCCCAATTTGAAATTGATCAGTCCCAAATTGAATATGACTATTCCCTATTTGATTTTGTTAATTCACAACTTGAAGTTGTTTAGTCCCAATTTGAAGTTGAGAAGGTATAGAATAATCAAGCTGTTTTAGATTATTTCAAAAATAATCCTGATGCCGATTAACGGAATTTCAGATAAGATTTGAATCCACCTCGAGAAAATATTCGGCGATGTCTCAAGGCAAACAATATCAAACCAAAATTTGAGTAATAAAAAAATCACTTTATAGTTCTGGATTGTAATGCAAATGTAATTCCGTCACTTTCAATAAATGTAATGCTATTTTAAACATCTTGTTAATTAATGTGTTGTTTAATGTTACAGGTAATAAAACAAATTCAATTTCCATGGCAACTGTGGATGCAAGGTATTCTTTTGTGACCGTTAGCTTCGAGAATTTATGAATTTTAAATTCTTGTTGTTTTGTTATCAATGGATATATTTTAATGAAATTTTGGTCACAGCCATTTGGAGGCTGCCTGAATCCAGTGCCGTGGTGATTTATTTGATAAAAAAGACGCTAATAAAAATTCGCCATTCTTCATCACAAAAAAAGTAATGTAATATGCTTTGAAAATTGAAATAAACAGTTTAAGATTTCTCCCGTAAGTTAACCCTTTCATGACTTGATATTTCCAAAAAAAATGGTTGAAATCAGTTGATAACCTACAATCTTATAAGGTTGTTTCCAATTTAAATGGGTCACACTGTAGATTTCTGTAATAAAGTGTCATATCTATAACTTCCACTGGTTTGATAAAGTAGTAAGTTATAGTCATAGTTGGCTGGGTAGCGCCTTCTTTTATCGCACTATAGTGAGCTATAGAACTATTTTGTGTGATTTTTGTGGTGAATGAGAATTTCTGTATCGTGTGTTTCTCTTATGTCACTTTTGAATATTGCCACTTGCAAATTGCGTGTTTTTCTTGTATTATGTATTATGTCAAGGCGTTTCATACCAAATAAACACAGCCATATCACAATCACACTGTGACCGACCTAATTTGATTGAAAAAAAAATATATTAGAGAAATTGTCTAGTTTTCCATTTCGCATACATAACATTTAAATTTTGTCATTTCTGAATCGATATTGGCAAACATTTTTAGAATTCAAACGCATCGATTTTAATTAATGCATTCGAGAAACCCGATTCGCAATGGTCAATTAGTATTCTCGACCAACACAGTCGACAACAATCAAATTCAATGCAGATTACGAACCACGCCTGCTTTCATCACTTGATCTTGACCTACTCTTAAAACAGGAGTAGCATGTCTGGTCGCGATAAAGGGCATCATCAAGCACCTGGTATCTGGTTATAATGGTAAACACTTTTCCTTTCTTGCATCTCGATTACATTCTTGACGAAGTACTGATCAGCGACCTTCGTTTATTATTACTTGAGAAACTATGCATTCACGACGTTGAACAAAAAGAAGATGAAAGATGAAATATCGTGTTTACTCACCTATATTTAATTTTGAATCTGATAGGTTTCGATGAAAAAAAATTTATTCCGAAACTTCATCGCATTATAAAACCTCACACATGAAGTAACTAATTTAATGGGTGGTGTAAATAAAGAATAGTTAATACTTCAACATTCTAATAATGTTTATTTCAAAAAAATAGGTAAAGGCTTTTACTTGCTCGTTATTCTCTTATATGGACAAGATTCACATAATTTGATATCTTCAAAATTTATTTTTCCGTTTGATCTACGGACTCAACTTCTTAACTTTCTCCCATGGAAAATAATAAAAATATTCTAACGAAATCGTCCACTTTAATGAGAAGTAAATAGAAAATTTTCATTCATCACTTTCAAGTGTATATAGAGGCGAAGTCTAATCTCATTTAGACCTGATTCTCTGTGCTTTTTAAAATAAAAAAAATTCTTGGAAACGTTATTTTTTGTGTTTGCACTATTTGCTATCAATTATTCTTGAGTGCCGACAATAACAATGTTTACAGTCTCTTTTTGAGCTTTCTCCATGAGTCAATATCGTAACCTTATCTTTGACCTGCTTCTATAATATGTCTTCAAAAACCATATTTTGATTGAACATACAGGGTATTTATTTAAAAAATGCAATGATTAGTGAACGATACTTTTATGAAAGTTTATACACAAAGGGTTTGCGACAATGAACTATTTTTTTTTTTTTAATAGTGGCGGTTGGCCGTTTTCTACCACTTTCGGTTATACCGACCGGATCAACTTCCTTATTTCTAATGACAACCCCCATTTTTCATTTCAAATTTGAATTGCGTTTTGAAAATCAAAATCAATTGATTAGCTCTTTGAGGAATGTATTGTATATGCTGAGGATACCTTTTCGCATGAGTGTTTTCACGAATTCCTGATTGGTACTATTGTGTCATTGTCATTGCAAAACTACGAAAGCGTAGAAGGGCCAAGATATTTTTTTCGGAATTCTGACTTTAGACTCGGAATTTCTACTTCGAAGTAGGAATTCTGACTTTAAACTTGGAACCCCGACTTCAAATTCGGAGTTTTGAGAATTCTGACTTTAGCCTTGGAGTTCCGACTTCGAAGTCAGAATTCCGACTTCGAAGTCGAAATTCCGAGTTAAAAATCAGAATTCCGACTTAGAAATTGTTGGTGGCCCCTTCCACGCTGTTCAGCAGCAATCAGATGGATCGGAAGTATTTTTTTATTATGTGTCTTTGACTTTGTGAGCTCCTGTTTGACCTGTTTCTCTGACTCCTTTTATTCCCAAAATGACCAAGTGAGGATATGTTTGCATAATTTTGCTATTTTCCAAAGGATTTTGTTCGAATCAGAAATGTAGATTTGATTTGAAATTTGATAAAAAAATTAGACAAAAAAAATATTTAGTGAGGTTATGCTTGCATAATTTTGTTATTTTCAAAAAGATTTTGTTTCAAATTAGATGTTATGTAGGTTCAATTTTTGTGATTTGATTAAAAAAAAAACAAAAAAATAACTTGGTGAGGATATGTTTGCTTATTTCATAGTTTATTATTAGATCATAATATCATGTAGGTTCCATTTGGGATGTGTAAAAGATGTTTTCAAAAAATGACCTGGTGAGGTTATGTTTGCAATTTGCATAGTTTTGTTATTTTTCCTGAAGGAGTTTGTTCAAGTTGGGTATGTAGGTTCATTCTGGGATTTGATCGAAGAAATCAAGAAAAAAACATTTTTGAGGTTATGTTTGCATATATTTGTTATTTCCCAAAGGATTTTGATCGAGATTTTGATCGAGAAATTTAAAAAATACATCAGTGAGGATATATTTGCATGGTTTGGATATATCTCAAAGGATTTTTGTTGAAATTAGATAATATATATAGGTTCTATTTGAGATTTGATCATAAAATTTTTCAAAAATGACTTTATAGGTTATGTTTGCATTGTTTCGTTATTTTCCAAAGGGTTTTGTTCAAATAGAGTATGTTGTAGGGATGTCAATCCCGAAAGATTTCTCGATCCCGGAATCTTATCCCGGAATAAGATGTATGACAAAAGAATCAGATATCATTCAAATGATGTTATTTCAACTTGAAACATTCAAATCAACTAAATAAAGAAGTCCCAAATCAGCCTAAACGAATGTGTTGTTAACATGCATTTCAAACTGAATACCTCAGAAGTATTGACAGATATTTAACATAATATCATGACTAAAGAACCACTGTATGGATTCTTATGATTTTTGATATATTTGATTTTTTTCTGGTACAAATAACAGAATAATTATTTCAACACGACATCTATCAATTTATGAGACGATATGAAATTTGCTGGTTCCCTAGTTTGAAATAAAACATTTTTTTTTTTCAAAAAAAAAACATTTTTCCGTTCAAAAAAGCAAGTTAATATTTGAGTTTCTCGTCATCAATGTTCCCAATTTCGACCGATTGCCATGTTACATATCAAAAATATGAGAAAGAGATAAAATAGTATTCTCGAACGACCTGTATCTCAGAAACCAAGCCGTTTAGGACGCATATGTTCATATGAACTTTCCGTCTTGAAATTAGTCAAAGAGTTTCTGTTGACAGGAGACCTTGAACCAGGCGCAAAGAGATATGGTTGTTCTTTTGACCTCTGCCAAGGTCATCCCCAGATAAGTTGTTTTGTTGGTCGATTCTATGGCACCTCTATGGTAGATACGCAGTCCTGGATCTCCTGGATCCTTTTAAGAGAAAGCAGGGTCGAAAATGTTTTTTGAAAAGGCTATGACAGTTGATAAGCTTGCATCTTTTCATCGACCGCTGCCAGGACATCATCCGCTTTCTGGACTATCTCACTTGGATGTTCAGTCAGCACCGGAATTTCCAGGTCGCCAGCATAGCAGATCCAACCCAGACTTCAGAGACGACAGTAAACGGCAGCTGGGTACGTGTCAGGTCTGTCTATCATCAAACAATAAGGATTTTTTACCAAATCCAAACTTACTCAATCTGACCCAAACAACCACACTCTAAACTTACTTTGTCTAACTTACTGTAACTCTAACGATCACCATGCCAACATATGTATGTCAACCAATCTGGCCAATCACGGGAGACGTCCCAGTTGCATTTTACTGAAGTCTCTACTTCAATGTCGATTAAATCGTCGTGGAGAATGTTTCACAGTGTAGGACCAAAGACCGATCGCTGTGGAACCACTCCTTCTAGCTACTCAATGTTATTCTTATCTACCAGGATTTTTCTGTTGAAGTCGGAATTCCGAGTTTAAAGTCAGAATTCCGACTTCGAAGTCGGAATTTCATAAACATTTTCTTGGTGGCCCTTCTACGCTTTTGTAGAAAACTGTAGCAGTTGGTCTTTCACTGTTATTTTCAAGAGTGTTTCACAAACTGGTACTTTGTTTATAGTTCTCGACTCCATCCAGGACTTCTAGATAAAATTTTCTTTCGATCGACAAAACATTGTCCAGAAGCTGAAATAATTGATAGTTTTCAAGGTTTTTTCTTTATCTCGAAGTAACTTTATTGATAAAAATGTGAATAACTTTTGAACTACCAATTTTAGCTTTCCATCAAAAGAAAATGTTTCCTAGAATCAATATCTGAAGTAAAAAAAGGATATTGCAGTTGTCTGTTTGTTCTTTAGAAAGAGAACAATGTTATGCCAATCGGAAAAAAATATTGTCGGGAATTGATATCTGCAAAACGTGAGCAATCGCTATTTCCTTGTTTGATATTTAGCACCGCAGAGTATTATTGTTCACCCCATAATAATTGTTGATTTTGCTATGATATTATTTTACTAACTTGTCATCATAATATAACTAGAAGTGTGCCAATGTTTATCCTCTTGTCTATGAGCGATTTCCATTCAAATTTACAAAATTTGACAAAATATTGAAAAATATATTTGTATAAGTATTGTTTTATTGTTCAGCGTAATGTGTACTATCAATGTTTTGTATTGTTTTTACTTGACCATTTTGTATTAGCTTTGTCCATAAAATGTATTTAATTTTTTTCTGTGGCAATAAAGCATATCTGATTTAATTTGATTTGATCTATAATAAAAAAGGAATTCCATTTGAACAACCCGCGTTTTTTTGCAAAAACTGTTTTTTTTTCAATAATTTGTGAAGGGCCGTGGATTATTGCAAAAAATCATTATGATTATTTGAATGACCAACATTTTTTATACGTACCCCCAAAATTTCAGTGTTTTACGTGTGATAGTCCCTGCGATACCAAGGGTCAAATAACATCCCTTGACTGTCAATTTTGATCCTGAAATGCAAATAAATGTCTTCAAAACGGTCAAAGATGGCCATAGATATTATTGAGTAGACCAGGGAATAGACTGATCCTAATTTTCAAAAAGGAATCTAAATGTCATTGTCCTAAATTGAAAATTGATAGTTTTCAAGTTATTTACATTTTTTCAATGATATTAAAAATGTAATTAGCTTGAAAACTATCAATTTCAGCTACTTCCATGTAGTGTTAATCAAAGGATAATTTTATCTAGAATTATCATCTGAAATGAAAAAACAGGCAATCCATTTGAAAAATCTGTCACTTTTTCGATCAGTTTTGTTTTCTTTTATCAAAAACCATGTAGATTATTATTGTGAAACATCATCAAGGTTTTTTGAATGATCAGCATTTTTTATATGCACCCCTCAAAATTTCATTTTCTTATGCCCACTAACCCTTGAGATAAAAAGTTTCAAAACATCCTACTGAAGTGTACATATTTAAAAAAGAAAATGCAAATACATATCCCCAGAACGGTCAAAGTTGACCATGCATGTTGTTGGAGAAACTGATAGTGATTTTCAAAAAGGAATCTACATCTGGAATGAAAAATGGGGGTTGCCATTCAAAGTAAAGAAATTGGTTGCTTCTTCCGGGTATAACCGGAACTGGTAGGAAACAGCCACTATTCTTAAGAAATAGTTCATGGTCGAGAACCTTTGTGTATACATTTTTTGAAGCGTATTATTTTTACGTTCCAATATAAGGCTTATTTTCCCTCAGAAAAAAAAACCCATTTCATCCATTTCATCACTTTTTTGGGTGAAATTGGATGAACCTATTTCAATGCCTATTAATCTTCTACACAGAATTATATGATGAGTCACATCATATTTATACTTTATACATGTTATTTTTTGTAACAAACGGCTCTCCTCATTTTTTGCTCGATTTCTCCACATGCATGTTATTAGAGTGATTGCATTATTCCTATTTCAGCTGTAACATCCATGCACAATATTATACAAGCGTGGATTGGCGCTGATCAAATGCTATTTTCAAATGATTTCAGTGTATATTCCCAAGATAAATAATAACGAAATAAAATTGTACGTTGTTGATAAAATTATTGAGCATGGATCAATAATTTGGCTTTCTATGGTTTTTTAATTCGATATAACGTGTGCTCGACAGGACCAGGTTGAAAAAAATACCACATAATATCATTCATTATTTAGATGAAGCCTACTGGTAGTACCTAGACTACCATTGTTATGGATAATTTGATAATATGATGGATGTGTTTTATTGTAATCCGAATACCATAATATTTTTAATTCAAAAAAAATATTGAATCATCAGGTTTATTAACAGTTTTGTTGATCTTATGTTGTTCCTAATATGGCGGATGCGCGGATGACCAGAGATTATTCTTTCAAGGGAATCGAATGTTCAAGAATAAATTAATAGTCTATATTATGTATTTCAAAAAATGAAAATCTAGTCGTTTTTTCTACAACAGGAATTTTTCATTGTTTACAGGTAGGTTCAAGGTTTATATGGATTTCTCAGTTTGTTGTACTGGGGACTATGAGATAGTGCCCTTTGATAAACATATTGATAGACCCTCTCCATATCCAAACCTTTTTGATCATTTTAATTTTGGTGATATCAAATTTCCTGTGAAGTTGATGCCCTTCAACTTCACAGGAAATTTGATATCACCAAAATTTGAGATAATTCGCCCGTAGACACTTCACATTTTCTTCAGGGTCTTTCTTTTGAAGGGTCGATCATTAGCCCTTTATGGGACAGCAAAATTGATACGCTCACAAAGATTTATACAGAGGAGTTCTCGACCCTGAACCTCTGAACTACTTTTTTTAAACTATTGAAATACGGGCCCAAAGTCAGCCTGTATTTGAAGGTTTTTATAAAAGACTGGGAACTGCGATAATGTTATCGTTTCTCTTGGCGCTAAATTACTACTGCTGTTTATGTATTTTTCGAAATAAATATGTTCCTAGTCCACAAATGGCGCAAATCTACTTTAAACTACTGTTGATGTATCTTTTGGAATAAATAGTTCACAAATAGAATTAGTGGGCGCAATAGAAATCAATTTATTTTTATTTATACTAAATCAGAAATACACCAGAATGTGGGATATGCAGGGTGTCCCAAAATTCATGGATAAATATTAAACAAGAGATAGGGAAGATGATTTACAACAAAAAAGTTCATATAAACACCTGTCCGATTCTCTACTGTTTTCGAGAAATAGCTATTTTTGTTTTCTATTTTTGCAAGTGATTCGATTTTTTGTGACGATGTTGATAGTTTTTGCTGGACAAAATATCAAAATAGTTGTCACAGGTCACAGGAGATGGAAAGATTTTTGTTCGAAAACGAGTACAGATAAAATTATAGCAAAAAAACTAGGAGGCAAGATAGTTTTATTTTTGGTTGTTTTATTCAAAAAGAAATATTATTTAAATACTACAACAGTCAGTGGCGTGAGTTTATCTTAATAACAATGCAATTCCGGACCTATATGTTTATATGCACAGTGTGTCGCAAATAAGATGAATACACCCCTGTATTTTTCTTTTTTGAAGAATTCGGATTTCGGACTTTTGTACACTCATACATACTGACGAGCTCCACTATTTATGATGTATAACTAAAATTTGATTTCTAATCCTCGTCTACTACGTCTTCGCATAGAGGGCCAATTCTCGATAATTGGTTTCGTGTCGGAGATATCGAAAAAATTTACTGGAAAAAGTGGTTCTAGATTGTATTCATAACCGGATTCCAAATTTCACGAGAAAATTCAACCTTTTTTTCTCAATATTTTTTTTCATTCACGAAATTATTTTTTCGTCTGGTACAATATTATTCCCATAAAAACTAAAAAATTGCCCCTTTTTCAATATAATAGTGTTATGGCGTCTCCAAAACAATTTTTAAGGTCATGGGAAGACATAATTTTTATAAGGTAATTGATTTAACCCAATAATCCAGTAAACATTTCGTCTGAAAAGGGGCTTACCTTGCGTTAGATCCGGTAGTTCCGATTTTTTGCTGACTGGTTTATGATGTTGGCTCGATGAATAATCCAAGTTTTCGACCTCAAGCGCTGAACGCAACATTGTCAAATTCCAAAAAAAACAACATTTTTACCCTTTATCCAGTTTTTGTCCATTTTAACCCGGTCGTTCAGGGTTAGTTTTCGATTATAACCAGAATACTTTTTTGAAGTAGACTGAATTTGCTACAATTTGAGGTCAGAACCGTCTCTGTAGACCCAATAGTTTTTGAGATTTAGCGTTATATTTTCAAACTTGAACATGTTTAAATAACCGACTATCTAAACCTATTTTCTGCGGTGATAAAACAACACCATATCTACCTGGAAAGAGTCTGCGGCCATTTTTAATTTTTCGTTTTCAAAATCTAGGGGTCAAGTTAAGCCTGCTACTGCGAATATGTTTCGAGTGGGGAGACCGACGAGACTCAATCGGGTCCTTCAAAGAAGGCAAAATCCACTTTCAGTTGATTTTGAGCATGTATCTGATCTACTTTTTTTATTGAGATCAGAATAATTATGCATAATTTTTCTTTTCTTTCGGAATTAGCAAGGCGTGAATTTTCCTAAGAAAATAGGTCTAGAGGGTCCAAATTCCTACAGAATAATAAATGTGAATGTTAACCAGCCTTGAGACACCTTCATGGTAGGCTCCATAATGATATGATGTTGTTCTATTATGTAAACATTTCCAAGTGTGAAAAAATAACACTACATTTTGAAAAGCTGTATCTTGTGAACTCTCATGTCTAAAGAGACCATTCTGACCTTAAATTGTAGCAAATTTACTGCACTTCAAAAAAGTGTTTCATAGCTATAATCGAAAACTTAGTCCTACTGGGTTCAAATTGCCAAAAACTGGATAAAAGGTAGACATTTTGTAATTTTTTTGAAATCTGGCAATGTTGCGTTCGGCGCTCGAGGTCGAAAACTTGGATTATTCATTGGACCAACATCATAAATAAGTCAGCAAAAAATTCAGAACTACCGGATTTAACGCAAGGTCTGATGTATATGGTTACTGGAGTACAAAGAAAATATATAAATTAAAATTGGAATTTTCTTTTGAAACTTTGTATCCGGGGTTAAAATACAATTCAGAGCAACATTTACCTGTAACTTTTTTTCATATCTCTGACGCGACGCAAAATATTGCGAATTGGCCTCTCCGTGCGAAGACATAGTAGGAGGGGTCTAGACATCAAATTCAGCTGGATATCATAAAAAGTGAAGCTCATTAGTCTGTATAGCTGTAGAGAATTCAGAACCCCGACGCACTGTATATACCTACTTTTTTCCATGAAATAAGCTCAAGAATACGAGCTTAACTTTGATGTACGGAATAGGAAGAAATACTGTATACTGTATGCAACATTTCAATTCTCACTAGTTAGGAATGCTTCTAGCGCAAATACTAAGTATACCAATTGTAATATAAAATTGAATAGAGAATCACGTTGAACAAAATGCTAAATAAATTTGTCTCTTATCATCAATTATCTTAATATACTGAATTTCAACAAACGAAGCCATTGAGGATCCAATAATTGGTAATATGAACCCTATCTTCAATATAAGTCAAAGAACTCAATTGAAGGTAGCCGCGCACTAGTAACTTTTCTATTGACCAATATTAAAGTTGCTCAACCAAAAAGTTGCTCAACCAAAAAGTTGCTGGTAAAGTTATCTTCCGCGCAATATCGATTAAAGTATTACATTGTTGAAATTGATTTCGTTGAGGTAGATGGTTCGAATTTTGAAGAACGTGGAAAAAATTGAAAGAGCAATGTTTTTTAAATAAGCCAATTTTTCTTTATCCGAAAAAATGTTGCTAGTGCATGCGGAGCTGGTCCAACGGCTGTATATAATGATGATAAAAAGTTCGGATTGCTAGAATGAGAAAATAATTCTACAAACATCCTGAATCATACCCTTTAGAAGATAGATCAAAAGTGATAGAAGCTTTTCTCAAAGGAATATTAAGAGGTTGAAATAGAGAAGATTAAAATTAAATTATAATAGAGCATCATCTATCATTCCTGGCAGTAATAAAAGAGGCCTTTATGACATTATTGAAAGGTGGCTTTAGAGTTGAATGACTCAGATTAATCTTTTGTTCTTCATATAATCTCAATCAAATGTCATATGTTATTGGCTGGAACCAAAAAAACTCAAATGATTTAAAAAAAATAAAAATATTAACAAGATCAAAACCGAAAAATACAAAAAATTAGGCAAAAATTCAAAAGTCAAAAGTATTTTGACTTTTGAATTTTTGTCAGTGACTGTAAATAAAGGAAAGGAGACTTTCATATCTGGTGGTTTTAAAAAAATCATTACTGCATTTGTGCATGAACATGATACTATAATGTGTGAATATGTCAACATGGTTTTCATTAAAGATACATCATTTTAGAAATCTAGAGAATAAAGATTATGCCAACAGTGTTGCCATGTCGCGTTCAAACCAAACCCAAACTAACCCACCCTATATGATACTAAAACACACACGTGTATACCGTGGCACAAGCCGTGGCATGTCCAATAAAACTTTGTTCCATTTTCCCATAGATATTTAAAGGTGGATCTGACATTTCATAATGTTAGCAGTGTATAAATGGGGCGAATTAACGTCAAGAAAATTTGGCCACTCGACATCAAAGGCGCCGATATAAAGCTGCATGTCGCTACTCAATGTTTCGTTTACTTTGTACTTATGACACTTTTAAAAACCATGAAAAGCTATGTTCCGCTTTATTATGGAAACCACAGAAACAGGGTCACTTCGAGAAAAAATCAAATTTCGTTCGCGAGGCTGTCATACCGTGTTTAGGTGAATCGCGAGTAGTAGCAAGATGATGACTGATGTTTTCTATTCAGGATGAAACCGGTATCAGGTGGGCGCTGCTCACATGAAATTTATTACTGTTCTATACCAACCTTTTCGTTCAACGTGGTATTTATCAAAGAGACATAATTTGACGTTTATCTGAAGTTGAAGGCATTTACTATGGTTCTCTACCAAACCTTTCCGTTCAACATAGTATTTAATTTAGCAAGACTCTAGATATTTCAGCTTCAATGGAGGCTTCAATATTATCGGTGTGCACTGTGCTCATCAAACACTTTAGTAGTCAATAACATAGAACGCTGCAGCCACAAAACCTCCACTTAGTTTTTGATTTTACTGCGATCATATTGAGTATAAAATTATATTCCAAGTTTTATTCAAAGAATTCAAATTAGTTTCACTTGCATAATAGACAGTTCTTCCGTTTAGTATGCCTTACAGCTGTGCCATAGAGTTCCTTTCAAATTAATTTGTTTTATACAGTTTATGATGATGAAATCATGAAGACAAAATTGATAGTTTTTGTCAAGGAAACAGAGTCAACCTTGTCCAGAAAATTATGGGGCAGACCAAACCAAACTCAATACGTTACTTTAATTCAAGTTTTTTGCAAACTCGGTTCAATCAAAACCAATATCCTTCCACCTAGCTTCAGCTCAGGGGAACTCGAAATGTTCCTATTTGATGAAAGATTTATGGATGAATGAGGATAATAACGTCATTCAATGTCTGTAGACAATCATTGCCAAGCCATATGTTTGCATGCATCAAGTTCATAAATATATTGAAGGGATGTTGGAAAAATCAAAAATCTTATGAAGCAGCTCACAGTATCCTGAAAAAGAAAAAA
The DNA here is from genome assembly GCA_958502075.1 of Orchestes rusci. Taxonomy (NCBI): domain Eukaryota; kingdom Metazoa; phylum Arthropoda; class Insecta; order Coleoptera; family Curculionidae; genus Orchestes; species Orchestes rusci. Next base: position 60,761,922 of record OY293305.1, on the reverse strand, counting down.
AATATGATACAACGTTGTATCATCCAATCGGGATAAACCGCAATAACGACAACGACGTCATTTGATTATTGTGTTTTTCTATGACTATTCAATAATAGATGAATTATACATACACCTTCTATTGGTTAATGTAACTCGTTACTCATATCAGTGACTTTTTTTTTCATTACTCGATGGATTTTAACCAATGAAATGATCTAATCTCATTATTCCACTGTCTTAGAGCCAATCAGAACATTCGACAAAATGTCAACCTTCAAATACATCATTTTGAAACAGCCCATTTGACCGTCCATATTTGTTTTATAGTCATTGTCACATTGTGTTGACAACCTAATTTCAAATTAAGTAAACTAGTTCTCAAAATGTGCCGTCCAAATGAAATTGAATATTTCAAAGTTTGCTTCAATTATTGAATAATCATAGAAAAAGTGTGGTATTCTACTCGCTGGAAATGGATATTATACTCACTCAGATGATTACGCAAACTTCATCCTCGTGAGTCCACCATTTCCCGCTCGTTGAATAATATACTATTATCTTGATCTTGTACTATTCTCAATATCTCAATATTATTACATCACTTGTTCCGGAGAGGCAAAGCAGTTTTTGAAATGATGATACGGTCATTATCTGAATCACTGCAATTAAAACTGACAAAGCTCAATACACAAAATGTCCAAAAAAATTTCAACCATGATTACCAATCAAAAAGAGAAATACATAACTGATCATTAATGATTACTGACGACAAGAAAATAATTCTTAACAGCGTCTGAAGCGGGAGGCTGGAAGTTTGGGAAAAATCTTGTCATCTCTAGGCGTGTGAAGTAAGATACTAAATAAATAAAGCTTACAGAGTGTTAAAATGTTTAAAACCTTCATATCAAATTGGTATGAAATTTTCATGCATATTATACTCATTTATTATTATATTCCGGGAGGTACAAGGTGTTCACTAATAAATGGACCCTCCCCCTCAAATAACTATTCAATTTGATGTTTGGGAAAAGAATGTTTTGGATGAAAGTTTGATGGTTCAAAACGAAATTTGTGAAAACAACGTTTTCAAAAATACGGGGTGTTTCAGAACTTTTGGGCGTGGTCCAACTTTCTTATTTCAAATAACAACCCTATTTTTATATTTGATTTTTGCATTCTCTCAAAAATTCTCACTATTTTTTTTATAGCATACCCTGTACCCAAATTCAACCAGTAAGAAGATATCAACGTCAGAAATTTGCCATTTTTTCGAGCATGTTTTGAAATGTATGGTATAATTTGGAAACCTTGGAAACGAAGTAACTGTTATTAGATGTCAACTTGTCAAGAAAGATTTGAATATGGTATATTGCGAAGAACATGAATTTTGAATATCCCCATTTTACAGACAGGGTGGCCCAGTCTAATCCTGCAATATTCAAAATTAAGATTCTACTGATTAAAATGTACAATTTTTTTTCTATGAAAATTGTTAAAATGTTTAGTTTCTTACTAGAAGGTTTTTAAGGAGTGGAGATAACCCCGTTTGTTTGAGTGGTTTTTGTCATGGTTGGGGAGGGTATTTCGTCACCTTTCAGAATAAATGTCCATAGAATAAAAATTGCTCATTTTAATTAGTTGAATCTAAATTTTAATTATTGCCGGATAAGACTGGGTCACCCTGTATGGATAAAGAGAATATTTAAAAAAATTCATATTCGGAATACCTATACCATGCTCAATTTTTTTTTTGAAAAGTTGACATCTTTTAACAATAACCTCGTTTCCAATGTTTCCAGATAATACCATACATTTTAAAAAATGCTCTTGAAAATAGCAAATTTCTGACGTTGATATCTTCTTATTCGTTGAGTTTGGGTATAGAGTATGCCATATGAAAAATATTCTGAATTCTTAGGAGAATGCATAAATCAAATACAAAAATAGGGTTGTAGTTTGAAATAAGAAAGTTGGACCACGCCCAGATGTTCTGAAACTCCCAGTATATGTAAAAACATTATTTTCACAAAATTCATTTTGATCCATTTAACTTTCATTTAAAACATTTTTTCCCAAATATCAAATTAAAAAGTTGATGTAAGTACTCCCCACTTTTAGCAGTGAACACCCTGTACATTTGACCGTGTAATTTCAAGGCTTTTGGTTTTGCCATCTAGTTAAAGTTTTTGTTATAGGAATATTATAAAAGATTGTCAGCTGGCGCGTCTAGGGGCCCTGACGGTTCAGAAGACTATTAGGGTGTTTTTTTTGGGTCATTTCAGTACAGCTGAAGATCTGTAAATAGTACCATTATGAAGTGATAATTGAAAAAAAAAATATCAGCTGCATAGGTTGAGTGGCAAAAGTTGTCAGATGGCCATATTTTTTTACACACTGACACCGCTGTGGCCTGCTGACCAATCTTGCGAATCATATTTAAAAAGGAAAAAAACCTCCACCAAAACATTTTCTACGAATTTTGTTTTATATTAACCCCGATCACAATGTCAAGATTGTATGGTATAGATTTCTCTTTCAGAACGGTAGTGCTCTAGTCAAAACCGCGCCCTCCTGACAAATCTTGCGACTCATATTTTTAAAAAAAAAACCTCCATCAAAACATTTTTTACAAATTTTGTTTTATATTAACCCCGATAACAATGGCAAGATTGTATGGTAGATTTCTCTTTCAGACCGGTAGTGCTCTAGTCACAACCTTTGGGGGACCTGCTACCGGAAGAGACAACATTACATATGAATACCATCTTGTAAGTATATATTCACCATAACTTTGTGAACTGAAATACTTTTTTCCAAAAACGTTCAGTGGTGTTTCTTTAATGAAACAAGAAATAAATACATGATGTTTTATTATCCTAAACTAGTCCTTGGATTTCTGAGAGTTTTCTTTATTTATTTCTAAATATTTTGAGTCGATTTACTTCTTTTGCACATTTATGCTTGTCTTTTTTTGGAAATAAATTATCATCATTATTATTATTTTACATAGTCTAAATCGTAAGCCTACACATTGCTCCCAGGTCGCGTATTCTTGAAAGTGAGAGAAGGGAGCATCCCCGGGAGCTCCGGGGGACTGCTCCCTGCTTCCACGGTCCCCGATACAATCTACTCGTATTCTTGAGGGAACATCAAGGAGAATCAAGTCCCTGGGAACACCGTTGCAACTAATCAAAACGCAGGAAATTTTGACATCATCATCACACTGTTTTGTAATCTTCGGTTTACGAAAATCTGGAGTTTTTTAATGAAAAAAGTGTACTGTTTAGTAACTTATTATATAGAAAGAAAATTAGCTTATTGCAGAGGTCTACAAAATAAAACTTTTCAAAAGATGTTTTATATTGATAAGTGTTTTTATATACTTTTGATGCGTTGTTCCCATTGTTTTCATACATTTCTGTGTACTACATCACTCACGTAAGATATTTTTGCGAATCGAAAAATGAAATGAATGCAAATGATAAATTTAAATGAAGTTATCTAATTTACGGAAAAAAGATCGGAAATGTCAGAAGGTTATCCCAAATAATGTTATAATATCCCAGGTACCGGGTGACACCGCATAAACTGACACTCCCCCTAAGTTTTTTATTTTTTATCGTACAGCAAAATAAAAAATACTGACTGCAGGAGAAAATTGTTTGCAGTTTGAATATCACTTCCTTCTTTCTGTAACTTCAAAGCTATACGGGGAAGCGACAGAAAGTTATTTTTTTTAAGGAAAGCCCCAATTACTTCTATCCAGAATGAAAGATCTCACTTTTCTGATTTCAAAAATACCATATTTGTTGACATTTCGTTCAGCCTTTTTCGAAATATTCAGATTTGAATTTCCACCAAACAGGCCGTTGAGTTTTAGTTTATTAATTTTGTTTCGATGCCACAATAATCGCTCTATGGCAACTAACGACTTTTTGAAAAGTTGGCCGTGGTTATCATAGAAGCAAATCAAAAAATATGATTTCTCCCAGAATCTTAATGAAACAAAAGTTGAATTATAATAAAAATTACTAAAGAACAGAAATTAGAGAACAATAACAAAACAAAAAACTAATCAGAGTGAATATTTTCTCCATATTGCCTAATTCACTCTATATACACTGATTTCCAAAATGTTCCACTGCGTTTTCTATTTTCTGCCACAGAGAACTCCACTTCGGATAATTAGTAACAAATGAGCAAATCACTGTTATTTGAGTGAAGATGATCACCAAAAACATTGTTTTCATTTATCTATGGCCAACTTTTCAAAAAGTCGTTAGTTGCCATAGAGCGATTATTGTAGCAGCGAAACAAAATTAACAACATAGAACCTAACGGCCTATTTGGTGAAAATTCGGAACCAAATATCTCGAAAACGGCTGAACTAAATGTCAACAAATATGGTATTTTTGAAATCCGAATAGTAAGATCTTTCATTCTGGAAAGATATAATTGGGGTTTTCCATTAAAAAAATAACTTTTTGTCGCTCCCCCGTATATCTCTGCAGTTACAGAAAATAAGAAATGATATTTAAACTGGAAAAAACTTCCTCTTGAAGTCAGTATTTTTCATTTTGCTGTGCGATAAAAAAAATAAAAAACTAGGGGGGTGTTAGTTTATACGGTGTCACCCGGTACCTATTTCAATAAAAACAAAAAATTTTTCCGGCTTCGTTTTGGAGATTTATTTTCAATTTTTTCAAGTTGTCGGATCTTCTCGTAGGGAACGAAGGACAAAGATACACGATACACACTCGCCAGTCGGTAGGTTCCACCGCGAACACAGCGGCACAAAACATTTCCCTGTTTTGTGCACAGCGGTTATCCAGTACAGACTGGTCGAAGATGTCTGTGGTCCGATGGAATCGATGTCCGTGGTTCGAAATCCACGTTAAACTGTAGGGCCCATTGCAAGGAATGTAAAAACCGGTTTCCCCTTATTATCCTACGATCCCGTCTGCCGTCTATGACGTGCCTTTAAATATTTATATATATATACGGTGTGTCCACTCTGAAGTTGCCCACCCTGTATTAGGTATCGATGATTTTTTGTTTGAAACACACTTTTTGGGATTCTATTAACATCTTATTAATTAGGACGTATACAGGAAGACTCAATGAGCAGTATAAGTATTCAATTAACAAGTTAACAAAAAAAAATAACCAAAACAGTAACATTTTTTTTTTTTAAATGTGAACAGGGAGGTTTTTGGTCATTCTGATTGTTTAATCACCATTAAACATGCATTATTTTCTAAGTTTAATACATTTTCAATTTTTAATAATTTCATGATAGGTTATGAACCCACTCAAGTTCAATGTCAGATAGGTAGGAAACTGATTAATCATCACGTTCCCGAACCATGGTCGGTCACTCGGTCATGATATGATTATTTTGCCGACGAAAGCACGAACGGAAGTGCATAGTAGAATTATGTTCACTACAAGATTTGGATAACATCATTGTGTACTATAACAATTAATCATGTATAAGCAAGTCGTGGGAAATAAAGGATCAGTATTCAACAACTACTCAAAACGTTGTTTTACTCAACAAATGTACTGTGCCCAAGCCCACTTGGCCATAGCAGAGAGTGAGGCTGCTCTTTGGCAGTAAACTCTATATTTTCCGCTGCTCAACCGAACCGAGTTGAGCAAGTGTAATATACGAGCTAAACCTAGCTTGTACACTGATTGAGATTCCGTTGTCAGGTTTTTCCTAAAAAATCCCCTAATATACGATCTACTAAAATTTGGCCCACTTTGAACCCCTATAATCACACAAAAGTACGTCTCTGAAACTGATTTGGTATAATGTTCAAAAAGAGTTTGACGAAACCTAACAAAAAAAAAATGAAAATCGGTCAATAAACAAAAATGTTACAGGGTGGGACACTTCAGAGTGGACACCCTGTATATATATAATAAAATAAATATATTTATATAAAATGATGTTTTTTTACAAAACTGGGATCACCCCACGCACTCAACAGAGGGAGCAATAAAGGTGTAGAACTGCTCTAGGAAGTGTATATTTAATCTTAACTTCAAGCTTTCGCTCACATAATTTTGAGCTTCTTCAGGAATCTAAACCAAAAAAATGAAATCACATTACAAAAGACCAGAAACACTAGATATAATACTTACAGATCATGCAATGTCACATTTCAAAATTTATTATCAATGTTATATTGAGGTTATAAAACTTTGTTTAATGGGTAGTTATTCAACTCGAGGCAACTATATAATATTCACGACATTGATAAAGTTCTATAAGATAATTTTCCTCTAAGTTATTCATTATGGTTAAGGGTAACTGAAAATAAACAAAGAATGTGTCATATACAACGACGACATATATAAGGTATACGAAGAAGTCTAAACTCACTTGAACATAACCAAAAAATTAGCCTTCAAGGACAAGAATATACTTCCTTTGAGTTTAGGTCAAAAATTACTAGATTATGACCAACATTCTGTCTTTATCGCTAACTGTCTGTTGGGTTATAACAAAGGTCGTTCAACTTTATAAATAACCTCAAACGCTCAAATTATTGGGGCGGCCAAATTATTTGAAATACTGACCTGATGTCACAACGAACAAACTGAGGACTCCAGACCAGAAGAAAAGAAAAAGATGCACATGCATTGTCTTTTGTACAATCATGACATTGTATAAGGTGTGAGAATAAGTCTAAAATTACTTGAAAACAACCAAAAAGTTACCTTCGAGGACAAGACTTTTATTTCTTCTGAACTTGGGTGGAATATTACCAAATTATCACCACAATTCTGTCTCTATCGCTACCTGTCTATAAGGTTATAACAAAGGTCGATATCTAGTCAATTTTGACCTAAGTTAAGGAATAATGTCATCAAGTTCGAGAAATTAACTCATAGGTAGACAATATATGAGAGCTACGGAAGCGCTGGAAGCTCATAGGTATGGAATATTTTTGTCGTTTGTTAGCCGACTTTTTATCTCGTCTAACAGACAACTTCTTTCACAGACGACCTTATGTCGACTTACAGTCAACTTTTTTGTTAGACGACTTTATCTCGTCTAAGAGACAAAGTCTTTCTTAGATGACTTTATCTCGTCTAACAGTGAACTTCTTTGTTAGACGACTTTATCTCGTCTAACAGTGAACTTCTTTGTTAGACGACTTATTATGGCGCATTCTCCATTTGAGAAACATAATCATTTTGTTGACTGCAATGCTTATTATTAATTATCACAGAACTATTTGGTAATATCGATATTCAACCAGAATAATATCAACAAGAATTTAGATATACAGGGTTACACACGTCATTCGACACGAATCCTTATGTATCTGATCTTAAAGTAGTTTTTTTTTTCTGGATGGATAGGCAACATTTTTTAAATATTTTCTAGTTATACAGGGTGTCCCCAAAACACGAAACGTATCAAAGACGTATTTTTTAAATGGAACCCCTTGTACATTAATTAGTATTTCAATTCTTCCTTCAATTTTGAAAGAAAATTGTGATACAACTAATCAGAGTTGGGCATGGTCAATTGACCAACACCCATTTGACCGGTGAAATTGAGTCAAATATCTAAAAAATTATAGTAACCGAAATTGATATTTTTCGTTTTATCATTATGTTTGTTAAGCATTCCTACTTTTATGTTAACAATTTTCATGTGAATATGAACATTTTTGATTTATACAAAGTGTCCCCGATAAACTGATAAATAAGTTTCAAATTTGACACCGATGGTCGCAAACGCGTCCTTCTGTGTGTTGTATTCACGAGAAAAAATGGTTCGCCTCTGCTTTTGGAAAGAGATTTTTTTTTTGAATCACTCATTTTAAACGAGAATCATCTCGACTTAATTCTCTGTGACAAAAAACTGACTGTTTCCAAATCAAGAAATTTCCGGTAGGAATACCTGAGGAACGTTTTAAAGGACACTAGTATGGTTTATTTTTTTCACTTGAAAACCGTGCGTCGGCGGAAGAGAACTCGTTGAGTATGAGTTGTTTCATACCTACCTAGAATTCGAAAAACAAAAATCTTGCAAAAAAACTTACGCCACATTTGTCTTCATCAAAAAGGTAGGTTCACATGTTTCCAAGTCCGGCGGATAAGTTAAATCCGCTCCAATGGCTCCAAAAATTTAATTTATACATATTTTATACAGAGATGAAAAAATTGTATTTTTTAAAAACTTCTACACCCTGTATTTTAGAAACGACGCACTTCAGGTCATCTTAGAATCTAGAAGTTTTAACCAGTAGGGCGGGGACGGCTTGTATAATGTGCCCCTGAATGGACCTAATTATTCTACCTTTCTGATGATCACCCTGTATTATCCCCAAGTTAAGGTATCTTTATGTTGGCGCGTGTCAGCTATTATTACTGATTTTATAAATTGCAAAATGAGAAAGTTGACTAGTATAGTTAAGTTCATCCACTGCATTTTTTTTCATTTTTTTTTTTAATTCTTTTATTAATATTTCTTTGCAATTCATTTAGTCAATTGACCAAAAAATCTTTGACTGGTCAAGCCCACGGCCCTAGAACTAATGTTCCCAAATTCAACCGTTATCGAGATATCGCGTTTTAAAAATGGCATCTTTGCACCTTTGACATGCTATAAAACTCAAACTATCCAAGTTAGAGAAAAATGGTCTGCACTTTCTCATCTTAACTTTTCAAGAGCTATTCTGTCATTTGAATAGAAGGTACCATCAACTGTCAACTGTTTTCGACACATTTTGAACTTTTTTCACAAGATTGAATTTAATCTGCTTGAATAGCTATTAAAAAGTTAAGAAAGTGAAGTGCAAATCATTTTTTTCTAGCTTGAATAGTTTGAGTTTTGAAGCATGTCAAAGGTGCAAAAATGCCATATATATGACGCGATATCTTGATAACGGTTGAATCTATGTACATTAGTTGTATCTTAATTTTTGTTCCAAATTTTGAATTAAACTCAAACTATTCAAGTTAGAGAAAAATGGTCCGCACTTTCCTATCTCAACATTTCAAGAACTATTTTGTCATTTGAATAAAAGGTACTATCAACACTGTCAACTTTTCACGAATCATTTTGATTTTTTTCACAAGAATCAATTCATTGTCCTTGGATAGCTCTTGAAATTTTGAGATTAGAATGTGCAGACCGTTTTTCTCTATTTTGAACAGTTTGAGTTTTATAGCATGTCAAAGGTGCAAAAACACGATATGTCGATAACGGTTGAAGTTAGGAACATTTTGATTGAATCACAGTTTTTGTTCAAAATTGAAGGAAGAATTGGGATATCAATTAATATAGAGGGAGTTCGATTTTAAAAAAATCAACTTTGATACGTTTTCAGTGTTGGGGACACCCTGTATAACATGAATATAAAGTCGAGCTTCGATAACTCGAAGGGGCATATTTGTCCAAAAATAAAATCGACTTATCGAAACTTCGACTAAACGAGAATAATAATTATGCAAGTCTTTATCTTCCATACCTACTTGAAGAAAGATCAGTTCGAGTTATCGACGTTCGACTTATGGAAGTTCCACTGTATTTTCAACACACTATCCATCCAGAAAAAAAAACTTTTTAAAATCAGATACTTCACTCATAATGTTTCGTGTCGAATGACGTGAATAACCCTGTATATCTAAATTCTTGTTGATATTATTCTGGTTGAATATCGATATCACCAAATAGTTCTGTAATAATTAATAATAATCATTGCAGTCAACCCAACGATTATGTTTCTCAAATGGAGAATGCGCCATATTAAGTCGTCTAACAAAGAAGCTCACTGTTAGACGAGATAAAGTCATCTAAGAAAGAAGTTGTCTGTTAGACGAGATAAAGTCGTCTAACAAAGAAGTTCACTGTTAGACGAGATAAAGTGGTCCAAGAAAGAAGTTGTCTGTGAGACGAGATAAAGTCGTCTTACAAAGAAGTTCACTGTTAGACGAGATAAATTCGTCTAACAAAGAAGTTGTCTGTTAGACGAGATAAAGTCGTCTAACAGACAAGTTGACTGTTAGTCGAGATAAAGTCGTCTAAGAAAGAAGTTGTCTGTTAGACGAGACAAAAAGTCCGCCAACAAACGACTTAAAAAAATATTCCATGTTAGCTTCCCGCGCTTCCGTAGAGCAGCCATGTTTCAATGACAGCATCTTGAAAAACAGTGCGTTATGTCCGGATTTTATCAAATTTCTGACTTCTTTTGGGGATATTCACATATTCAAAGATGATTACCTCTCTAATCTTTACAAACACTGGCAAGTTTGTTTATAACATTCTTAGGCTATGATAGTTATTTTGGATTCAAGGTTATGTTTTAAAGTTTCGAAAACTCTGATAATAATTTATCGAAATCGACATGTAATTAGAGCGCATCAATTTTTTGCAAGTATCTTCCCGATATTATACAGAAAAGTTTCTTTCGCAGTCACATTTTCTTCCAATAAGCAATAAACTATACTACGTTATTATCATAACAAGTACGACGCCATAATTATTCTTTCACTTCGACACGTGACAAAATCCATAGTCCATTATTTACACATGTACGCGACGGTACCATAGTTCTGTATCCTTGTCCATCTCACATCAATATGAAAGTGTATTTTCCCTGTCAGTGTTATTTACCAACAGGTAAAAAATAGGTTACATTGAGGACCAACATACGGTCAGATTTTCCACATTTTGACGAAAAACAGGTTGACATTTCCTTTATTCACCTTCTACCTAATGGTTGGCAAGGACCTATCGACTTCTTTATTACTTCCAAATTACTTTGATTTCTCTCCCCACATAGGAAAATATGTGGACAAATGTCGGTAATTTTGCCCTTTTCATAATTGGGCATTATCATTTCTTGACCAATTCATAGGCCGAGAAGCGGTTAATTTGACCTTCTATGTTTGTTGGGAAATGGTTTGTTGGGTACTTCGTCCCACTGAGAGGTTTCGGGGTCATAATCAACTCACTAGTGACCACCATATCAAAATGATTGGGTAAATCTGTACTTCTTATGGTTGAGTTCCACAGAAATCGCTTGAGAAAATTATTTCGCCAACCCTCCTTGCCCTGACTTATGAAAAAGTTATGTATGGTAATCTACCCACTAGGCCAACAAATGAAGTAACTAATTATGCAAGTATGATATTATCAAGTGCCATCTCCAGACACAATTCAAATGACATTGAATCGTCAAAACTCAAAACGCTGAGAATCTGAATCCAGCTTGCTAGCGACAGCTACTTCTTTATCTGGTAGATGGCGCAGGAAAGTGGAAAGTGATCGATCTATCCAAAGGAAAGCTGGAATAACGGATCGTTGACATAATAGCGGTGTGGCTTAAACGATCCATAATTTCAACAGCCAAAGACAATGACCGATGATTTCATAGATCAATAGTCGACGCTTATTCATAATGTCACTGCTCCAGGCAAGACTGCGTGCGGGCAAGGTTTTTGAACTGGAAGTTCAAACCAAAATAATAATAGCACAATAGTCAAAATGTTCAAGATTTGAACTTCACCTTGAAGACACAAATATAAACAATACTTTGTTCAATCGCGCACACAGGAAATCAATACCTAGGTGCGTGCTCTTCACTGAAAACCAATTAGGCCAGGAAAAAATCATCCAACTCGGAAATAAATAGTGCCACACGGATTATTGTTTTAAGTTGTAGGGTTGACCCTTAGAAGTAACATACCAAAAGTCTCCAGCCGTGAAACATGTGCGTTAGACGCGGGGGACGGGGATAGGAGCGAAAAAGGCCGGTTTGTCGGTTTTTCGTTATTATATCAAAAACTAATTGTTTTAGCCAAAAAATCATTCTTTACAAAATGAAAGTAACTCCAATTGTCTACAAAAAAGCTTTGATCGATTTTTCACTAGGAGCAGTAGTTAACGGTGTATGATACTTTGAAAATGAAAACGTATGGAAAACGATGTTTTTGTCGTTCTAATGTCAATAATAAATGAACATAATAACACCCCGCAAGTGACATCTTGTGGCTAAGAAGCTAGACTCATTGAGAAGATGAGAGGTATTCAAGAGGCACCATGTATAGTAAAGTTTCTTGAAATAAACACATTTTATAAATAACTGACAAAGATAGTATTATGAGAGTATAAGAATTTTTGATTTGCTCAATTAATTGATTAATTGATCAACTACCTCCGGTGGCCTGATTGGAAGAGGATTCACTAATTCAGTACCGGCAAAGTGGGTTGGAGCTTCTCTCAAATCTGCGGCCATCTGCAGTTCACTCGAAAACTTTGCTGCAGTTTTAATTAACTCGGATACGATGCACTCGGATTTCCGTACATCTCAGCAACAGAGGAATTTGAAAGATGGGGCAATGACCTCTGGTTGTTGTCTACATACCTGACTAGATTGAAAGCATTATCCATTACTAAAACGATCGAAAAGGTCTACAGAGTAGCCCTGCTGAGTTCATTTGCACTATGTGATGCATAAATCATCACTATAGACCGAATTCAGCAGGAAAGTCGGTGGTACAATAGACCCAGGAAGGTCGCAGTGCACTGGATTTGTGGCCAGTCCACAATCCAACACCCTTTCGAATCTATACCTCTGGTTCAAAGATCATTCTCCTTTTCTAGAATGGAAGTCCTTCATGTCGCTGTCCACTGGCGTAATAGGAAATGCTACAATCAACTGTCACCTAGCCCGAAAAGTGTGTAACAACCTCTTCGAAAAGGGAAGAAGTCGTCTCTGTATAAAGCGTTGCCACTGGATAACACTACTCATGATCTGAAATCAACTTACAACATAGTTGATGGTGGCTTCCTGCTCCATCGTGTCAAGTGGAATGTTGGCTTAACATTTGGTAAAATATGCGATCTGTACGAAACATATATCATCAACCACTATGGTGCACTGTGGTATTTGATGGCTACGGTGATGTCAACAGTACCAAAAGGACTGAGCAAAAACGGAAGGGGTTATCAAGAACTTGAGTCAATATCCACATTAACGAGACCGTATCCTCCACTGTTCAGTAGGAGAATTTTTGGTCTAACGAGTCCAACAGAGCCAGGCTGATAAACATGTTAACAAAAAAAATGAAGCTCAAGGACTGATGGCAGTAGTAGCCAATGGAGACGCTGATGCCAGAATCGTCAGCTCTGGTCAGCAGGCAGCTGACCAGCACCAAACAGTTACAATAATAGGGGAGGATATAGACCTATTGGTGTTGCTTGTTGCACGTACCCCCCGTGAGAAACAAATGCTTTTCTTTAAGCCAAGCAGAGAAAAGGTGGAGTCACGTTAGTATAATGTGACCAACCTCAAAAAGCTGCCATTTGCGAAGACTATTCTTTTACTCCATTTATTCGGCGGTTGTGATACCACCTCCGCTATTTATAACAAGACTAAGGGAGGCGTGGTATTTTTGAATGCCGGGGAGACGGTAACAGACATCTACAAGGTCCTCTGTGATCCCTCAGCATCACAGGACATGGTAGCTGATACAGAGAATTGCTTTTTTTGTCAATGTATCAAGCCCCAGAAGGAGCAGACCTGAACCGGGTACGGGACCACGCCTTCATTAGAGCCTCTATAATACCAAAGCCTGATCTTGCGGCACTTCCACCTACCAGAGGCGCTGCTCGCCAACATTCCCTTAGAATTCATTTGCAGGATTGTATCATTATATCATGGCTATATGGAGATCAGCAGAAGGATTCAACTGCTTGGGGATGGATGAGAGGTTCGGATGGCTTTCTCACCCCTGTCACAAGCGCTGACCCAGTTGCGCCAAAATCCGTCCCAAATAACATATTTTGCGGGTGCTAAACTGGTGGCGGAAGCCAGAATACCATGTTCGCTTATGTGCAGCACTTGCCGCGCTTCTTGTACCGATGGCCCTCCAATCGTCGGCATCAACGGCGACGACGATGATGATAGTTTTGACGATGAATTCGAAAGATAATTGAGTGGTTGTAAGTGCCTTGTGAAATAAAATATTCTTGATGGTCTTGACCTGTCGTAATACACATTTTTTTGCACCTATTCGCATTTTTAAAGTATCAAACACCACTAACTAGAGCTCCTGGCCAAAAAATTAATAAGACCTTTTTTTTAGACAATTTGATCAACTTTCATTTTGTATAGGTCAATCATTGCGCTGGGACGTTTAGTTTTCTAGGTAATAGGGAAAAACCTATAAACCGGCCCCTCTTCCTCCCCTCACGACTAACGCACGAGGTCCACGGCTGGAGACTTTTGGTATGTTACTCCTAAGGGACAATCCTACAACTTGAAATAATAATCCGATTAGCACTATTTATTTCAAAATTAATGTCTTCGCTTCCTGGCCTAAATGATATACATCGACTCCAGTTAAAAACGCCTTGTATATTTTTAGTTAAATAAAATAAATAACAAATAAAAAAATCAATATAGACTTGAGAGAAAAAGATTTGACCCAGATAGTAACATACCTTAACATTTCTAGTCTAAAATATGCTTTGATGAGCGTTAGATCTCTCAAATTAAAAATTCAGATTCAAGAAGCATCTAGAAATATTTTTTTTTTTATCAACCGCCTCATAATGACCTGTTTGTAATGAACGTAGTGCGAAACATTAACATTGGCTCTTCCGCCAGCCTTCCTACCCACTACTTATAATAAAATGTCCATTAATCTAAATATAGACTTTGATATTTTATGAATAAAATATGTATATGTCACAGTAAAACCTCGTTATCAGTAAAAGCCAACTGTTACTAGGAAAAGTGAGCTTTTCTAGATTTGGCAACATTTAGCTAGTGAAAGTTGAATTCGATCGACTTCATCATACTTTTACTAGTGATTGTTAGCATTCACGTAACTTTTCTAGTGAAAGCTGCTACACTGAAAATTATTATCGTAATTATAAATATCCTTTTTGGTCCGAGTTGGAATTCGCCGACAGATTAGACGCTCTGGAAAATACGAGAATTATGAATCGCAGGTGTACAATATGAACATTTTTCAAATACCGTATTATAGAAAATACTTAAGTATTCTCAGTAAGGGTTAGTCTGGGTTAGTTTGGTTAGTTGATATTTTGAAAAAATAGGGTTTCTTCACAAAATTTACATAATTCAAGGAATAGTGATTGCAGTTGGGTGAAAATAAAAGAGGCTCTTATTGATTTTTCATTTTCAATAAAAATTTGGACCCACTCAATTCGAAAAAAAAATGACAAAATTCGTTTAAATAAATATACTGCGAATTATGAAACAAATTCTCTTGTTTCTTGATCGGCTGTGCACGAGCCTTTGCCCTTGCCCACAACATCCCAGACTTGTTTTCATAATTTTTTGATCATTTGAAGAATTTACAAAAAATCACAGTTTCACCCTGTATTTTTTTTGTTTCTCAAACCTTAGTCAAAACACACAGAGAATAAATTTCACAAACACTTCAAACATTATCAGAGGTAGATATAGTGTGACCCATTTGTCCCGAAAATAAGTTTAATAATTGACCGATTTGGCTCGAGTTTTTTTTTTCACATTATAGAGCTTGACAAACTCTATCTTTTCAAATTTTGACAAACCACATCACCAATTTTTTTAGAAAAAATTCATGAACGCCACTGGATCCTTCAAAACGTGCCTATACCAAATTTCACCGAAATTTTTTTTATTAATTTTCATTTTATTTTTTTATCTGCGCTTGTGGTAAAATCACTTTAAAGTTAATATCAAATATCATTTTCAATATTCGCAAAAGTGAAGAAAATGGTGGATTGTTGAAAATAACGAGTATCTATTAAATTTGTTTTATCATACTCTGAAGTTTTCGAAACAGATAAATAATATATTTTTATCTACGAAATAGTAACTGTTCGATACTTTCTGGTAAAAATTGGTATAGGCCCGTTTTGAGGGATGCTGAATCCAGTGGCGTCCATAGATTTTTTTTTAAATCGCTTAATGTGGTCTGTAAAAATTTTGCTCCCAAGAACTCGCAAAGTAAGCCCTGGATTTTGAATTAGCGTGTTCATTTTTGGTGAGAAGATAAAGTTTGTCAACTTCTACAATTTGAGAAAAAACTCTAGCCGAGACTCTAGCCAAATCGGTCAATTGATAAACTTTTTTTCAGGGTGAACCCAAAACAAGTGGGTCACACTGTATATTAATTTTTGTAAAAGTGATATAAAAAAAGACGTTTATGTCATAGGTGCATTAATAAGATATCTTCGAGATAGGCCCATCTTCACGGCCACCACTGACCACTGATCCTTTGCCAATCACCCTATGATCTCATGGGTCAGAGATTTCTCGTCAAAACAGAGTGCATGTTTAATGGTATATCAAAAATAAAAATACAGGGTGACCCAGTTTTATCCGACAATATTTCAAATTTTAGAATAAAACAAAATATAAGTCTCAACTGAATTCGATTCAAAGTAAATTGTAGTTTAACTGTTTTAAATCAAAGCATCGAAGATGTATATCTCGAAACTGACGAGAAATTCAAAAATGTTCATAGAATAAAAATTATTCATTTCAATTAGTAGAATATAAATTTTGAATACTGCAGAATAAAATTGGGCCACCCCGTATACAAGTTTTCTCAGGTGTACCTATCCCTGTATACAGGGACACAAAAAACTTCCCACCAAGGTTTTCTCAGGTGTTGAGTGATTAATCAACAATCGTTCGAACACATAAAAAAGGACATATTGATTTGTTACTTCCACCCCCTTCAAATCATTCCATAAGTGGTGGTGACGGGTACCCTCATAATTTTTAATGGAAGCAAATAATGTTGAACCTGGATGAATATGTCATCGCATGCATAAAGTCATCACAGTATCTCAATGTGTTTACAATTTGTAATCAGTCCTTCTCAAAGGGTTAACTAGCCCTTTGTGTTCTGGCATAGATAACACGTGGATGTATTATCCCTTAAAAGCAAACTGCATGGGCTAACCAGAGATCAATTATCTAGTATTCACCGTTTGACGGAAAGCTTTGGAATAGGAGGATGAAAGTCAATGAAGTCATGTTCCATCACATGAAAATGTATACAGGGTGTATTTCAAGTTGAGGTTCTCCTTCTAAAACTTTATAGAATGCAAGAAAATAAGACAGTTTTTAAATAAAATTTTGTCCAAAAATGCTTTGTTTATGAGATACAGGGTGTAAAAGTTTTTTTTTTAAATGACTTTTTCTTTGTAACTTTTCTACCACTCCAGATATTTTCACATTCTTTTCATCACATTTGAGTTTTAGTTATGTGATTGATTGACCCTTTTTCTAAACAAATCAGACAAAAACTAATTTCACATACAAAACACCATATTTGATTTTAGCGATTTTGCAATTCATCAAAATGGCTTTTATTCCTCTAAGAGAAAACCGTTCGCCGTTTACAAAAAAATATCATGAAACCAAAGTTCTCAAATGAGTATTTCAAAGATAATATTAATTTTGAGAAAAAGCAGTGGCGTTATATTTTTTTCTTTAAAAATCTTCAATGCAAATCCTATTCGAACGCCACTGATAAAAATAGTTGAAAAACTTCTAGATCAAAAAATGTGATTCAGGACCTGTTTATCAACTGAGTTGACCCTTGGGTTAACACACCTAATCCAACGATAGATAGAGATACTCTCAAATGAGATGATCGAATGGAATCAACCTGTATCTCAGTTGTACTATTATCAATCAACAAATTTGGGAATCAACAACAAATTTTGAGTGCTTAACAAAACTAGATAACAGCACACAGGGTGTTCAATTTGAAAAAAATGAGTTTCTTCGTCTCTAAATTCGCTAAGTTGGGCCTGCTGTGAAAAACAACCTATATAAATTATAGCGATTCTTTTTTCAAAAATCAATTACTTTGACTCTTACATTGCAAAATATGCATATTTGCAAGATTCAATTTCAAATCTTTTGTTTTTGTAGCTAATTTCCAAGTAAATCTTTTTTTAGTAAATCCTCGATAGCCTGACAACATTGCACGTTCTGGCAAATGAATTCACTGGAACATACATAGAACATTACGCTGAATCCAAATCTCCAATCAAAAGTTGGGGTTGCTATTTGAAAAAAGTGTATTTTTTGATGCCACGGTTTTCTAGAACTCTCTGTATACACAATAATATTTTCAAATTGTGACCCTCCTGGAACCCTATGAGTTTTGTCTTGAGATTTTTCTCCTATCTCTTTTGATAAGGGAGAAAATGGACTTCCACACACTAATGCGCCATCCTGTATGTACAGGGTGATGAGTTAAGGATAGCGAGCGGCCACATCCCTGAAACTATTCATCGTAGAGGCTAGCGGCAAAACATTTTGTCACTAAAACGGCCAAGAGGAGAATACTTTCAAGTTTCTGAATTGGTCGCTAGGGGACGTAACAAACAATACCAAGTAGAAAAATAGGATTTTTATAGAATTTTGCAAAATGAAAATATATCGACGATATCATATTTGCTGACTATCTACCTACACCTTTTGGCCAAAACTTTTTTCTCTATCTATCAAAATAACGCGGTGAGAGAAGTTCAATGGACAATTTGCACATTTTTCGGAAATATGATAAATATGAGGATTGGTAAGTACTTATGCCATTCATGTTTAAAAAATCAACCTATGACCTCTATTAATGTAGTTATCACCGATTGATCAACATCCACGACGTCACAGAATACATTATCTATCTTCTTCTGACGTACTGACTGTAATAATTACTCCCTCTCGAGAGAGGGAAAGGGTAATATTGCTCCCCCCCGTTTTCGATCATACAGTGAAATTTTCGTTTCGATAATAATAATAATAATAATAATTATATCTTTTTATTAAGCATAAGCTATACAGTAATCATAATATAAAGGAATAATATCTAAGTTATAAAATTAAAGTAAAAAGTGAAAAAGGTTGAATCTAAAAGTAAATCTGTAAAACAGATACAATGTAAAAGGGACAAGCAAACAGAAGATTTTATGCTGAGTTAAATAGACATTAAGATGTATAAGTTGATCATGAGCAATGGGGCTTTTCATCACAATGCGTGGACATTTCACACGTTCTCCATAATATACATTCTAATGAGTCTTTTAAATCTCACGATATTATCACAGTCTTTCATAGTTGATGTAAGTCATAAAGAAGACCCTTGTACAAAACAGAATAGGACATTTGATTGTATGACACTTCCCGACTAAAATAAAATCATGATTATTTCTTGTATTCTAATCATGAACTGTTTTGAAAATCGTTGTTCTATCACAGATATAGTCGGGAACCATTTTATTCCTGATCTTGAATGTGAACACAAATACATTGAACGTCACTTTTTGCAGGACTGATAACATATCAAGAACGTTTGACATACTGCTCTCTGGCGTGTATCTATCACATCTTAATAACACACGCATAGCTCTATTCTGCATCAACTGAAACTCATCTAACACAAACTTTGGGAGGTTATAAAATACAGTTGAGCAGAACTGTGGCGCAGCAATGCCATCATATGTCTTTTTTATTTATTTAGTATATTTTTGGTTATTTTAGCAAGAAAAATCCGCTGATGACTTTCAAATATTGTCCAGAATACGTATATAAAATTTTAAGTCATTTGAAAATGTATGCAAATTGTCCAATGTTTTTTTTTTAACAAACGGAGACTTCTTCCGTTTTTCTTTTTTTCTTGACCGATTTAGATCAACCTGGGCTCATATGAAAGAGCATAATCTGCAATACAGAATGCTCATTTGCTTTTGAATTTTTGACCTTCGCCGTCGCTGCTAGATGGCGTTTACTGAAATGATAGCATATTTTCAAGTTATTTCCGAAAAAAATCAAAACGTAATGCTATATTTATTTTTATACAAGGTGTTTTCTAACCTCTGTGACAAAATGAAAGGGGTGATTCTTCGCTTAATTTTTAGACGAAAATGTGATATAACTTTTTTTCAAATTTCGCTTTGTTTCCAAAATACAGGGTGTTTATTTTTTTTTTGATTAGTTTTTTATTTTTAATTAATATATCTTTTACTCGATTTTGTTGAAGTTTGGTAACGGTATTTATAGTGATAACGGGCTTATTTTGCCATTAACAAATGAAAATTATCGAATACAGTGGCGTCCCGAGCGGCACTTCAACCAATATTATTGGGAAAAAAATGTACGCCACTGACTTTTTGTGTCATTCTCATTTTTTTCTCAGGTTATTCAACTAAAAACGCAACTTTTTGATCTCTTGAATTTTTATCGTATCCTGCCTAATTTTTGAGATAAAAAATTAAATCTAGTTGAGTGAGTTTTGACGCAAAAAGTAATTTTATCGCTGATGTTGAATTTTCTAACAAATACAGCAATCAATTATAATCATTTTAATGGAGAATTCAAAGACACTAAATAAATAAAAAAAGTTAAATAAACTGCTGAAAATGTCCTCCACGAGCCAGTAAACATCCATGTACACGACGTACTAAGTTATCTCTCACCACACGGAAAATTTCGGGACTGGCGGAAATCGTATCGAATCCATCAATAATACGCATTCGTAGGTCTTCTTCGGATTGAATGGGAGTGCTATAAACAAGTTGCTTAAGATGTCCCCAAAAATAAAAATCTAATGGATTCAGATCCGGTGAACGTGGTGGCCATGGGTGAGGTCCTCCTCTGCCGATCCAACGATCAGGATATTGCTGATCTAAATAATTTAATAATAATAATAATTTCCTACTTTGCATCATATTGTTATTTTTGTGTAGTCCAGAGACATGCAATAAAGTGGTTTATCTCAAAAATTAGGCAAGATACGATAAAAATTCAAGAGATCAAAAAAGTTGCGTTTTTAGTTGAATAACCTGAGAAAAAAAAATTAAAATGACACAAAAAGTCAGTGGCGTACATTTTTTTCCCAATAATATTGGTTGAAGTGCCGCTCGGGACGCCACTGTATTCGATAATTTTTATGTGTTCATGGCAAAATGCACCCGTTATCACTATAAATACCGTTACCAAACAAAATCGAGTAAAAGATAAATTAATTCAAAATAAAAAACTAATCAAAAACAAAAAATTAAACACCCTGTATTTTGGAAACAAAGCGAGATTCGAAAAAAAGTTATACCACATTTTCGTCTTAAAATCAAGCGAAGAATCACCCCTTTCATTTTGTCACAGAGGTAAGGAAACACCCTGTATATTTCAAAAGATGATAATCTTTTTTTTTAAATCGAAAAAAATACTAGATTCATTTTTTTGTTCTGTTATTTAATTTTTAATACAAAAATGTATTCTTTTTTCAAATATATAAGAATAAATAAACCATCGCATTTGATTTTTTTGGAAAAAACTCAAAAATATGCTATCATTTCAGTTAACGCCATCTAGCGGCGACGGCGAAGGTCGAAAATTCAAAATCTAATAAGCTTCTTGTAGTGCAGACTATGCTCTAGCGCAAGTTCGTTAAAATCGGTCAAGCAAAACGGGAGAAGACTCCGTTTGTTTAAAAAAACAATTGAGTTTCCCTTACCGTTTTACACAAAAAGTGTAGGGAAAAGTCAGTAAATATGAAAAAGTCAGTAAATATCATCGATATATTTTCATTGGGCAAAATTCTATGAAAATACAATTTTTCCACTTGACGTTGGTCATTACCTCCTATTTTCCAGGTTTTTCTTTGGCCGTTTTGGTAATAAATTTTTTTGCCGCAAGCCTTCACGATTAATAGTTTCGAGGATATGGCCGCTCGCTATCCCTAAATGATCATTCTGTACACACGTGTTTGCTACTGTCAGTGTTGTAAATGATGACTTTGACCGGATATTAATGCTATTGGCCAAATTTGCTGGCCAATATCGTTATTGTCTGGACAGTAACAAGAATGCCCATTATTGGTTCATGTTGAAAATATCTTATTTTTTTGCATCTTTGTCCGGGCAGTGAATGTGTAGAGTAGATATTAAACAGAGAAATTTGATACTGTATTCTTAACGCCGCACAACCAGAATTTGTAATGTGTAAATTATTGGAAATGATATGTAGACTAGACACACCATCATCAAAATGTTTTGAACAAAAAATATGATACTAGTCATTATTTTGTCCTTCAAAAATGATGTTTTGTGCTTCAGCTTCTTTTAGTGAAATTTCTTTAACCTAATTTCTTGTTCATAATTATGTTCACTCAACTTGAGAATGCCTAATAAACATTCCGCTTTGATTTAATAGGTCTATCTTTTTATTTCATTAATTTTCTGCGCATTTTACTCATTACTTTTTTGGTATAAAACAGTTGAATCAACAATCAACAGTGTGTCCACGGATTAAGTGTGTCAACAGTAAAGTGGGTACATATACCTTGATTTCAAAAGATATTGGAAAAGTTTATTGAAAACAATTGTTTAGAAGTTCCAAATACAGGGTATTTTAATCGATTTGGCTCATCTTGTCAATATCTTAGTTTGAGAATTAGGGGGAATCCCCAAAATATCAAAATCTAGTTCGGAAACATGTTTGAAATAAAAACGGCCGATATGCTAGTGGGCAAAGCTGTTATAACGTGAATTCATTTACAACTTATCAACATTGTCCGTTGGACAAGGATGTTCACGTTATTGTCCAGGCTATATCCATAATGTCCAATCAGATAGGCCATTCACAACAATGGCCGGTCGTTGCCGTTAATGCCCGGCATATCGTCTTTGACCGTAACATATACATAAATAAGGAGTAAATAAAAAAGAAGAACTTCCAATGACTTGATTCTACTCTAGACAGTAAATAATAAGCCAGTATGCCAATAAATTTTTTCCAAAAACTACATTGAAGTATAACTACAACAATCACTAAAACTATAACAATAATAACTTTGTTTTGGAACAAAGCAAATCAACGAACTGAGTCCTTTTGATGGATCATCTACCAATTATAATTTCAATACTGCAATACTTTATTTTGAGTTGCCCCTGCCACATATTATTTACACAACTCGATAACGCGAATTTATTTTCAGACTGTGATTCTGCATAATATTTTCAAAGTGTGTCACTTTTCTTAAGAATTATTCAAATGATCACTATCACTATTTTCCACGATTTCTCAACAGACATTGAACATTTTTATCGACGTTCAATGTTGTTCAATAAATCAACAAGAGCCATAAACAACAACTTGATCAGCAGATTTTTTTTAATTCTATTGGTTAATACTATGTAGTAGAGAAAAAAACCAGAATCTGACTCAAATCTTGATTTTAACGAAAGAGAAAAAAAAATATATAAAAGAAAAACACAGTTTTCGGGAACATGATCATTACAAAAGTGCACCACGTATATCTAGTATCTAAGATTGATTCATTAGATTTGAAACGCCTCTTACTGTTTATAACATTTCGACAGAGAGTTCCAAGTATTTTCAACATTATGACCGTCCATCCGTACTCCAATTTGATATTTCCTTTCATCAAACCACCACAAGATTTGACTTCATTCTCCATACAGAAAATCACGAAAATCAGAATAATCATTTTTGCTACGACAAAATGTAAGCTTGGTACATTCTGCTATAGCAGCATTTAACAATCCATAACTAGGTCATTTTGTTCTATGTCAAGAGCATCGTTCAAAATTTCCCACAGCACTTAATTTTTCACGTCTGCTGTTTCTCCCAATTTCTCCAGAGATCGTTGCGTACAAAATTACCTGAATATTGAAGGCGGGAGAAAACGACGCTTCACTACTCAGTCCCGAAACGCCCCGCGTCCGTCGCGTCGCCTACATGTTTATCAAAGTCGGACGACGCCTCGACGTGATTATTATGATCTAGTTCAAAGTTCGCAAAATGTGGCATAATTTGGCGGGCTTATGGTTAACATCGATAAAAAAATAAGAGTGGACACCTAGTCGAATTATATCAAGTTGGTTACGGAACAAAATAGTGATATAACCTAACGATAGTTTTCAGAATTGAAGAAACTGATCACATTGGTACTGGTGATACATACACTCGTATGAAAATCAAAATTCAAAATGCCTCTTTGGACCTGTCCACAGATATTCGTAAAATTACAAGTGCAAAGGTTTAAATTTGGAGAACAACATCGAATACTTCTTTATCTGAATGTTTTTAATCTTACATTCCAGTCCATCAAATTATCGCTTTATAGCTATGAAGATATCTTGAAATAATCTACAAAGTGAGATGATGGTAATGATAAAAAATTCCAGCAATATTTGAGGTTCGAACACTTTATTTTTGATATACCTACGTGGTGATAGATATGAAAAAAAAAACTCTTTCCACTGATTTTATCATAGCTGTTCTGAATTTCTAAAAATAATTTGAAAATTCGGTGGACACAATATAAACATTGTATTTTCCACTTGCACCAATTAAGTCTACACTTTAAAAAAAATATTGATAGCTATGGTTTGTCAAAATAAATTTAATCATAGACTAAAAAAATCAATACATCATTCTTTTTGTCAATAGGCCCGTGACAACGGAATAATCAAAAGTACCTCACGATTTGACTTGACTGTAGCATATTCTGTCTACCAGTGCTGCTCAAAAAGGACCCCTCCCTTCTAACTTTTGAACCGTTTGATATTTGCAAACAAAATTTTGACACATCATATGTGAAGACGTTCTGCATTTTTTGGCATAGATGCGACAGCTGAGTATGTCAAAATGACAACTGGGCGCCATTTTAAATAGAAAATCAAATAAAAAGGAGGGTCACATCACATACAAAGAGGGGGTCTCTTTGGATGTGACGTTGCAAGCTGTCATCACTTTGTCAAAAAATGAAGAACGTTCTCACATAATATGGTTTGTCCAAATTTCGTTTGAATAAATCGAACGATTTAAAAGTTAGAAGGGGGAAGGTATTTTTTGGAGCCGCACTGTATTCTACAGAGTGCCACATATTCGATTGTATGCATGAGGATCTCATATGAGATACAGGGTCGGTTAAATGGATGCAAAGTTGCGATTTTTCATGCTCAACAAAATGCCATTTTGAAATTTTGAAAATTGCGACTACTTGCGTAGATATTCGAAATAAACCGAAATTTCGCAATAAATAATAAAAATTAGGAAAAAAAAAACAATTTCTGAAAAAAATTCAATTATTCCAGCTCTTTTTTATCCAAGACCCAATATAATTGTTGAATAGTTCAAAATTTACTATCGGTTGGTCGGAATCTCCCTTTTTTTTTTGGTAAAATTAAATTGATATTATCATAAATTTAGTTTGAATAAGTTTTGTTATAAAACATAATCAAGATTCATCGCATCCAATGCTATTGTTCGCTTCGTTGATATGTATGGCGTTCTCACACTGCGGATCTTGTGAAACAAGGGCGTCATGAAACCGTCAATTTGTTGCATTTCTCGAATACGGTAAGAAATCCCTAAGATTTTTTAGTTTGGTAGAAGATATTGTAAGTTCAATGAAAGCAGTCATTGCTATCCAATTTCTTACAATAGAGAATCTCTCTGACCAAGTATAGGTACATCCCTTAACGTTCTAAAGCAGTTTCTGTACTTATTTCAAACATGCAAACTTGTTTTAAGGAAATTGACGGTTTAGCCGTTTCCATTTCAAACATATTTGAAGAAAACATTAGGACTAATGAAAATTTCGAGGTCTCACTTCGTGCTGATATTATCACTTTATCCCACTCTTGCGGTGTTTCTACTCGTCCTGAATGATATATATTTTTTTAATCAGTCGCTTGATCGTTGATCCTTGAGGAGATAGGAATGGCACCAAACAGAAAACAGGCACGTAACTTTTTCAAAAACCTTAAGCACATGGACAAGAATTAAAAAGAGATCACTAATCAGAACAAGATTACTTGTCGTTAAATTGATATTGTTGATAAAATGCCTATCATCAGTACCAAGATTGTGAATATCATGTAGTACCATAACTGACGTGAATGAAAAATGGATTTGATGGAATGTAGGGAAGAGGCAGACTTTGCATTGAATCAAATCTAATGCTATCAATTTCCCCTGCCCTAACCTGTGTTTTTTTATTGAAAATTTCCTACCAGTCAATTCTAACCAATCATAGGCTTGCATTTTAACATGTTGCTATGGCAACGACCTAATTTTATCGGAAATCACCCTACTCATAATCACGTGACTGAAAGATTAATAAGTGGAAATCTCCCTGGCTTTGCATCTGAATGTAGCTCCCATATGATTACAGTGTTGCCATCCCCACTCTCCCTAACAATCCCATGGAATGTTCTTGCCGAATCTCCCGCGAGCTCGAATTAAAAATCCGGAAATTTGTTCTCGTTGCGAATTTTTCAAGAAAATTCGCAACTCGACAAAATTTCCGGAAATAATTCGAGCTCTAGGGAGATTATAAGTGAAAAAATGCTTTGGTCTCTCTCAAATGAATCTTTGTTTCCATCGTTACTTGAACTTTCTTGATATCGCCGATTCCTTGGGAAGTAAGTGTTGGTTGGAAGGAATCACAATGAGCACAATGTATCAAATCATGGAAACCACCAAATATTTTTATTAAATCTGGTTGTGACTATTTTCCAGTTGACTTCATAAGGAATGCATTTCTTCTATTGTCAATCCCTCCGTCAGATAAAAACGAAAAGGATTATTGCGCCTTGAGTGATGGGGCAGCTTTGGTTTAAAAAACTTGATATGATCCTCAATTGAATCAATTAAGATGTACCTCGAGTGACTATGTGGTTTTGGATACGTCTAAGTCTGACCAAAGTTATACCATGAATGATCAAAAATGGCTGTTTGCAAACTTTTTTTTCCTTGACTTCGTATCTCATCTTAGATTCAAAGAAT
The DNA here is from genome assembly GCA_958502075.1 of Orchestes rusci. Classification (NCBI taxonomy): domain Eukaryota; kingdom Metazoa; phylum Arthropoda; class Insecta; order Coleoptera; family Curculionidae; genus Orchestes; species Orchestes rusci. The sequence continues at coordinate 60,735,112 of OY293305.1, read as the reverse complement.
GTGATTTCATCTTATCGGCACTTCTATTTCCCGGACAAAGTCCACTTACTTTTTTCAAAGTTTTAAGGCCAGCCAAATTAGGGTCTTGTTCATTTTCATTGTTCATATTTCAAAACTGTTCGAATACAACCACTTTTGCCTTATTACTGATATCTCCATCACAACTATCGACGTTAACTGTAGAAAATAAAAATTGTCAACAGAAAATACTTTTGTGAAAGTTATTTCACCTACAGTGTTTTCCAATAGTGCTACTCACAGTAGACTCCAGATTATCCGGGCCAATTTTGGATGATCGAAGTTTCGGATAAGGCGGAGATTGACGAAAATCATCAACTACCTACATAGTATACGATGTACCTATTCTGTAAAAAGAAACATCCATTGAATTTTCATTTGAATAATACATACAAAAATTTTATAAGTTCATAAGTATTAACTGAAATATGATGAATGAATTGGGAAAGTAACTGTGATTATTTCTAACAAAACATATGTATGCCGACAAAAAGTTTACAATTTCGGATAATGCGGAGGTATCGTGAGAATCATTTCGGATAATCCGGTTCGTGGTTTGTTTCGGATAATGCGAATTTCGCATAATCGTGTTTTGGATAATCGGGAGTCTATACTGTACATTTCTTTTTTCTGATCAGTTTGCTCTTGGCACTGAGTCTGTACTTCACTAACACTTGACCTCCTGGAATAAGAAAACAGCTCTGCCAAACTATTTTATTATCATAGTTCATTTTTCATTTTTGATGCCACACTCTATTCACAATCAAAAGTCACCAACGTAATCGAACAAAGGAAAACGATCAAAAGATCATGTGAGATGAACCAACTCACATGTGATCAGTCAAATCGTCTCACCATGTCTAATCACTTGTAGTTTGTATACTTTTGGTTGTAAATAGAGTGTGGAAATCTAAATTCAACGTGATAAGTGATCTGTTACTGTTTTTTTGGTACAAGTTCTTATACTTACTGCGCACGTTACATTCACCACACAACGAAAATATTTATTTAGTGTGAACGAGGCTTTATGTTTTGTACGTACCCATAGAACCTTCCTCAACGTCGAATGAAAAAATTACTCTTATTCTCAATAACAGATAATTTGATCTTGCTTCTTTGACGGAAATGGAGAAGACAAAATTTGAGAAAATGTTGATATTTTTGCACAAAAGCAACAAAAAAGATTTTTGCAACTTGGTAGTATTCTTTAACAATAACTAATCATTATATACGAGATTTTTCTGTTCGTCTTAGATTAACTCGTCCCTTTTGTTTTAGGTTGAGGTCACCATTTCAGATAAGCACAATGATATACAATATTCTCTTTGGTAATTTGCGTCGAGATTAGGGTATAGAAAAAAACGTAATAGTCATAGCGGTGAACCAAAAAAAACTGCACCTAATGCTACAAGCACGCCACTTTGTAGAGGTGTTCTATGGACCTAATATAACGATTTGACGTGTAGTTCCTTAATTTTTATCCCTCAGGATTCCGGTTTGAGTGGTGGGGGTGAATTTCGGATGAAAAATGCTAAAATCCGCAAATAAGGCTCAAAAGGCGCGTTTAGATGTAATAATTCTATCTCATAAACGTAATGCTGATGGTAAAATACACAATCATCCCTCGGAAGTCGGGCTAATCCGCAAATAGTAACATTTTTGATAACTTCAAATATGGATGTGTTGGGTATCTTTTTGTGAGTTTTTAAGGGTCCCTGAATACGTTCGTGATCATGAAAGCTTCTAGAGCTGTTTACCTAGATATAAAAAAACATAAATGGGTACAATAATTTGTCAAAAACGTTGAGAATGTTCATAAATCTCTGATAAGATCATTGTCATTTGCACATCTTGCATGCTAAGGTACCGTATAGTTGGTACCGATGCCAAAGGCATTGTTGACTTTCACAGCTTCTGGTTCAGCCACAGCTGTCCAGGGTCTGTCCTCAACAGGGCGGCCCCCGACGTGACCTGCCTATGATACGCAGATCGATAGACGTGTTGGAGCAGTGTACCACGTGTTGGAGAAATTGTGCTCACATGTTTGTTTTCAGTTGCGAATAAACGTTTTCTTGCTTGATCAACACTTTTAAATTTTTTTCATCCTGTACACCATACAACGCAACTGTGTATTCTTCTAAAGCGTGCACAAGGTCTTCATCTGGTTCATCTTTCAATGCAACTTTAGGGTTGGCAAGCCTTTCAAAAACATAAGTGACCGAATCATTCCCCCACGCAGCCCATGCTGAACGATTTCCGTCAGTTAAAAGTAAGATACCATGTCGTTGCCAGTATAAGCATGGAAACCTATCAAGGCAACTGATTCCGATTCTCCCAGACACTCTGCAATGTTATGGACACTAATGTATCGACGATGAAGCTCAAACCCGAAGAGTATATACAATTCCCCCAGTCCCTCCTCTTCTAGTTTAAAAAAGAATGAAACTGCACGTTCTAGAGCATTGGTATCATTGCTTCGAATCCTCACTCTTTCAGCACCGTACGACATCATAACTCTGGTGTATAAGATGAGGCCATCTGCTCTGTCCATATGTAAACATACAGGGTGTTTCCTAACCTCTGTAACAAAATGAAGGGGGTGATTCTTCGCTTAATTTTAAGACGAAAATGTGGTATAACTTTTTTTCGAATTTCTCTTTGTTTCCAAATTACAGGGTGTTTAAATTTTTTTTTTTTTATTAGTTTTTTATTTTTAATTAATTTATCTTCTACTCGATTTTGTTGAAGTTTGGTAACGGTATTTATAGTGATAACGGGCTCATTTTGCCATGAACAAATGAAAATTATCGAATACAGTGGCGTCCCGAGCGGCACTTCAACCAATATTATTGGGAAAAAAATGTACGCCTCTGACTTTTAGTGTCATTTTCATTTTTTTCTCAGGTTATTTAACTAAAAACGCAACTTTTTGATCTCCTGAATTTTTATCGTATCTTGCCTAATTTTTGAGATAAAAAATTAAATCTAGTTGAGTGAGTTTTGACGCAAAAAGTAATTTTATCGCTGATGTTGAATTTTCTAACAAATACAGCAATCAATTATAATCATTTTAATGGAGAATTCAAAAACACTAAATAAATAAAAAAAAATATATATAAAAATAAATAATAATAGTAAAAAAAAATTAAACACCCTGTATTTTGGAAACAAAGCGAAATTCGAAAAAAGTTACACCACATTTTCGTCTTAAAATTAAGCGAAGAATCACCCCTTTCATTTTGTCACAGAGGTTAGGAAACACCCTGTAGAACACCGTGTCAGTGGCTAGGACCAAGTTTGGACGATAACATTTGATTGCCTACGTTTATTCTTGTCACAATATGGTATCGTCAATACTGTATAAAAGTGATTGGGCTTGGTGACTGAACAGTTCGCCTTTGTTCATGACATAACGAAGGTAATCACTTAGTGAGGTACCTAGATAGACTCATTACTGGGTGATATCCACTTCTAATTTCTCCGTTTAGTGTTATAATGATGAAGGGCACGTCTGATTTTCATGAGCAAAGAATCTGTTGAAATGCAGATCCAGAACAGTGCTTACTATGAAAATTCTGGAAAAGAGCTGCACATCAGACATCAAAGGTTTTAAGTTGAAGAAGTATTTGCATTCTTTTCTTGGCCTCGAAAGTTTTCAGTTGACAACTTTTGATTGGATCTTAAATAGGTCTTGACTTAGCTTCAAGCCTTGTCGCCACAAAATCATTGTACAGAGAAAGGCCTTTTTCTTCTGCATCATACAAAGCATCTACACCAAGACCAACACTATCTCCGTGAAAAACTACTTGCGTATCCAAGACAATGAGTTCCTTTCCTGTTATGCTTAATGGAGTTTTACATCCTGAGAAGCTGTCTTTAAGTGTCGTGCATTTTCCAAGAAATTTATTCTGGTAGAATTTTCACACACATCAATATTTGAAGCTTCCAAAAATGCGGCTTAGCTTGACTTTCGAAGGATGTTTATCACGTCTTGACGCGCCTTTTTGGCTTCATTCACGCATTTTAGTATTCTACTCCCAAAATTCACTCCCACCTCACAAACCAGAATCCTAAAGGGATAAAAATCTAGGAACTACGGGTCAAATCGTTCTATTATCTATCTTTTTCTTGAAAATTTGATTGTACTGTTAGCACTATAGATATAGTGCTTTTTGAACTTTTATACCTATTATACGGTTCGGTTTTGGTTTAGCTTTTATCTGGAAGTTGCCTGATCTGGACAAACAAGTAAAAAACATTCCTTTAGTTTTTAAAGGTCTGATATTCTTATTACTCTTTCAAAAAGTCACTGACGACCACTCTCATGATTTTCAATAGGACTACCAAATTTAACAGTTCATAAACACAAAAACAAATTGATTAGAACATTTTCAAAATTTTATACGCAAAATGTATAGTATTTATCAATTTCCAAGACCATAAAGTGAAATACGTCAAGTTGCTTTTATTTATATTGGGTATAAAAGCAAAGTTCTGACTAGACTTTATCAGAAAATTCTCCCATCCGATTTCGATATTAAAATGGCTATGGCACCTCATTCCAATAATAATCAATAAATATGATTGACTGGGTATCGATTGTACGGCACTCTCGTAGACGTTTTTCAAACTACATGACCAGTGTGCCCAGAAAAGTGCGTAAACGACGACAGAAGAATGCACATCTTCCAGTTGTTCAAAATGATACATCATCTTCCAAAATAACAGTCCATTCTTCAAAGTGTTCATGTTGTTGGAGCTCCAATAAGATCAAACAGGTAATCTTTCAAGCACGAAAAGTGTTATCCTGAAACTTAGGTAGTGGTAGTGTATATTACAATATTTCCCGAAAACATTATCTATGATGTACTGGGTTTTGTGCCTGATACCGATAGTTTCATGAGTTGAGTGGATAACATTGCGACCCCTGGTGTCATCAAAGATAGAAATAGCATGCAAAATGCACGGATTGAAAAATTGTGTACGGAAAACTCAAATTATCTACAAGAAATGGATAAAGATGTATTGAGGTAAATGGCGGACAATTTCAACATCTTGAAGTGAATTGAAAAATGTTTCTAGATAGTTTGAATAAATTGAGTTGTCGTTTTGATAACCAGATTCTCATTTTTTCACGGTATTTTCACTTCCAAAGTCGAATATCCCGCAAACGACTTGATACATCGATATTTATCAAAAGTACATTTTCCACGTAGAAATATGGACACCTTCCAAGTATGAAGTCAAAACAGTCTCGAACAGATTGAAAAATTATGAAAACATTGATTCATCATTCAGTACGTAGAAAGCGCCCTCCGGGAATAAGGTTCAAATCAATATCGAATTCAAATTTCTCACCTTCGAAAACGCTAGTTTACCAATTTTCAGTTTCTTATCTTTATCCGTTTAAAAATTAATAAAATGTTTCGAAAATAAAGATTCACCTTCAACACCCTGTATTTTTTTTAACGACTAACATCTGCCAGCACAATCATTAGAGAAATCTTCTTATTTTCATTTATATTATCACCTGCTGCTTAATGACGGAAGAGTTATGGCAAACCCTGTATAGTTCAAACGATCGGGATTGCAAACTTTTTATTTTTTGTCGGGTGTCGATACCGACGATTGGGAGCCTCCTTTTTGTGGCAGATGAATTTTGATAAAGTTTAATGGACCATAACTTTATTTTTTTCAAGTCACCCTCGGTATTTTGTCACCTTGCCGCGTTCAACATGTCCCGAGGCTTGTTCTTTCACGCATTATTCCTCCCACATTCTTTTCTCCAGAAGTTGATAGTTTGGTAGATGATTTTGTTTTTCTCGAAAACTCCTTCAAATCTTATCGTAAACCAACTTAACGTGCCATATAAATTCATTTTTCGAAACAATAAAGAACAGAACAATAATCTATATTGAGGTATAACAGATAAATAGCAATGACATTCAACTTCAAATCACAAAAACTGTTTAAAATGAAATCAAATGAATATTGACGAGTCTGTAATCAAGTTAATTTCATGACACGTTCCGTTCATCATCGATGGAATTAAAAAAAATATCTCCCAAGATATTGATATTTGAAAAAATATTGAGGCTTGGAAAATACGTGATATGAGTAGTGTTGTAGTTTGATGTTTACCAATATCAACGTCTCAAAGCAAAGTGGTATTGTAAAGGCAATCGACGGTGTTAACAATACAAGATACCATGAGACAGTGGTTTAAACACTGGCAAAGTCTTAACTTGATATCTCAAAAGTGCGCTCTGGTTAGTTGGAAAATACTACTCGTCCAACTCCACCAACACTGACCAACTTAACCCAGTAGTTGGTATTTTCAATCCATTATTGCAAACTCATCATTTCTTCAAAAAAGTTGAACGGTTGCGGTGAATTTCATAAACTACACTGGATTGAAATTCCCGAAGGGGTGCAAATTCAAATATTCAAAAATAAAGAAGGGTTGGTATCTAAAAAAAAAACTATGTCTAAGCCAAAAATGATACACCCTGTATATTCAAGTACATTTTCACAAACTCCACTTGGGCATCCTGTATATCGATGAATCACCCTGTAGTCTGTATAAACAATATGCATTGCAGCTACAGAGAAATATTATGTGTATCATAGATTTTTCAACTCTCTTTTCAACGGATTAATTGAAATGAACGTGCTGTTGGAACAATCATTAAATCTAAACCTAATCAGAAAAAAACAAAAATTATATCAATTTATGTTAACACTGTTTTTTTTTATTGTTTCAGAAAACACGTTACCCTGAAGATGTTGTTCCAGCACCACTTTCACCTCCTACACATGTTGCAAACAATGCTTCCGTCACTTTGGAGAGGCAAGGATCATTGGAAACAGTGACTTCCGGTAGAAAAAGGAGTATCTCTGAAAAAAGTATTAGTAATGACTTTCCAAAAGAGATTCCAGCACATAGAATGGTGAGTGTTTTCTAGTTTCCCGTAATCCTAGTTTATAGATGATCATGAACATAGCAATCAAATACGATAATTATTCCAATTTAAACAAAACAGTCTCCACTCAACATTGAAAAGTCTAGCTAGTTTGGTGATGGGCTAGTTTCAAGTTCATAAAAGTTACGTGGTTCTTGGACTGTATCCACTGAAGGGCCAGATATTTGCTTCGGTACACAACATCTTCATCTGTGGGTTTTTATAATTTGTTGTTTCTTTTTTTAAAAATTATCTAGAACAACAGTGATTGATATCAACTATTATGATAGGTTTGTTCCAACCCCCATCGAACCGTCCCAGAACAAGTAATTCCCTGTTATCCACATCAATTTTGACAAGTTAAGGCATATTTGTCAAAATTGACAAATGAATTGATTGTTAGGAAAAAAACTGGGGTTTGAACAGACCTAATATGTAACGAATATTTGATCTGCAGACCAGCTCAATCATCATTGATGCGTGAAATAAGTCCTCAAACTTTAACTTCACATCTTTTGAAACATTTTTAAAATGTTTTGAACATTGATGAGAGCGTTTAGACAACGGCAAAATATCCAAAGTATTTAATAACAAAAACGAACTCAGAATCAACGTCAACAAATCCGTAAAAATGTAAAACCAATAAAACCATAGTTCTTAAACATTGTATGTATGTCAGGGTGTTTTATTATATTTGATAACATTTTAATCAGCTGAATATTTTTGTTTTCGAAGGTATCGAAACGAAACAAATACCATATTGTAAAGTTCTCAGGCAAGTTTTTTCCTAGTGGAAAAATAAAACAAAATCCAAATGATCTTTCGAGATATTCTAAATCTTATTTTTTTATCTACCACCATGCGATAAGTGATGTACACCGCACGATTCTGTGTGTGGTGAGTATCATAATATCGATCGCCGTGCTGTGATAATTTTGATATCGCACGTTGCTAAATCTGCATTTTACCGCAATTAGCAACGTGCGTAACTTTCATTCAACCACAAGCTGCTGTTAGCAACGTTTATTCTTTCAAGGGTGGCAAGATGCCAAAGACAAATGTTTTTATTTCTTATAAACTTTTGAATATTTTGTCACCGAACGGTTCTAGATAAAATCCTGCATATAATTCGTATGGTTGATAGTGACTACAAACCTTCACCGGCTCAGTTTGGAATTTTCATACTCGTGAGGTAATACCCCATTTACCACAATTATTATATAATATACCATCAAATGAAATTCGCTGTATATTATTGGATATTTTGATTCTGCTCAAAATTCGGATTATATTTTATTGAGCAGATCATATATGGTAGACGTCAAACAACTTTGAATCTACGTCATCGTTGCCCCCAGGCCCGTTGTTATGAAATCTGCTGGTATCCACATTTGGACACCAGCAAATCACATAACAATGCGCTTGGTGCCATCATCATATAGTGAACGCCAAACAACTTTGAATCTACGTCATCGTTGACACCAAGCACGTTGTTATGAATTTTGCTGGTATCTAAATTTGGTCACCAGCAAATAACATAACAACGTGTTGGTGCCATCGATGACGTAGATTCAAAGTTATTGTGTGTTTACCGTGGAGGTAGAAAGGGGTGGGGACGACATCACGTGACTAAAATGGGATCACTTTCGCCATCTTACCGGGATCGTTTTGTCAAAGTGTCAGTTTACATTTGTAGAACGGTTTTTCTCAGTTTTGGCTGTGTTGTGAGGGTTATTTTGTGATTTTTGTATGTTGTTACATTTCTCAATTATTGTTTCATGTGCCCTGAGAAGTTGTGCGAGTAGAGACGCTATCGATAAGAAAAAATCGACTGAAATCACATTTCATAGGTTGGTATAGCATAATACAGGACCGGGATATGAAATTTGTGTCGAGTTCACTGAAATATTTATATGCTTGAGATTTGTAAATGTTTAATCACATCAAATTGACAAGAGTAATAAAACTATACTATCCAAAATACAATAAAAAATCTCAATTATCATTAGTTCTTTTTATCAGTCACCTTGCATCCTACTACTTGTGTGGAAAGTATAATTTTGAAAATCAAATATCTTTTTTATCGCATGTTAAGACCCAATCTTATCATTTTGAGGTTTCTGGATTGTGGGTTTTGGGGTCAATGAAAACTCCAGTAGGCGCATTCTGTACAGGCGGTCTTTCCGGGCGCTCGTTGATCGAACAAACGATGGCTGAATTCTAAAACACGTTCCGAACGCCGACGATCGTTGCATATAAAACGACCGCCCAAGCGCTCGATAGCCAAAATTTGAACGCAGTGTGCTATATTACTTTTCAACTAAATGTCAAAAAAGCACTCTCAATGACAAGCTCAACGACTATGTAGACGGTAACGATCACCGTCGGGAACCCCATTTGACTTCCGCATATTATACGGAATACGGAATGGCGTTCGTCAGGCGCTCACACGAACGCCATGAACGAACGCCCTGAACGAACGCCAAGGAACGACTGTACAGAATGCGCTAGCTGGATTGATCGAAAGCTTGTGTTAACGTTTTGGTGTAGATTATACACCTTCATCAGGGCTACATAAAAACAATCCTTTTGATCAAAACGTAGGCACAAGTTTTCAATCAATCCTGGAGTTTTCATCGACCCTAAAACCCAAAATCCAGCAACCATTAAATCAAATATCTTATTTCTGCAGATCCCAAATACTTGTTTATTTCTTAAATACATAAAAATATTCCAAAACTTTTCTAATCTTTCAAAATATAATAGAACATAAGTGAAACGGGCCGTTTCACTTTGGTTTACTACGTGTAGGAGACTCTGCTTGCGACGAGCACGCTCCCAAATAGACATATGGTTTCTGAACAGATGTATCAACGAACAGGTCACCCCCACTTTTGCAAGAGTGAAAACATCCAGAAATGTCCCTCAGACACTCAAGAGAGAGATGGAATACAACATTTTCCGGAAATTAATTTGCAAGCACTATGCAAAGCTTAATCTGTTGAATCTGCAATTGAAGCAACTATACGATGAACTAGTCAACAATACTCACTTTTATACATTACAAGAACTTTTGAATAACATACATGATCACGTTGTTGATGAAAGAAGAAGGAAGTTCGAGAGGGTCAATAAAAAGCTGCAGAACCTAATCAGAAGGAAAGACCGCTACGAAGCAATCCCTACAAACTCAAATAAACTCAGCACTTTCCATTTCCATGACAGAATTAAGAACATTTCAAAGGCTGAGTTTGACCAGGATAAAATGGAGTTATTGAAATTTGGTTTAAAATTTTCTATCAAAAATTACATCTCTACACAGGACTTAGTACCGGGTGGCCAACTAAGAATGCGAGGTACCGTTTCTCGGAAACTATTTATCGTAGAGGCTTGCGGCAAAAAATTTTATGACTAAAACGGCCAAGAGAAAAACCTGGAAAATATTCTCAAGTTTCTGAAATGGTCGCTAGGGGGCGTAGCAACCAACACCAAGTAGAAAAATATGATTTTTATGGAATTTTTGCCAATGAAAATATATCGATGAGCTCATTTTTGGATTAACTGACTATTTACCTACACTTTTTGTCATAAACGTTTTTTTCTATCTATCATAATTAAGTGGTGGGGAAAGTTCAATTGTTTTTTTAAACAAACGGAGATTTCTCCCGTTTTGCTTGACCGATTTAAACGAGCTTGGGCTGATATGAAAGAGCATGATCCGCACTTCAAAAAACTTTTTTGGTTTTGGATTTTTGACCTTCACCGTCGCGGCTAGATGGCGTTAACTGAAATGGTAGCATGTTTTTGAGTTTTTTCCAAAAAAATCATATGTAATGGTCTATTCATTTTTATTTATTTTAAAAGGGGATACATTTTCCTTTAAAAAAAAAACAAAAAAAATAATGTTTTTTTCTGTTTTTTTTGTATTTTTTTTGTTTGTTTTTCAATTTTTTTATAGGAAAATGTGTCCCCTTTTAAAATATATGAAAATGGATATACCATTACGTTTGATTTTTTCGGAAAAAACTCAAAAGTATGCTACCATTTCAGTTAACGCCATCTAGCGACGACGGCGAATGTTACAAATTAAAAAGCAAATGAGCATTTCATAGCGCAGACTATTCTCTTTCATATGAGCCCAAGTTCGTTAAAATCGGTCAAGCGATACGGGAGAAATCTCCGTTTGTTTATTAAAACAATTGAACTTTCCCCACCACTTTATTATGATAGATAGAAAAAAACGTGTTTTACAAAAAGTGTGGGTGAATAGTCAGTAAATCCGAAAATGAGCTCATCGATATATTTTCATTGGACAAAATTCTATAAAAATCATATTTTTCTACTTGGTGTTGGTTGTTACGCCCCCTGGCGACCATTTCAGAAACTTGAAAATATTTTCCAGGTTCTTCTCTTGGCCGTTTTAGTATTAAAATTTTTTGCCACAAGCCTCTACGATGTATAGTTTCAGAGATACAGTACCTCGCATTCTTAGTTGGCCACCCTGTACACTTTGCAATTGAGATGGATGTGCTGATTGAGCAATTATCATCAGATAGTAACATCAAGAACTCACCAAGAGAAGACATTCATATGCATTTGCACAGATTCAAGTCCAAAAGACAGAGAGCTGAACCATGTAAACAGCACAGACATTTTAAAAATATTTTAAAGAGGATCCAAGAGAAGTGAAATATCAGAATTTAATCATTTCCAAAGCAGACAAGGGTAATTGCTTGGTCATCATGAACACGGCGGATTACATCACCAAAGTGCAAAGCTTCTTATCAGCTAACAACTTCAAGATCTTAGATTCCAACCCGTATAATAAACCGTTTCACTTTGGTTTACTACGTGTACTCAGCAACTCACACTTCATAAAAGAACATGTTATCACGCATGAATTTAAGCGCAAGCTTAGCTCAAGCACTCTCAGTCCTGCAACTATCAAACCTCTCAATTGGAAGCCACGTTGGCTAAGCTTACCCGGAACTCAGAGTTCTGGAGCTTTTGGGGGGGTTTATTTAAAATGGGCGCCAGAGATTCGTGCAGGTGAATCCCAACCTTCGAGGTCTTCTCGATTCCAATTGAGTTTATTTAACAATTAACGAAAGAAAGTACGTAGCTGCCTTACTTACCGCCGACAAAACCAGGATCAGGACTACCAACTCTCAAATCAAACTAGTTAATTAATTCCCAAGACACTTATATTAAAATCCAAAAACCCAATATTATCCTTTACAGAAATAGGTACCGTGCCTACTTGCAAAGTACTCAAAACATACGTCCGTATCGTATGTACAAGAAATCGGTAAATAATAAACTTGTATTTTCCAAAACTCAGTTCAACTTTATGTGCAATTTATGTAATGAATCGGCATCAAGGAAAAGGTTCAGTACAAATCCGATCATTAATAATTAAAAACGCTATAACCTTAATAACGTTATTCTGTCAAATTTTTATAATCCAACAAGCGAGCAGTTGAACCGATTAACTTATAAAAAGATAACTCACAAACTGAGTTGCCGCTATGTGACGTCACAACGCTTCACAAAAGTATCTATAAATACGTAAATCCCGAATATTTCCAATTTCAATAATAACTTCAAACGAAGAAAGAAAATAAAACAATATAACGATACGGCTCACCGCGACAGCTTGCTAGGTTCTCAAGTCCAACAAAACCAAGGAAAAACCCCAAAACAGTCCGTGTAGGCTGTACTGTACCAGTTCCCCAAGCAGATGAACGATCTATATGGAAAACCTGTTTTAGCATTGCATAGTCATAGTTGAACTGCACTTTTCACCCAAATACAATAAAACCCAATAAAATAATCCCCAGAGTTGAATAAATTCACAGCTTATTATCAATAACCCATAATATGTCTATTTTCCACAATTAACGATTAACTGACTTATTTATCAGTTAAATTTCAGCCCAACCTGAACCCAGTTCGACCCGACTTGAGTCGAATTCAGAACAAATAAATTAAATAAATGACTATATTTTGCTCGAGTCACGAAAAGTAATTAGTTTGATCATGATTGATATTTACCCCAATTAAGACTTGAAAAATAATCGACAATCAACCCCATAGTTCACTCAAAACGTTCATTAAACGTGCAATTTTAATATAAAAAACGGATGTCAATTCAACAAAAACGACATACCTTGACCGGTTTTTTTATTCAAGCTTCACTCAACAACTCCTCAAGGATTGGTAATTAATCCCATGCTCAGGTTCGGCAATTAAGCAATTAGGGTGGAGTGGATCAATCACGGTCGTGGTAGGGAAGAAAACACCCTTAATGTGGTACCTACATCAGTGGAAGGTGGTCATCATCCTGGGCCTGAATGCGTACAAACGTTGAAGAAAAAATGCTCAACTCAATGAAAGGAAAATGAGTTACCTGAATGGACTATCTTGGGGTTACTTATTTTCTACCCCCTGGATCTAACACATGGAGATGCGAATGTCTTCCAACCGTTCGCTACCAAGGTCGAGTTCGAAAAGAAAGATACGTTTAATGAAAAACTGACATCAGACATCAGCGACGTACAAGCCTTTTAACCAGTGCGCTGTTGCCAGTAAATCAAACGACTACAGGGGAGATCGAAAAAGTAACATACCACATTAATGTTGATTAATAGTAATGGGACAAGCAGTGATAACGCTTTTGGCCCGTGATAACTCCCCCTCTCCTTAGACAGGAGAAAAACTAGGATAGATTTTCGACGATAGGCCGAGACAAGATTAAAGCGAGACAAAGAAAACCTTAAAGATGAACAATTCGGACTCAAGCGAAACAGAAAACAATAACCAAAGAAAAAAAAAACTCAGAAAGAAAATAAGGATGACCACCGGTCAAAGTGAAAAGACGCCCCTACTGTCGGAGGACAACACGACAACAAACCCTACTGATCCAGACCCATCAGATTCGGAAAATCACATGAATCAGCTCTTGCAGTTTGAAATTCCGTAGATGTTTTGTGGAATTCCTAACCGGCATTGCGTAACCTCAATGGGACTGAGGATACCTCGTGTACCGGTCTTACAAGAGTTGACCACGCGCATTCACCAAAGTCCGACCAATCCCAACCAGCATGGAGTGAGTAGACTGAGGGAGTCTAGTATAGGACAGAAGACTATACCGACTCTCACCTCTTTAACCCCTTAGACCCACCAAACTACAGGGAATGAGTTTGACCGAACTCATTACACGGGTTGTACTATAGCGTACTACGCTGATGAGTGCTCTCTACGGAAAACACCAGGTGGCCTCAAAAATGACGGGTTATAAAAGCTCCAAATGGATTAAACAAAATAAATTTAAACAAAGAGAACCACCGCAAGAAAACCAGCGCTGACGGCCTCTGGAATCCAGCACTTAGAGGGCTTCTACCTCATCCAGAACCCGGAGTAAGGGTATTCTGCACAACCCCCCAAACAGGGTCCATAGCCTCGTAAAAGAGGGAAGACAAAAACGGAATAACGAAGAAAAATAACCGGATACGGGGCTGAGATGAAACGCAGTAGCTATGCCTCGTGGAGTCCATGTCGTGGAGGAGCTTCAAACGGTTCAATACCCCTTACCCACACCACTAGGAGTACCACCCCAGCAATAGCCCCCCAACGCCCATCCTCCCGTTTCCGGTGAGCGAAAATGGTTCTTAAAGTACCAAACGTCAAAATCAGGAAACAACCACGTAGGTCAAAAGTCGTCAAAATCGGTAAACAACCATCAAGGTAAAATCACAATCGGTAGAAGAGAGATAGAGAAATCCAACAAAAAAAAAAAAAAAAGATAACTGAGAAAAACAAAGTCAAAATACTCAGGGCTACAGGCTATTACAAGTTTTGTTAGGTCACCAACGGAATGAAGTGCGCTCCAAGCTTGATACAAACAATGAAATGCCTCACCAAGTCACTGTAATCCAATTGGCGCTGATCCAATGCCTAACACGAACTATGACCTATAGAACAATGAAAAGTGAAAGTGAATAAAGATAAAGTGACCTCAGACAGTCAGACAATCCAAACCGAAAACCACAAAATCAAGGTATCACAAAATTACACGGTAAGCCAAAAACTGTTGAACTGTCCAATTCCAACAGGACTCAAAAACAAGGTTAGTTACGCAACAACCTGATGACGTGAATGTATCGAATGAAGTATAGACTTGCATTAAACAGACTGAAAGTCTAGAATCGGCAATCACCAAACAACAGCAAGGTTTCAGTTAAAATCCCAATAAATGGCGAGATTTCAGCATTCATCAAACCAATCAACACAATCCAAAATAATGCTGAAACTCAACGAGGTGCTACAATCCAAAATCCTTCAAAAAGGAAAAACGCACATCGGCAAAATGATCGCAGACCTCCCAAAACCAATACCATCGGCAATGTCACCGAATCCAAACCAATGGACGATGTGTGGCTATACCTGGCCATAAGTCATCACCTGACAACAGTCTCAGTTTTAAAATCCATACAAAAATGGCAAGAATTCAGTACCACTACCAAAAGCAAGCACAAAACCACTGAACTCTCAAATGAAGTAAATATAATCTGAAAAACCTCATAAGAGAAAATACACATTATTCAGGCTATAAACTTCCCAAGACTGAACAAATGACAACCGCAGCCAAGTATGCCAAGAAAACTTGATTGAATCAGGATCCGTAAAATACATGTCACAGTCGATGAAAAACGGAAAGAGTGATTTGAAAATTCACGTGAACAGGCAACGGTACCTGAATGAACTGGCACCTGAAGAGTGAACACTTGGAGGACTTGTACCTCCGGCAGTTTTCCGCCACGGGCCTATTCCTCCGCCTGGCACCGTAAGGCTCCTCAACCAAATGAGCGTACCGTGATAAAATGGTACTCACAACAAAGAGTGAACACTTGGAGGACTTGTACCTCCGGCAGTTTTCCGCCACGGGCCTATTCCTCCGCCTGGCACCGTAAGGCTCCTCAACCAAATGAGCGTACCGTGATAAAATGGTACTCACAACAAAGAGTGAACACTTGGAGGACTTGTACCTCCGGCAGTTTTCCGCCACGGGCCTATTCCTCCGCCTGGCACCGTAAGGCTCCAAAAAAAAAATATCGTGAATCAATCAGATTGTCCCAAGTCGAAGTCAGGGTCCACCACAAACGGTTTTAATTCCTGGACGTGCCAAACACCCTTGGAACTTCCCAATTCGTCCTCCAGTTCATAGGACCAAGAACCACACCGGCGTTTAATCACGAATGGACCAACATATGCAGGAGCTAATTTAGCGCTGTAGTAGTTTAAAGCATCGGAAATAGCCTTGTTTTTACGCCAAACTTTATCACCAGGGTTGAAGCTCAAGGGTCGTCGACGTAAGTTATACCTATGCGAATTTTGTTCCCGAGTGACCTTGATTTTCGCGGTGACCTGTTCATACAGTTTAGCGAACCCGCGCTGCCGTTCACGGACATAAGTATCCATATCAACCTCCGGTCGGGGTAATCCATGACGCTGTTCATAGTCATAGCCATAGAGTTTATGCTCACGCCCAAACAGAATGAAGTATGGGGTGAAACCAGTGGTTTCGCTAGGCGAAGTACGAATAGCACAACCAATTTCATGCAGGTGCTCGTCCCAAGTCTTGTGATTGTCCTTATCGACGTACATACGCATCATGGTCTTGATGATACGATTGTGACGTTCTGTTGGATTAGCCCTAGGGTTATAGTTGGCATTGAAGAAAATTCGGGAGTGATACCTTTTACACAAGGCTTGAAATTCCTTGGATTTCATCTGGACACCATTGTCACAGGTTAGAAACATCGGAGTACCATAGAGCAAAAAGAAATTTTCCACTATTTCTACCAGGGATTTAGCCTTCGCCGCACGACAAGGAAATAGAAAAACTGATTTACTGAAGTAGTCAGATATCACCAAAATATAACAATTACCCTTTCTCGAACGAGGCAAGGGACCAACATAATCAAGACTAATCGCTTGGAACGGTTGAGTAATTTCGGGACGCTCACCCATGAAACCAGCTGGACGCTTTTGTTCCACCTTGTTCTGTGCACAACTTACACAAGTCTTGATGTAACGAAGGACATCCGCCCTCATTTTGGGCCAATAATATGTCTGCCGAATCCTGCCATATGTCTTGAAAACCCCCACATGACCGGAAGTTGGCAAATCATGATAACGCTCAAACAGAGCCTTTCTATCACCCTTAGGGACAACTATCTTCCATTCATCATATGGAGACGATAACTCGACAAAGGAGGGTTTCAAATGTTTGAAAAGAATGCCATTTTCTTCCTTCCACAGCGAAAACTTTTCAGGGGACTTCCTAACTTTTCCAATCATGGACAAATACCACCTGTCATGCGCCCTACAAGAAGTGAATTCAGGGGAAGTTACCGGAGAGACAGAATCAATGGAAACGGGTACAGACCTTGAAAGAAAATCGGGGACAACGTGATCCTTACCCTTCCGATGAATGAGTTCAAAATCGAACTGCTGAAGGCGCAATTGCCAACGTCCCAAACGGCCTTGAGGATCCTTCAAACGATGCAACCACAACAAGGAAGCGTGATCTGTTATGACCTTGAAATGCACATGATCAAGATAGTGGCGCAGTTTTTCCACACTCCAAATTACAGCAAGACACTCTTTTTCAGTGACGGTTAGTTTCATTTCCGCTCTAGTCAATGATCTAGAGAGGTAACAGATGACTTTCTCATCATTTTCAAACTTTTGTGTCAAAACTGCTCCAAGGCCGTAAGATGACGCATCCGCTTGCAGATAGAAGGTTTTGTCAAAATCAGGGGAAGTAAGTATGGGCGCCGTAACGAGACACTCCTTAAGATCAGTAAAAGCCTTCTGACATTCCGGGGTCCAACTCCATTTCACACCCTTCTTCGTCAAGTTTAAAACAGGGGCCAAAAGTGATGAAAAATTCGGTACAAACCTACGATACCACGACGCAGTACCCACAAAACGTCGAACCTCATTGATACTACAAGGGGGTGGAAGATTAACGATCGCCTCTACCTTCTCAGGGTCAGGACGAAGTCCTTTACTGTCAACGACGTAGCCCAAATAACGCAGCTCAGGCTTGCAAAAATGACACTTTTCCGCTGAAACCACCAAACCAGCTGCTTTCAAACGCTCGAATACGACCTTGATAAGCTCGAGGTGTTCATCAAATGAATTGGTAATGATTACAATGTCGTCCAAATAGACCATGACATTAGGTTCGAGTTCGGGACCCAAAATAGTGTCAACAATTCTCTGCCAAGTGGCAGGAGCATTGGAAAGGCCAAATGGCATACGCCGAAACTGGAAAAGACCTCGTCCGGGAACGGTAAAAGCTGTAAGCTCCTTCGAAGAGTCTGAAAGGGGTACTTGCCAAAAGGCAGATTTTATGTCGATAGAACTTATGAACTGAGTGCTCTTGAGTCGGTCAAGTATGGTAGAAATATAAGGGATGGGATAAGCATCCTTTTTCGTGACTTCGTTGACTTTACGAAAATCAATGCAGAATCTGAAATTACCATCTTTTTTATGCGCCAGACAAACAGGGCTAGACCAGGGACTACTTGACCTCTCAACAACACCCAACCTCAACATCTCCTCTATCTCGTCGTCGATGAACTTTTGCTTAAAAGGGGAAACCGGATAGTAGCGTTGTTTAATCGGTCTTGTTCCGGGGTTAACAATAATTTCATGCTCAGCTACTTTACAACAACCCAAGCCAGTTCCCATTTGACTTATTTTTTCAGTCACCATTTCATCAAGAGCTTGACGTTGCGAGGGAGTCAAATTATCCAAAGGTTGCACACTACAAATCTGTGAAAGTTCGGTAGAGTTGGCGAACCGCCAAACACTCTGCCCCAAATCAGGAATAATCTCCATAACCCTCCAAAAATCTATACCGAGGATAATTTGATGTGAAAGCTCAGGGAGTACTAACACGTCTATAATCTTGGTTTTGCCCATTAACGTAATAGGAGCCTGAATAAAACCAATGCTATTGCATCGTTGACCATTGGCGACTGTACAAGAACGTTGACTCTTAACTAACTTAAGCCCAAGACTCAATAAAACTTCATAACCAGGCAAACCCACCAAAGTCACGCTAGCACCTGAATCCAATAATCCGAGCATCGGATACCCAAGAATGTCAATATGTAGATATGGACGCTGATCCCCGTGAGCATGTGAAATGATGAAATCCAAAAGAACCTTATTCTGAAAATTAACAAGATTATTTGCCGAGACAGAGGAAGAGGTGAAATCGACACGGCCTACCGACTCACCCGGGAATCGTTTCCCGAGCACCTCGGACAAGTGCGAATAGTCACATCCGGTGCCTTACAACGGTAACAAAAATTCTTCTTCGGGTTTGGACACTCCCGATTCATATGTCCAGGCCTTTGACAGTTCCAACACTTAATGACACGAGGATTAGACGGAGGGTTTTGATGGAAATTCACCTCATTAATTTCTTCCTGCCTTGGAGATTGGGAAGAGGAGGGCTGGTCCGCGGAAATAAAAGCGAAATCAGGCTCGACAAAATTACGACGTCGACGAGAAGGGGGTACGTAATTCTCCACTCGATACTTACGAGTTTCCAACTTGAGGCACTCCGTTTCAAGTTCCTCAATACTGTGGACAACTGGCAATTGAGTAGCGTAAAATGGTGATACATTACGACATAAAATATCTAACTGAGCTTCCTCAGACAGTCCCTCATAACGCCTGAACAAGGCCTGCATGCATGAAAGATATGCAACGATAGACTCGGAAGTATCCTGAGTTCTGTCTAGAATTTCCCTAAATAACCTTGAACGATAGTCTGGCGGTTCGAAATGCTTGCGCAACAAGTCTGCCAACTCAGACCAATCTCCAAATCGAGATTTATTGGCACGATACCAATCCAAGGCCTTGCCTGAAAACAGATCAATAGCAGACTCAAACAATTGTCTCCTAGTAACATTACGAGCAACTTGAAGTTCCGCCACCCTTTCCAGAAAATTGTGGACCGAAATACCCTTCGAATCCCCAGTGAATTTGAGGTTCCAATTCTCGATATTTTGAGACTTGGGAGTGGAAGGGGTGGAGGGCTGACCCGTACGTGCAGAGGGACTGAGAAGGTTCGGATGACGAGTGGAATTTAAAGGAGGATCATGGCTGAGTTCATCGTCTTCGTCATCTTGAAAACGCTGACTCAACTCTGGGTCGCGCCTAGAAGTTACTTCCAAAGAATCAAGAGAAGACAAAACCTCCACAAGAAGACCAGACTTCTCGTCCAGCTCCTCCGCAGACAAACCGCTCGGGGGAATTCTATTGATGCGCCTCAAAAGGTGGACCAGTCGCGACTGAATAGACAAGAACTTACTGTCTTTACTCTGAACGTTCTCACTCGATAGACCAGAGATCGAATCATTGATTTCAGAGAGCAGGGATGTGATCTTTTCCGATTCTTCCGAGAACTTCAGGGTATAGGGTGGGAATTGGAACAGTGAAGCTTTTTCCAATTTGATGAGTGGGCGCAAAGCTGTTCTCATTTTCTCAACAGTCATACCGTCATCAACGGTAACACCACGAACCACAAGCTCATGAAGAAGCATATCTCTCCGCAGACAGTGGATGTTCATTTTGAAATCCATTTTACAAGGCAAGAAGAGAAATTCAAGGTCACAAATGTATAACGAGGTCAACAAATAAAAAAAAATATCAAATATTTCCAGCCGCAAAATAGGTTATATCTATCAATCACAAACCACAGTCCGCACACAAGTATGATTTAAAAGCGGCAGATCCGATCAAACGGTCAAAGTCGTCGGCAAGCAGCACCCTTGTACTTGAAACTAGCTGATGGCCTTACAAAATTCCCCCTCTCCCTAGAGAAAAAAAAAACTTTCGAAGAGGCTAACTAAATCGCGTCAAAATCTAAAAATCCCAAGAAAAGAATAAAGGTCCCAGTAAAAAAAACTATTTCGTTAGGCTTCAAAATTTAACTTATTATTCCTTTTAAATATTATAACCACGTTGGGCGCCAAAATTTATCACGCATGAATTTAAGCGCAAGCTTAGCTCAAGCACTCTCAGTCCTGCACCTATCAAACCTCTCAATTGGAAGCCACGTTGGCTAAGCTTACCCGGAACTCAGAGTTCTGGAGCTTTTGGGGGGGTTTATTTAAAATGGGCGCCAGAGATTCGTGCAGGTGAATCCCAACCTTCGAGGTCTTCTCGATTCCAATTGAGTTTATTTAACAATTAACGAAAGAAAGTACGTAGCTGCCTTACTTACCGCCGACAAAACCAGGATCAGGACTACCAACTCTCAAATCAAACTAGTTAATTAATTCCCAAGACACTTATATTAAAATCCAAAAACCCAATATTATCCTTTACAGAAATAGGTACCGTGCCTACTTGCAAAGTACTCAAAACATACGTCCGTATCGTATGTACAAGAAATCGGTAAATAATAAACTTGTATTTTCCAAAACTCAGTTCAACTTTATGTGCAATTTATGTAATGAATCGGCATCAAGGAAAAGGTTCAGTACAAATCCGATCATTAATAATTAAAAACGCTATAACCTTAATAACGTTATTCTGTCAAATTTTTATAATCCAACAAGCGAGCAGTTGAACCGATTAACTTATAAAAAGATAACTCACAAACTGAGTTGCCGCTATGTGACGTCACAACGCTTCACAAAAGTATCTATAAATACGTAAATCCCGAATATTTCCAATTTCAATAATAACTTCAAACGAAGAAAGAAAATAAAACAATATAACGATACGGCTCACCGCAACAGCTTGCTAGGTTCTCAAGTCCAACAAAACCAAGGAAAAACCCCAAAACAGTCCGTGTAGGCTGTACTGTACCAGTTCCCCAAGCAGATGAACGATCTATATGGAAAACCTGTTTTAGCATTGCATAGTCATAGTTGAACTGCACTTTTCACCCAAATACAATAAAACCCAATAAAATAATCCCCAGAGTTGAATAAATTCACAGCTTATTATCAATAACCCATAATATGTCTATTTTCCACAATTAACGATTAACTGACTTATTTATCAGTTAAATTTCAGCCCAACCTGAACCCAGTTCGACCCGACTTGAGTCGAATTCAGAACAAATAAATTAAATAAATGACTATATTTTGCTCGAGTCACGAAAAGTAATTAGTTTGATCATGATTGATATTTACCCCAATTAAGACTTGAAAAATAATCGACAATCAACCCCATAGTTCACTCAAAACGTTCATTAAACGTGCAATTTTAATATAAAAAACGGATGTCAATTCAACAAAAACGACATACCTTGACCGGTTTTTTTATTCAAGCTTCACTCAACAACTCCTCAAGGATTGGTAATTAATCCCATGCTCAGGTTCGGCAATTAAGCAATTAGGGTGGAGTGGATCAATCACGGTCGTGGTAGGGAAGAAAACACCCTTAATGTGGTACCTACATCAGTGGAAGGTGGTCATCATCCTGGGCCTGAATGCGTACAAACGTTGAAGAAAAAATGCTCAACTCAATGAAAGGAAAATGAGTTACCTGAATGGACTATCTTGGGGTTACTTATTTTCTACCCCCTGGATCTAACACATGGAGATGCGAATGTCTTCCAACCGTTCGCTACCAAGGTCGAGTTCGAAAAGAAAGATACGTTTAATGAAAAACTGACATCAGACATCAGCGACGTACAAGCCTTTTAACCAGTGCGCTGTTGCCAGTAAATCAAACGACTACAGGGGAGATCGAAAAAGTAACATACCACATTAATGTTGATTAATAGTAATGGGACAAGCAGTGATAACGCTTTTGGCCCGTGATAATGTTCGAATAATTATTATCATCTTTCTTAGTCCTCTTTATTTATTTCCAAGTGAATATTGACCTGCATGGTTTGTATTATTATAGTATAACTCTCGGCATAACTGATAATTTATTTTTATACATATTCTGTATTTGTTGCTTCGTTTTAGTTTCACTTCCTATTGTTTTCTTAAGTATCTACTCCAGTACTGTTTCGTTTTGTACAAAGTATTAAATTAAGTTTCACGATTGGAAAATACTTTTTCGGATTGTTTTATAATACTTCACACATAATATGAAGAATAGTTAATAGTAAATCGAAAAAATTATGGTCAATAAATCAAAAATATAATGTTACCGTGAATAAATTCGAATAAAGTTTAAATCTGAAATAACAATTCGGAAGTTTTTCTTATCTGTCGTCCAGTTCGCCCCTGTCTACGTCGCCATATTGCAGCTACTCTAAGCTCCACCTACCGATCCCATTTTTCTAGCACTGTTTGAATGTTCCTTAGCGACACTTGTGATTCTATCTCGATGATGTTTACCATAACTATGTATCAGTACATTCGGAAATCTTGTTATTGGTCGCAAAGAGTGCCATGAACAATAAAAATTGTTCATATTTTGACATTCGCCTTAGAAATAGTTACCTACTTTAACACATCACAAACTTTGTTTCTCACCCGTATATGATTGTCAGTGTTGTCATACTATTTAATTTTTGCAAAATGTTAAGACGTCATCTTCTCTCAAACCATTGGAGATAGGTAGATATATTATATGCCTTGCAAGTGAGGTTTTACATTTCGAAAAAATTCATTATCTCAGGTATACCTCAACCTAGAATCATCAAATTTGTTACACGTCCCACACCAGCATTTAATCAACAGTATTTGGAGTTCAATCGAGGTGCTTTGAAGGGTTGATAAGGGATGATGTACCTACCCTTAAAAAAAACAGAATTTTTTAACCTGTTGGTGGACTTGAAAAATCATTGACTAATTTTATGAGAAGTTTAGTTCCAAAAATATTCCTGCTCTTGTTATTTAAAAAAAAACTTTGTCGTTTGCAGTTGAAACCCAAATATTTGAAAATGAGTATTGTGGCTGTCATATTAAAAATCGTCAAAATTTCCAACGGTGACTACGAAATCAAACGTCAGACTTGATCATACGAAAGGTGAGTCATGCAATCAGTAATTTTTACTTTCCATTATCCATATGGCCGGGACATTTTCTTTTTAAACATTGCAAACCCGAATGTATAATGATGAATCTGTTTTATTGATCAGTATTTAACTGCACGATTGATTTGGAGAGATGGATTGCCTTCAAAACATTTTCTCTGATCCTCCTGACCAGGTGCCACTACAACAAAGATGTAACATTAGTTCATGGACCATGAACCCTCATTTTAGTAATACTGTTAGAGATTTTCAAAACCATTAGTATGCAAATAAATGGATTGGAAAAGGAAATGATTGTTCACAAGTTTGGTCAACAGGATCTCAAAGACCTCAAATAATACTTTTATCTCCAGAGACCGTCAAACAAATTTGGGTGTTCCTCGTCACTCACGTCTCGAGCCGGATTGTGGAATCGGATTTTCACACTAATTTTTAGATACTACCAACAACTTATTGATCAAACTTTGGTGTTGGGGGCAACCATATCTCGAAGATGAAGGCTTTTCTATATCCGGAACATGTTTCATAGAATCAATTGCTTAGTATGTGAACAAGTAAGCAAACAAGTATCCCGACCTCCTGCTAATCATATACTCACATTGCTACTGCTCAAATCATGGTTCAAGTCTGAACACGGGCCGACGAGTCCAAGGAGAACAAGGGTGCCATGAATGACTGTCACTGGTGATGAGGATTGTTGTATGACTTTGAAGTTGAAATAGAACTTTTTAAAAGTTGCTCGAATAAAAAATGTAAAACATTTTCCCGTACGAATCATATCATTTCCCTACCAAGGGTGGTCCTTCTCAGCAAACAAATCAACATAATTTTGGTCCCGTCGAACCGGATTAGATCAACAACGCCTGTGGAAAACTGGAAAAGAAGTGGTTGGAAATTAGAAGGCATCAAAGGCGGCAGAGCACGTGATCTACGCAAAAGAACTGGTGAGCTCGTTCTATTTCTTCCTACATGCTATCCAAGTTTTATAACAATTCTTAACTATTTTCTCGTAGTGACAGTTCTCGAAAACAACAAGTATCTGTATTTCTCGTATTTTTTGACTCTCATATTTTCTTGCCTCATACATTTTGATTCTCGTATTACTCACACAGACTAATTATTATTTATCGTAATTATTTTATCAGCGTATTTTTTGCCTCGTGTACATCTTTGACATTGATAGTTTCTCATTGAGTAGGTTCAGCGTTAACATTTCGATTATTTGAATTAATAGGGTGAAGTTTTGTAGTTTTAAACGCTGCTACATAAATACTCGATCCTCTTTGTTGAATTTATCGAATTCACGTATCAAGTTGATCTGATTGTAGTTAAAAATGGGTGGCAAAAAGAAATCAAATGCAACAGGTTCTCATTCTGATCCTGAGTATGAAGAATATTCAGAGCTCAAACATTCACGTACAGTCATAGTCGAAAGGCTGAAAAGATTTAGACAATTTTTCGATCAAAGACGCGAGGTGTATCAAATTGAAATCAGATTGAAAAGTGTTCAAGAAGATTTTTCTGAATATGATCGAATTCAAACAAGACTGGAGTATTTATCATCAACGGAAAAAGGGTCTCGCTTGAACGTTGGATCGGATTTTTACTCATTGATTGCAACAGCCAAAGAAACTATCGAAAAAAGCAAAAATGCTCATATAAACGATTTACATAGAAGTATAGCAACAGCGCATTCAAACTCGAATACGATTGCCAAGCTCCCTGATTTAGGATTGCCTGAATTTCATGGACGATACAAAACGTGGTATAGCTTTATAGATATTTTTGATTCCGTTGTTAATCACAGAAATGATTTGAACGATATTGACAAATTCTCATATTTGAAAATATGTTGTAAGGGTGATGCATTGAAATTGATCCAATCCTTGGAAGTTACTGCATCAAATTATTCAATCGCTCTGGAGTTGCTAAAAAAAAGGTATGGAAACAAACGAGCCACAATCAATCTTCACATAAACAATTTATTGTTCAATTTGCCACAAGTTTCAAAAGAATCAGCTAGCCATCTCAGACTTTTGTTAGATACATTATTTCAACATAAATCAGCTTTGGAAAAGTTAAGATTGCCAGTCGAGCACTGGGACTTAATTCTCATCCCAATCATATTACAAAAATTAGACGATAGAACACGGCGTGAATGGGAAAATAAGCAAGACGATGCAAATTTACCCACTTTGAATGAATTTGTGCAATTCTTGACAAAAAAGTGTTTAACCCTGGAAGCATTAAGCAGTGATTTCTCAAAATCAAATTCACAACAAAAACCATTTTCTCGAAAATTTGAATACGAAAAATCTACAAGTAGATGTCTTTTCACAAAAGAAAAAACAAATATCAAGTGCCCATATTGTGGTGAATCTCATTTCCTGTTCAGTTGTCCATCATTTGGTAATCTTACCACAGAAGAAAAATATAACGTCATACGAGAAAACAAACTTTGTAGCAATTGTCTCAGAACAGGTCATTTCAAAAATGAATGTAACTCAAGCAGATGCAAGAAATGTAGTTCCAAGCATAATACTTTATTGCATGAAAATCAAAGACCTGAGCATCATGATTCGGAACGTTTTGAAAACCGGATTACAACGAATACTCGATATTCTCTATCTCAATCCCCAGCTACGAAATCGGAGGAGGCTGTCCATCGGAACTTTCTGCCTGAACCATGTCGAAAAGTAGTCGAATCATTTGTTTCCCAGAACCGAACCGACAATTCAAAAGCTCCAGAAAAACATGTAACTCAACGAAATAAATCAAATGAACGTGCAGAACGGAGTTTTAACGCAATGTGCGCCACAAATGAAAAATTTCCAGAAATTTGTACAGAAAATGAAGAAAACGAGCAGTTAAACTTCGCTTTTTCCAATTTCTCAGAGGATCAAATTTTATTGTCGACTGCTACTGTTCTTATTGCTGATTATCAAGGAAGTTGGCATACATGTAATGCATTGTTGGACTCAGGTAGTCAATCCAATCTGATGACTGAATCCCTTTTTAAGAAACTGAAGCTCAATTGCCAAAATGTCAATATACCATTGTCAGGAGTCAATGAATCTGTAACAAAAATTTCAAAGAAAGCATTCATGACCATAAAATCACGCACTGAATCGTTCAAAGTGGATTTATCATTTCTGATTTTACCAAAAATAACAGAAAAATTGCCATTATTTCAATTTTATAGACAAGACATAAAATACCCGTTTAACTTGAAATTAGCAGATGAAAAGTTCAATATTCCGAAGGAAATACATTTATTAATAGGCGTAGGAGTATTTTACGATTTGCTAAAAACCGGTAGGTTGAAACTAGGTAACAATATGCCAGTTTTACAAGAAACACGATTAGGATGGATTTTTGCCGGAAGAATCGCATTTCACGAAAATAATCAACAACAAACTTCAATTTGTAATTTATCCACAAAAATCACCAATAAAGATCTCAATAACAGTTTGAATAAATTTTGGGAGATTGAAGAACTACAACAAGAAGCATTGTTCTCAGAGGAAGAAAAAATATGTGAAAGTTATTTCGAGGAGACTACTTCGCGTCACAAAGACGGAAGATTCATAGTGAAATATCCATTCAAGAGAGATTGTGACGGAAAGTTAGGAAATTCAAAAACCATGGCCTTAAGAAGATTCAATAATTTAGAATGACGTTTCAAGAAAAATGAAGATTTGAAAATTCATTATGTAGAATTCATGACCGAATATGAAAATTTGGAGCATATGCAATTTAAAAACAATTTGGAAAACGATGACTCAATGGACGAAAATTCATATTTCTTACCGCATACAGCAGTATTACGAGACTCAGTAACAACAAGGTGTAGAGTAGTATTTGATGCGAGTGCGAAAACGAGTACAGACGTTTCGTTTAATGATTTAATACTAGTAAGTCCAACTATACAATCCGATCTTTATTCAATTCTTTTACGATTACGATTGAGAAAGTACGTCCTTAGTGCTGATGTCAAAATGATGTATCGATGCATATTGATTGATCCCACCGAGCAATCCTATCAACAAATTTTATGGAGAAGTCATCCAGACGAACCCATAAAAGTTTATCAACTCAACACAGTTACCTACGGAACCGCAAGTGCGCCTTTTCAAGCAACGCGATGTTTAAAGCAACCTGCTATCGAAAATAGAGACAAATACCCTCGGACAGCGACAATTATTGAGAACTCATTCTATATGGACGACCTGTTACTAAGTGTTGATACCAAAAGCGAAGCATTAGATATTTATCATGAACTAACAGAAATTCTTTCGCAAGCTAAATTTGATCTCAGAAAATGGTCCTCAAATGATACATCAATCCTAAATTACATTTCAGAAAGAAGTCATCTCAAAGATGACAAATTGATTTTAAATCACGACGAGAAAGAATTGAAAACACTTGCGATAATATGGAATCCACATCAAGACAATCTGAAATATTCAATTAGCGTCAAGCTTTATGAAAAAATAACCAAACGTTGCGTTCTGTCAGCAATTTCACAAATTTTCGATCCTCTAGGCTTAATTGGTCCTGCAATCATCACAGCAAAAATTCTTATGCAAGAGTTATGGCAACAACAAACCGAATGGGATGAAGATATTCCGTTAAATTTGAAACAACGTTTTTGAGAATTCATGTCAGAAATTGAAGTTTTAAATGAACTAGAAATCAATCGACACGTTTTGATTCCCAACATGAAGAAATCTGAATTATATGGCTTTTGCGACATTCCGGAAAAGGCATATGGAGCATGTTTATATTTATCATCAATTGATAAAAACGGAAGAAAGCAGATACGGCTTTTAACTGCTAAGTCAAAAGTTGCACCCCTCAAGAAACAAACTATACCTAGATTGGAATTGTTAGCAGTTCATTTATTAGCAGAATTGGTCTCAAGAGTAACAAAAATTCTTAATCATGAAATATCAAAGACAGTTTATTTTACAGATTCAACAATACTTTTGTCTTGGTTGAAGGTGGAACCTTGCAAATTGAAAACATTTGTCGCGAATAGAATTGCTAAAATATCAGAATTATTGGATCTTAATAGATGGAAGCATGTCAAAAGTCACGATAATGCTGCTGATATTAGGTATATCTCGAGGCTTAGGACCACAAGCATTGATTGAAAACAAAACATGGTTTAATGGTCCCGAATTTTTATACAAGTTTGATCCGGATGATAATTGTTGCAGTGGTGATATTTCTGAGTTGGACTCATTACCAGAAATAAAATCAAACGCAATAAGCTTGAATACAACAGACGTAACACATTCTAGTGGAAATACTCAGCTCACATTCAATGTTTTTGAAAAATATTCAACTTTCTGCAAATTGCGAAGAATTGTAGCATACATTATCAGATTTAAAAATCGTACTTTGAAGAAAATTCCCGTTACATCAAACAGTTTGTCAATTTCTGAACTAAACGAAGCTTCTTTCATTCTAATGCGATTGGCTCAACGCGAATCATTCGAGAAAGAGATCTCGAGCCTTGAGAATTCAAAACCCTTAAGTCGTCACAGTACAATATTGAGTTTGAATCCTTTCTTGGATTCTGAAAAAATATTACGTGTGGGTGGAAGACTGCAAAATTCAAAACTTAATTATGATCAGAGACATCAAATCATTTTGCCACACAAACATAAGTTAACAAATTTGATTGTTTTGGATGCTCATCATAGATACCTGCACGCAGGCAGTCAAAATTTACTTTCTATGATACGTCTAAAATTTTGGCCTATCAAAGGTAAAAATACAGTAAAAAAGGTTCTTAGTGAGTGCATTATTTGTTATAGAGCAAATCCCAAACCTGTCAAATTTTTAATGGGTTCCTTGCCTGGAACACGTGTTATTCCTTGTCGTCCTTTTTTAAACTGTGGTGTGGATTACGCTGGTCCGATATATGTTAAAGAAGGAAAGTTGCGCAGAAGCAAGATTATAAAAACATATTTGTGCATATTTGTATGTTTCACCACTCATGCAATCCATATCGAATTAGTTCCAGATTTGACAACGGATAGTTTTTTGAATGCTTTAAAGAGATTTTGCTCCCGTCGGGGTAAACCTTCAAACATTTATTCCGACAACGGATTAAATTTTGTTGGGGCAAATAATTACTTTATTGAACTTCATAATTTGATAAATGACAAAAAGCATAATGAAATTGTTTCAACAGTTTTAGCCAACGATCAGATCAACTGGCATTTTATACCTGCGCGATCAGCTCACATGGGCGGTTTATGGGAAGCTGCTGTTAAGAGTACGAAATTTCACCTTAAGCGGGTACTCGGAAATTCATCTCTTGATTTTTCAAATATGTACACCCTTTTGGTTCAAATTGAGGCATGTTTAAATTCCCGACCACTGACTCAACTTTCTAATGATGTTGATGACTATGATCCTTTGATCCCTTCACATTTCCTAATAGGCGAGTCTCTATTATGTTCTCCAGAAGCTAACTTCATGGAAGTCAAAATATCACGTTTGTCGTTATATCAAAGACTACAGCAATTACACCAACAATTTTGAGAACGCTGGTCAAGAGAGTACTTGTCAAGCCTTCAGGCACGGGGCAAGTGGAAGCAAAATATCCATGTTAATTTGAAGCTTGGATCCCTAGTCGTTCTGATCGAGGACAATCAACCTCCACTACGATGGCGAATGGCACGAGTCGTCGATCTTCATCCAGGAGCGGACAAGATAGTTAGAGTTATTTCCGTACGTCTTCCTAATGGCAACATAATCAGAAGATCAGTGGCTCGAGTGTGCATGTTACCAATTGACACCTCAGAATAAAGAAAATGACACTGATATGTGATAGTGAAGTGTGTGATGGCAGTTCTTGGAGTCAGCCGTATTTTTTATTTTTCGAAAAGTAAGACTTTTCAACGTGGCCGGCATGTTACTGCTTAAATCATGGTTCAAGTCTGAACACGGGCCGACGAGTCCAAGGAGAACAAGGGTGCCATGAATGACTGTCACTGGTGATGAGGATTGTTGTATGACTTTGAAGTTGAAATAGATTTTTTTTAAAGTTGCTCGAATAAAAAATGTAAAACATTTTCCCGTACGAATCATATCATTTCCCTACCAAGAGTGGTCCTTCTCAGCAAACAAATCAACACACATCATTCGTGAAATTTATTATTTTACTAGGACTGACTGGCTGTTCACATTAATATTTCCACCGTACCTAAGTGTATATTGAGATTTTCAACTACGACCACAATTCTCTTTCAGATTTCCACCGTTCCTCTTTAACATAGCGAACGTGTGCATCGGCAATCTCAATGTTTCGTGAAGTGCTTGTGGTATACGTGAGATTTTCTAGAAGTCA
Source organism: Orchestes rusci (assembly GCA_958502075.1). Classification (NCBI taxonomy): domain Eukaryota; kingdom Metazoa; phylum Arthropoda; class Insecta; order Coleoptera; family Curculionidae; genus Orchestes; species Orchestes rusci. The sequence continues at coordinate 60,703,728 of OY293305.1, read as the reverse complement.
GCTCAATGTAAGAATGCACAAAGCACTCACTCGAGAGCATAATTTTACAGAGTTTTCGTCATGATTCAAAGTTATAATTGGATCGATTTATTGCAAATTTTAGTCATCTCATATGAGAATTTTCTATAGAAAATGCTTCTGGGACTATGAAATCTCGACCTTAATTTTGGTCTTTCAAGCTGGTAAAAGATAAAGCGTGGAAACTGACTGCATATAGGTATGCATGAGAAACATGGTTTTTAGAAAGGAAAACATTTATGATAAATTAATAAACGAACGGGCATAAAAAGAATGGTGAAGGTAATTATCAAAGTGTAAATTTTTTCCCACTCATGACAATTACTTCATTGTACAAAAGGGACAAGATTTCCCATGAACTTTATAAAAAAGGTTTTTCATGATTAGACTCGATTAGTCGTGACGTCATAACTATGTTAGTAGCACTGAATTTAAGTCGAAAGTGACACTAATGACAATGCCTATTTCCAAATAAACTAATGGCCGATGTAAAACTACATGATATTTTCTATAAGAACACACTTGTTGAAAATAATAGGTGAGTTCGAGTTTACGCTCCAAACACTTCGAGCACAAAAAATTGTGCACGCTTAAATTTTCGTGCTTGGAGTGTTTTTTAGCGTAAACTCTAACGCACCTATTGGAGAGATGTTGGGGGATTTTGTCCAGTATTCAAGTTTAGAAGTTTGAAGTACTCTGAAGGTGGTGGGCGATGAACTATAATATCCATGATTTACCTGAGTTTTGAGTATTTCGCCACACCCTATCAAAAAACAATCAAACTAGTGTTAATATACCGGATCTTCTATATTACCTGAAAAAAAATTCTATTAGTAAACAATAAAACCTAACAATATCAAACGTTTCAGAAGCGAATCTGCTTCCGTCGTCAGTGGAACAGAGCATATCTATAATATCCATGTTTTGTGAATCAATTATGATTTTTGGTATATACAGGTTGTCCGGAAAGTCAACGATAATACTGAAAGGGGTGATGGACAAACTCATAAGCATCCAGAAAAACATAATATGACCTTAGTACCTTAGTAAAAACTTCATGGTTTTCGAGATATTGGCACTAAAAGTTCAAAATATTCAATTAGAAATCTTGTTTTACAGAGAAATAATCTATTTTTTTTTTTCACTAAGTACGTGGACATTTTCGTGACTGGCTTGTGATTGCGAAGAAGAAGGGTGTGGGGAGCAGTTGAAAAAAAAAAGAATATTATGTTTTTCTGGAAGCTTATGAGTTGGTCTATCACCCCTTTCGGTATTATCGTTGACTTTGGACACCATGAATATCGAAATTATGCACTTTAGAAATTGTTGTTTAGCGAGTTGTTTTTCATACTCTATTGATTTCATAGATTTTACGTGAATAATGAGGTTCAAGCACATCATGAAGTTAGAAAACGAGTATCATTTGATTGTTTTTGATAGTGGCCATCATATTTTGAAAGAAAGAAAGTGAATCTTATCATCTCGTCTACACAATTATATACATGGAGAAATTCAAAATAGATTTGTTCAACACGATTTACTTTCTATGATATCAATAAAAGAAGCAAATAAGAATAGAACCCTAAACAAAAGTGGTGATCCATTCCTTGTATAAGACTGGGTCTTTTCGGAATCTGAAGAAGGAGCATTTTTTCTTTGCACATTGATATTTAGGAGTCTGGAGCAAAACACATAACATAATAAACCTGAAAATGATTTTAGTGTGAAGTTATCCATGAAGTTCCAGCCATAAAATCTTTTACGTCGTGCAGATTGTGGTCGCCCGGACTACTAAGTAACACGAGGTCAGAAAATTTCACAATAAATATAGTCTAGGACGTTGTATACTGATGGAAAATCTCGTGAGTGTTTCAAAAGAATATATAAAATTCAACTTCCCGGATTTTGCGGAACAACTCCTGATAAATGAAGTTTTGGACACTGTCTAGTAATGGTGAATGTCTTGTTCCGCAAAATCTGGAAAGTTGGATTTGATATATTCTTTTGAGACACTCACGAGGAGGGGCATTCCAAAACATGGATAACAACGAGTTCTCATAACCCCTGGGAAAATCTTAAGACATTTTTTACCAGTATACATCGTCCAGGACAGTGTTCAGAGCTTCATTTATCGTGAGTTGTTCCGCAAAATTTGGGAAGTCGAATTTTATATATTTTTTTGAGACGAGGGAGGGCATTCCAAAACATGGATAACATCATCGTGTTCCTATCACTCCTGGGAAAATTTCAAGACATTTTCCATCAGTATACATCGTCGAGGACAGTGTCCAGAGCTCCATTAATCGTGAGTTGTTCCGCAAAATCTGAAATGTTGAATTTGATATATTCTTTTGACACACTCACGAGAGAGAGCATTCCAAAATATGGATAACATTGAGTTCACATAGCCCCTAGAAAGATTCCAAGACATTTTCCATTAGTATACATCGTCAAGGACAGTGTCCAGAGCTTCATTTATCGTGATCTGTTCCGAAGAATGTGGAAATTTGAATTTTATATATTCTTTTGAGACACTCACGAGGAGGGGCATTCCAAAACAAGGATAACATCGAGTTCCTATTACCCATTACAGAATTTCAAGACATTTTTTATTAGTATACATCGTCCAGGACAGTGTCCAGAGCTTCATTTATCGTGATTTGTTCCGCAAAATGTGGAGAGTTGAATTTTATCTATTTTTTTGAGACACTGACGAAGGGGGCATTCCAAAACATGGATAACATCGTGTTACTATTACCCCTAGGAACATTTCGAAACATTTTCCATTAGTATAGTATCCAGAGCTCCATTTATCATGAGTTGTTCCGCAAAATCTGAAATGTTGAATTTGATATATTCTTTTGACACACTCACGAGAGAGAGCATTCCAAAATATGGATAACATTGAGTTCACATAGCCCCTAGGAAGATTTCAAGACATTTTCCATTAGTATTCATCGTCAAGGACAGTGTCCAGAGCTTCATTTATCGTGATCTGTTCCGCAGAATGTGGAAAGTTGAATTTTATATATTCTTTTGAGACACTCACGAGGAGGGGCATTCCAAAACAAGGATAACATCGAGTTCCTATTACCCATTACAGAATTTCAAGACATTTTTCATTAGTGTACATCGTCCAGGACAGTGTCCAGAGCTTCATTTATCGTGATTTGTTCCGCAAAATGTGGAGAGTTGAATTTTATTTATTTTTTTGAGACACTGACGAAGGGGGCATTCCAAAACATGGATAACATCGTGTTACTATTACCCCTAGGAACATTTCGGAACATTTTCCATTAGTATAGTATCCAGAGCTCCATTTATCATGAGTTGTTCCGCAAAATCTGGAAAGTTGAATTTTATATATTCTTTTACGACACTCACGATGGGGGCATCCCAAAACATGGATCACATCGTGTTTCAATAACCCCTAGAAAAATCTCAAGACATTTTCCATTATTCACAAGATGTTATTGGGTATTTCGCCACACCCTATCAAATATCAATCAAACTAGTGTTTATACACCCGATCTTCTATATTACCTGAAAAAAGTCTATTAGTAAATAATAAAACCTATCAATATCAAACGTTTCGGAAACGAATCTGCTTCCGTCATCAGTGAAAACCTAAAAATGGAACAATTAACTCAAATTCTAAAAATATAGTTCGTTTTTTGTGAGATTTTGTAGTGAAATTGACTTTTTCGTGTTTTTGGCACAAAATGTCACTACATTCTACATATATTCCATTACTATACCACGTCCAGAGCTTCATTTATCGGAAGTTGTTCCGCAGAATCCGGAAAGTTGAATTTTATATATTTTTTCGAGACACTTACAAGATTTTCCATTAGTATACAACGTCCTGGCCTATTTGCATTGTGAAACTAAAATTGCAAAAATTTTCTGGCCTCGTGTTAGTAAGTAGTCCGGGCGAGCACAGTCTGCACGACGTAAAAGATTTTATGGCTGGCACTTTATGGATAACTTCACACTAACGAAAATGATCACCTTTAACCGTAATCCAATCCAGATTCTGGATAAAATCGACATGTTTGAACTAAATAGACTATCATATTGTTTATAGAATATTTATCAGTAGAAAGACATAACCTCAAAATGCCCATTTCCTTTATTTTTTTCAAGCTAGCTAGTAATCAAATAAAGAATACCTACCGGCGTTAAAAGTGTACTTTGTTGAATAAACAGGTATTGAATAAGCAAATTATCGACGATAACTCAGACCCCCAATGAAAAACGCATTGGAAATAGTTTGTTTGGAAACATCCGCTGCCTTTCAGGGATATCAACCTTTGTAATGACGTCACATTAATTGAGTCTACTTTATATAGAGATAATGATCGGTTTCATCTCATTGATGTCTTTTATTCTCTTCAAAACAGACCTTCCAGAACTTTTCAGAAATGAACGAATCTGACGACGTACTGGTCATCATTATTTGGATTAAAATTTATTTTATGAGACATATTATTATTATATTCATCATACTTTTTTTTTCAAATCAGAAACATCGGAATAATAACTAACGCTTGTCAACCAATTGGTGCCTCTTGAAAACATTTATTCATACATTCACAGTGTGTTCATCTTATCCGCGACACAAATATTGTCAACTATACCAAATACAATGATTTATTATTGCAATTATATTTGGCATTTTTGCAACCCAAACAGATCACTACTATAATGATTGTTTTTATATTTTTCCATGGTGTATAACTCTATAGCATTCTTTTTGAAGAATCCCAGATTTATAACCGTCGATCAATTTTTGTATAAATTAATCAAATAATAATATTCCAAAAGTCAATAAACCATAATGAAAACATGTTTATAGAGTAGATCAAAGAAATTAAAATATTTATATATTATTTCACTAGTTTTTGTGTATTTGAGCGGATATACTTTTTGATACAAATAACCTATCAAAATTTGTGGAAAACGATGTGGATGAGCGCAAAAGGAAATCAACTATACTATATAACTACTTTAGTAAAGCTGAAATACATCAATAATTAATATATGAGTATATTTCATGTCTGATCTATTATCGACATAACATAATATATAACCTCGTATATATATCCAACATACCTATAACCTTTTGTTTATTTAACGATCCAGCAATTTTGTAAACGAGTGTGAGTGATTTGTTGGGTTTGAGGATCAGTGAATTGAAGTCCAGTTAGTTTTAAAATGGCCGACGTTTCGCAATATTTAATTGCATCATCAGGGCACTGAAATCAAATATTTATTTTATTTCAATGGAATTTACAATCGGATACAATTCACACGTTACAGAGGATATGAAACAAAAACTATTTCTTTTCTAAATTATATAAATGCAAATGGGTGAACCTTAACCCTATCAAAACAGCCAAGAAAAAAGAAAGAAAGCAGATTACAAAAAAACCTAAATAATACTCACATTTTAAAATTCTGGACTCAAGTCGCAAGAATACATATTCACACGACACACAAACAGGAAAACTCTTAAGTATATGGGACAAAAGATGCAACAAAGTAATTATAGACAACTGGTCTTCATCAAAAGTAGTGCAGTATTGAAGCCTGATAACAGTTTTGGTAATCGAGATTGTCTGTGTTTATTTTGGTAGTGTTTTATTCCTCCAGTATATTTATATCCGGCGAATTTGATGGGAGTTTCAGTACAGACATATTATTATTCAATTCAACTGATTGAGTATATTGAAATAGGCTGAATTGAGATTTTCTGTATCAGTCCTTTTGTTGATGGTGTTATGTCTCTTAATATGGATCATTTCTGAGACCGAAACTTTCCCGCGCATTTTGCTTCTTTTGAATTTTCTCAGCGTCGATGTCAACTTTGATAATTTATTGTAAAATAACTAGTGCGATTTGAGGGTTGATATTTTGGTAAACGGTGTCTTTAGACATGAGCGCACACTTTAATACAATGAAAAAAAAATTGGCAAGTTCCCTATATCAAACTTAATGATTGATGGAATAGAGAGAGTCCGTCTATGTCCATGTCTATGTCTATCATTCACATTATCTCTCTGCTGGTCTACAGTACATAGTTGCCAACAATCTTAACGCAGATTTTGGTGAAATTCACGTATTCAAATGCAAATGAGATATTGCCAACAATAGCTCAAAAACCACTATCTTTCTTTGTCGTTCTCATTGCACGAAAGGCGTCAAAACAAACTACGATTTATCAATGAGTTTCCTGGTCTAGTATAGTCAAAAATTTACATCCACTGATCACAAGTAGAAGGAACTACTAATATGTATTAAAATGCATGACCTCTCATAAAAGAAAAACAATTCTTATCACATATCCTATTGATCTTTTCTCAAGAACGCAACAAGTAGGTGAGTCCACGGATTCTCCGGCAAAAATCAAACAAGTCCAAACTGTGAAAGGTATATTTTTTTCTTGATTTTCCGTAGACAAACAAACGGTTAACTGGTACACGTTTAGACGTGTCTACGCGTGCGTGCTTTGCGGCAGGCAGTTCTTGAAAAAAAAATCCCAACATTTTCACATGAACCAAACAGTGGAATCATTCCATCTAGAAATCCGTTCATATACTTTTTTCAAAATATTTGAACTTGAAGTAATCCATGCAATGTGGTTTTGAGTGGAAAGTTTTGAAAATATTCCTAAGGGGCTTTAAAAATGGCGTTATCATGGAAATTTCAACGTCAACTTGAATGCTTAATGTTTCTTGATCACAAAAATGTAATCTTATTTTATATCTTTTTACAAAAAAGAATAGGTAATTTTTTTTTGAAATTTAGATTTTTTTATAAGAAACATTGAACATCAAGACACTTGTCCAAATTACCGTGACAACGGCGTTTTCGATGCCCACTTTGATTATTTTCAAAATTTTCCATTCCAAACCACATTTTTGGGTAAAAATGACGGAGAAATCAATTTTCCGTGTGCGTACAAAAAAGTTATGACCATTTGAATGATGATCGAAAGATGTGTGAGTGGCACCTCCTACATGTATGAGACATACCTAGGCCAGATATGAATTTCGCATGTCAAACAACTCCCGTATAACAAATATCATCAGTACATTATATAACTTGATTATTTCAAAAGTTGTTTGAGAAAATCATGAATTGAAATTCAACTTTCACACCCTGTATCAATATTAACATCAACTTTTGGGATAGACAAGTTTGGAGCGATCGCATAATAATATGTATTATCATTTTAATTTTCAACCTCTTCAGTATAGGTATTGGATTCTGACTTTTTCTCAACAAACAAGCATTTTTCAAGAAGACAATGGTCTGAAGCTCTTGATCGCAATTATTGGTCAAGTTTATTAAAATCGTTGTTGCTGTGAGGACTAGCACAAAATCAGATGATAGTAGCTGAGAGAGCAATAATCATCTTGTCCACTCCTGGATTTTTCTGATAATCAAAGTCCTTTTTATTTTTTAAAACTGTTTACTCCGATTTGTACACTCAGCTCTAATTTTATGGAATTCCAAGCATCCGCCACCACGTGAAGATTCACGTGAGATCATCTCTGGGGTCCCAAATAACAGAGTATCATTTATGAAAAGATACAAGTTTCATCAGTACCATTTGACGACTCCAATTATATGAAAAATTGACAGACTTCCGTCACATAGCGTGTAGCATCGCACTACAACGCCTCAATGAGCAAGCAATGATAACACAGTTTGACCACGCAATTGTCCATTTGACATAATTTTACGTTATGTCATAGTACAGTTACAAGACTTGAGGTTGAGTATTTTTATTTCCTCGGTATTTTCTGATTATTACATAATTGTGTTTGGAATGTGGGAGAATGAGAATCTCGACTTTTTTTTTGCTGGAATGGTGGCTTTGTATCCCGCCATATCTGGCTAGGAACATTTTATTTTTTACGTTTTTATATTGATATTCGACGCACACGCATTGAACGCCGAACGCCCTATTTTAACACGAATGACATTTTTGAATGACCAGCAACCCCTCCGCGAAGCAACAGCATCGCAGTACCACTTACGTGAATAAAGCTTGAGAGCAAGTACAAACATTTGGCGAGTGCTAATAATGTGAAATGATTTCATACTAAATCCTTTTCATTTCAATCTCAAATCTACTACCAGCTGACTCATTAGTATGACCAGTTTTTCCAGAATAACAATCATAAAATGTTAATCATCTAAATCCTCTTCACGGACTTTTCCAGTGAAGTTCAACCCAACGACGCGTGTTTAATTGGAGAAATAACCACATTTGGAAACTGGAAAATTCACACTTAACCAGGAAACGCCGTTTCCGACCGTAGATTTCTATGAATATTTTGTGTGCCATAATTGGTGATTGTTTTGTTTGGACCTTTTGCGTTATTCGCGAGGCTTAATGGTTTCCAGTATTTGCAGTTACTAGAAAATGGTTTCATGATGTACAACCCTACAAAACATGAGATCTATGCACGTTGGCTTCCAACGTAACGTCACGTTCCATTTAGATAAATAGTTTTCGCACATATGGTTTGGACGTGGCAGTACATTTTTATAGCTGCCACGTAGTAAGTATCTTGATCTATTGTATCTATCCTTTTCAAACAATATTGGATCATTTATGTAAACTGCTGGACACTCTAACTTATACATGCACATTTTTATGTAAAATTTAAAGTCCAATATTTTCAACGTGAAAAGAGATATTTCAATGCGGTTTGTGGATTTTTGAGGCTAGTTTCGTCCGGATTAAGCTTCATGCAATGGATCTTGCGCAAAAACAAAGAATCATGATACTTTTACAGGATATGATTCATGAGGTCATGAAGAAAATCAAATTTATTGTGAGTATGTCATTAAAGTAAACATTGGATTCAGGTGATACAATATAGTTTGTTACTATGGTGATGTTAATATCTCCAGACATTTTTGTGAGTTTTTGAATTCAAGCGCGTTGTCATTAGATACGCTAACAAACATCAAGGTGGAGGAGCAAAATGTTTAAAAGTCTATAACTTTGTAATGGATTGACGGATTTCTACGATTTTTGCAGATTTGGAAACCTTATTTACCAAGCAAAAGAAAAATCACAACAAACATTTGTTATAATAATTGATAAGGTACTAACACTCATGCATGGTCAGATAAATAGCACGAGCCTAGAATTTGATAAAACTTTGATACAGCATCAGTTATCAAAGAAGTATTGATCAATCCAACTTCGATACATTTGTCAGTTTACGGGCTGACGATTTATTTTCAAAACATAATAATTGTCAACGGCCTTTTTATCACGTTCAAATTAGTCCCCAGTACAGCGTGGTATTTTTGAAGTGATAAAAATGGTCGTGAAACTTTGTGAAATGCTTCCTTATGTCAAGTGAAATAACCCCTGAAAATAGTAACTCTGGGGGTGGCCATGTCTTCGCACACACAATCTCTGAATTTTCATCACCTGATGGTATTACGAGGCGGTATATATGTTGGTGCCGAGTATACCATTCTTTCAGAGACAACATAGAGAATAATTTTTGAAAAAATCAGAACTATATGTATGTAATTCCATAACCTTCAGATGTTTAACATATTGAGGTCTCGGTAGCCATCAAACAATGAGTGATTTTTAGTGGCAAACTACTATTTTCGTCAAAAATGATGCATCAGATTGTTCTTGAAAGAATGGTGTACCTGGTCACCAAAATATATATCGCCTCGTAACACCGTCAGGTGATGAAAATCAAGAGGTTGCGTGTGCGAAGACATGGCCACCCCCAAAGTTACTATTTTCAGGGATTAGTACACTTGAAAAGAGGAAATTCACAATGTTTCACGACTATGTGTCTCCCATTTCGCTTCGCTATACAGGGATCTTGGCTCCTATTATACCTACAGCAAAAGTTAAATAGAGGAAGTTTTAGAGGAAACTTAGTGCATTCGATATCTGGTTTCAGATTTGCGATCGGTGGATTAGTTTTGGAAATATTGGCGAAAAACCGAAAATGGCGGATTTTGTTTTTTGCCAGTAAATCCGAAACGGCTTATTGGACACCCATGAAAATGTAACATTATCTGGACACTTTTTAAAGACGAATAAAATGGTGTGTATGACATGTCTCAATCGTCTTTTGTTTTCCCGCAACTCGCCTCAACTTTCATTTTTCTTATGGCCGCCATATTGGATTTTTCGATTTTTGGAAAGAGTGTAAAATTTCCAGTCTAGTGATGTCTCACAAGTGCATAAAAGATCTAAGTATCTTCGGAATATCACATTTCGTAGTTTGGACTCAATCTTTTCTAAGGAGGCCATGATTTATTTGACAGAAAACTGGTTTATAAGCAAAATCCTAGGAGGCTCTGATATGTCGTTCAATAATTCTGCCAGAAGATGGCGTTGTGGTCTATAACACCCCGCAAATAATAATTCAGTATGAAAGTTGTGTATACGTGAACGTACGCTTCTCTGTCATTAAAATGATAAATCTGATAAACAAATTGTCGAAACCTATTAAAAATGCTTGGTGTTCCCAATTCGAATGAAGAAAAGTTGGATATGTTAGCGCTGTACTTGCAGTCACAGAGAAATGCCGACATTACCTCAGCAAGATATTTGGAGATGTACCCCGAACGACGGCAGCCTCATAAAACCCAATTCAGAAAAATGGTTGTTAATTTGATCAACTTTGGGGCCATCGAACAACCTAGAAGCGGATACAACATTGAAAATGAAAATCGCAACAGAAACATTTTACAAGCTGTCAACGAAGACCCTAGTAAATTGGTAAGAACTGTAGAACGGGAAATTGGTGTGTCAAAATCAACAGTACAGAGAGTGCTAAAAAAGAATAAGTACCATCCATACAGACCCACAGTAGTTCAAGGACTTAGAAAAACTGATTTTCCAAGACGAATGTGCTTTTGTGAGTGGTATAATGACAATCCGGATTTTGTAAATCATGTCTTGTGACGTGGAGTTTTTAATAAGCACAACACTCATCATTGGGCTGTGGAAAACCCTCACGAAGTGGAAGCGAGACGTCTACAGACCAGATTTGGGTTTAACCTTTGGTTTAAGGTCATTGGTGGTTTAATCCAACTTACCTTTCTCGATTGGAAACTATCAATCAATCATTTCAGGAAATCGACTTATAGGACCATTTTCATTTGACTACCGCCAAAATGGACAGAGATACCTAGAGCTTTTGCGAAATCAGGTTGTGCCGGCATTACTAGCTACTCTAACCGAAGATGAGTTCAGAAGAACCTAGTTTCAACAGGATGGATGTCCGGCTCACAACACCATTCAAGTCAGGAACTTGTTGATAGAGCAGATTGAGAAAAGGATCATTTCATTTAATGGAACAATACCCTGGGCTCCTAGATCCTCCGACCTTTCACCCTTGGATTATTATCTCTGGGGTCATTCAAAGAATGAGTTCTATGAATTTGATCCTCCTGCGACTATAGAAATCCTGAGACATAGAGTTTTTGACACATTTACAAATATCAACAGAAACATACTTGCGAGGGTTGTACGAAAAACAGTTACTAATTGTCAAAAATGCCTCGATGCAAATGAACGTCATTTTGCAAACTTGTAAATCAATACCGGGACAGTTGAGAACACATTACAGTATTTTCATTTTCAATATAGTTGTATCTACCTGTAAGTTATTCAAAAGCTTAAGTGTTGTTAGAATAAACAATGATTTTTCTGACTTTTTATTCAATACACTCATAGACTCGTTGAGAAGTCATTATTTACGTCCGTGTTCTATTGAAAATTCAATGAGTTTAACCAGAGCCGTCTATATTGTAATACAAGCCATGAAGTCACCGTTGACGTTAAACGGTGGTCGAAATTTTGCATTGATTGAAGGTGCTTTCTTTAGGTGAGTTATGAAAGGGAATCATATGCTACGGGAATCATATGTAGATGGTAGCATATGATTCCCGTTTGCCAAGCGGAAATTTGACAGTTCCACTTCGAAATAAAATTGAATGTTGCATTGTTGCCTATGCTCCCAGGTATTCAACCACAAAACATTCCCCTCATTCAACTTAAAATTGTATTTTGAGAATGTGAGAATGAGACAGAAGCTCAGTGGAAAAATGTGGTTTCTGCGTTCTAAAAATTCAAGATTAAGGTAAGTGGGTGGGTACTAAAGAAAAAAAAATACATATCTAAATAGGGAAAATGGATGAATCTATGCCTCAACCTGAATTCCTCATACATATGCACCAGCTTCTATGTTATGTGGAAAAATCATAGAAAACGAGTGCTGTTTCGTTCAGGACTTTGGAGAAACATTATGGTGCGTGACGGAGATGGTGCTTTTTGGTTTCTCTGTTTTAATAATAGTAATTATGAACTCCTGTCCTCCAGAAACTGAGAAAATTACATCTCAAAATCTATAACCATCTACCTATCTGGCGGTTATGATGTTTTATTGTTTAAAATCAATATTTTTCAAAAAAATCATAAAACTGTTGTTGGGTTAGGATATGTATTATGTTAATTCTTATATTATGATTTGATAAACATCATACCTGTTACGATAATATATAAGTTATTCTTCCAAGTTACTGTTTTATTGAACATTTTCCGTAACTCGCAATCGTGAAATACCTTAATTTTCAAAAGGTGAGTTCGAGTATTCGCTCTGAATACTTGGAGCGCTAAAACTTGTACGCGCTTAAATGGACAATTCCGCGCTCGGAGCGAGACTCGAACTCACCTAAAGAGGACACCTTCAATCAATGCAAAATCGCGACCACCGATTACCGTCAACGGTGGTCCAAATTGCGACGTTGCACGTCATTACTTGTCATTACTTCATGGCTTGTGTTACAATTTACAATATAGACGGCTCTGGTTTGACACGTTCGCTGCACACCAAATAAGGTGACCTCAGGTTGATACAGTACCTATTAATGATGTTTTGCGACAAATAAATCATGGCCTCCTTAGAAAAGATTGAGTCCCAGCTACGAAGTGTCATATTTCGATGATACTTAGATCTTTTATGCACTTGTGGGACATCACTAGACTGGAAATTTTACACTCTTTCCAAAAATCGAAAAATCCAATATGGCCATAAGAAAACTGAGAGTTGAGGCGAGTTGCGGAAAAACAAAAGGCGATTGAGACATGTCATATGCACCATTTTATTCGTCTTAAAAAAGTGTCCACATTTTCATTGTCATTGTCACATTTTCATAGCTGTCCAATTAGACGTTTCGGATTTACTGGCAAAAAACAAAATCCGACATTTTCGGTTTTTCGCCGATATTTCCAAAACCAATTGACCGATCGCAAATCTGGTACCGAATATCGAATGCACCAAGTTTCCTCTAAAACTTTCCCCATTTAACCTTTGATGTAGGAATTAGTGGAGCCAAGATCCCAAGAACCGAACATCGAATGCACCAAGTTTCCTCTAAAACTTTCCCCATTTAACCTTTGATGTAGGTATTAGTGGAGCCAAGATCCCTGTATAGAGAAACGAATTTGGGACACACTGTATGTATCACTTCGAAAATACCACGCTGTACTGGGGACTAAATGTAAAGATGTTGAAAGCAAAACCTATCCTGTGTAACTTTTGATAAAAACGGCTAGCAAAAATTTCACAGTAATTGAACAAAAGACAGTGTAGCTCTGAAATTTTAGACTTGGCAAAATTCTGAAGATATTCAATTCAATTCAATTCAATTCACTTTATTGATGGCAACATACAGTTATAGTACTTCCACAGGTCAATCTTGAAAAATAGGTAATTTTCACAATGTTCAAAATTTCATATTCTTAGTTCGGTTACTATTGGAAAGTCACATGAATTTTATCTCTGTTTTTATGAAAAGTTACAAAGGAAAAATTTCCATTTTCGACCATTTTTTCACAATAGGGCCGTAAACAAATTTTTGAAAAAATTTACCAGGACACGTAAACTGACAAATGATATAAAGGTTTCAAATGCACCTAGAAATGCACCAATTCTTTTGCAGTAGTGGTTTTTCCAAATTCGAGGCTTGTGCTATTTATCTGACCATGTATGAGTCGTCACCCTAGGAAAGGTTTGTTCAATATCCACTTTTAAGGGACCAACAAAGTTGGTATCAGCCACTACTACATGACACACCCTGTATAAAATGTCTCTACTGAAAAAAATGTACAACCAAAATTATCAATCGACTGTGCCAGGATCCTTGTTTCTTATAATCACTCAATAAGTCCGTAGGATAACCAAGAAAAACAAATTTTTTTGGCAAAATTCAATCTTATTCATCAACATACATTCTTTCAAGAGTGATACAATCAGTCCAACGCCGCTCTAGCATTTCAACACCTTTTTTGTAAAACGATTCGTCTTTGGTCTCAAAATAAGCTTCAGTTTCAGCGATCACCTCTTCATTCGAAACAAATTTCTTTCCGGCGAGCATTTTTTTCAGGTCTGCGAACAGGTAGTAGTCGCTGGGGGCCAAATTTGGATAATACGGTGGGTGCGGAAGCAATTCGAAGCCCAATTCGTGCAATTTGTCCATCGTTGCGATCGACTTGTGACACTGTGCATTATCTTCGTGAAAGAGATTTTTTTTTTCTTCATGTGGGGTTTTTTGGCAATTTCTTCCTTCAAACGCACTAATAATGCCATATAGTATTAGCTGTTGATTCTTCTTCCTTTCTCAAGATAGTCGAACAAAATTCCGTGTGCATCCCAAAATACAGACGCCATAACCTTACCAGCCGACTTTCGCGATTTTGGTCGCTTTGGACGTGGTTCTCCGGCTGCAGTCCACTCAGCTGACTGCCGATTCGACTCTGGAGTGTGGTGGTGGATCCATGTTTCATCCATTGTTACATACCGACGCAAAAAATCCTTTTTATTCCGGTTAAACAGCTCCAAACAGCTCTCAGAATCATTGACACGTTGTTGTTTTTGGTCCACAGTGAGCAAACGCGGCACCCACTTTGAGAACAGGTTTCTCATGGACAAATGTTTATGCAAAATAGTGTGCACACTGCCTTCTGATATCTTCAAGGTGTCAGCTATCTCACGCAATTTCACTTTTTGGTTTTCCAAAACGATTCGGTGGACTTTTTCGATTTTTTCCGGTGTAACCACCTCAATTGGCCTTCCAGAGCGTTTAGCATCGTCAGTGTCTGTACGGCCACGTTTAAAATCAGCAAACCACTTTTCTACCGTTTGCCTCGATGGGGCAGAGTCCGGATAACACTTATCAAGCCATGCTTTGGCTGTGATGGTATTTGTACCCATCAAAAAGCAATGATAAATCAACACACGAAATTGCTTTGAATTCATTTTTTTTTAAACTCAAAAGTAGCGTCACCTGAACCTCTGTAACTTGTAAACTAATCGTCGGATTGACATGAGATTTTGACAGATATCTTTTCAAGGTTGGTACTTCCTACAAATCATATGGATTATTACATAGCAACGCCATCTATGTATCATCCTACGGACTTATTGAGTGATGTAGTATGCACAAAACATTCCCCCTTAGAACATCGGCTGTAATGCTACTGAACGGTCCCAAATAAGTGCGCCGCTCGTGATAGGAAGACAAACTATTTAGGTGTAAATGGTGGATGCGTCAGGGACTTGACGTACATCTAATGCTGTGATCGATTTTTATATTTTCGGTCTTATTATAAATCTTGTTTTGAGTTGGTTTTGCTCGTCATCAGAAAATTATAAGTAAAGGGTGATTCATTTAGTCCTTTTGTTTTAAATTGTTAATAAAATACATAAAATGGAACTGGATGCGGAATTTTTATCATGACCTGGAAGAAAAATCTTTGGCATTTGATTTCTGAAAATGATTCGATTGAATGCTGGCCGTGTCTATGCCCCAAGGGGTTTATTCGGAAGGTCAATTTTTGGATCACTATTTCAAGTATTGCATGCGAACGGTATCTGCCCGATTAGGCGAGTAATTATGGCTTGCAATTTTTGAGTCGTAGCTGGACGGACGGAAAGTAAGACTTTTGACATCACATAGCCCCAAAAAGAAAAGTCCAAGCTTGTTTCGGTTCAGGTCATCCAAGCCAACATCACTTGCGTATTGGGCAAATAGGTACCGGTCACAATGCTGAAAATATGATTCAAAATTGGTCCTTTCTAGACCTTCGGCGTAGTCTCGACCATCATTTAAGTAAAATTATTGTCAAAAATTATATGTCAATGATTGTTCTTTCAGGTCATGATAAAGATTCCGCCATGCAGTTCCATTTTATTAACAATTGAAAAAAAAAGGTCTAAATGAATCACCCTATATTATGAATAAAGAACGTTAAATACAAAGTTGAAATCAACTTTCTTGAGGCGGATCTGAAAACTTTCAAGTTCTTAATATGGAAAGATATCTTCCTAATAAATATTTTTTTTGTATCTTTTTCTTTTTTGATGATTAACAAGAGTTACCAATGATAAAATCAAATCTGACTGATTGGCATTACTTATTCTTCTTCCTTATGAATGTTTTTTTTGTATTTTTTTTTAATAATCAACAAGAGTTACCAATGATAAAATAAATTCTGATCTGATTGGCATTACCAAGTAGTTTGTCTGCGACATGATTGCGTACACACTTATGACCTTGTGATCATGAACAAAACCATATCAAAACGTGACTTATCATCACCAAACATAACATACCAAAAATTATAAAAATCGATATCAACCTACCGTTTTTACAGTATCTGATTGGAACTCACTTTTGAGAAATAACATTCTTGGAAATATAGAAAAAGCATTCTGTATTATTGTAAAAATATATTATCAATTCAGGAATTGAACACTATTACAAACCGAAAACTATGACAAAACAAAAAAAGGTACTTTTATAGCTTCATACCATCTGAAACCACATGTCCTGACTCCGACCTTACTGCGCGGCCTGCAGAGTTCTTCCAGGCAGGCTGAACCTCTTGAATCGAGATTGTCGAATCGTTTATTCAGAAACAGAATTATATTGGCATTTTTGTCAGATAAGCATTATTTTGCGATCTTTTTAATCCACTCAGGACAGATATCTCCATAGTCTTCAGAATTTGGAAACCGAGAACGGTTGCTGCTGATGTATTTTTCTTCACAGTCAGGAACACAGCATTTATTTTATGCAGACTTCTGCTCGCCGGAATATAGATTTAATAAAGTTACAATGTTCATTGTATGAAGAAAGACATGCACAATGCAAACTGAATCAATAATTTCGAATTTAAACCACGAATGACAGTGACAAACCAGCTAACAAGTACACAGGTGATACAAATCAAAGGTAGTGACTTCAGCGCCGCCGGTGACAGAAGGCACAACTCAAACAGTGGTTTGACAGCTCCCATTTAAGGAAAAGTTCTATAAGGGATGTTTTGTGGTAGTATGCTGGAGAATCTTCTCTTTCTCCAGCATACAAGAAACAAGGTTCCTGGCACCCATAATCAATATCATTATTATTTTATTTGATACCATATTTCAACAATAAACTGCCAGGCAATTCGTAATCAGGAAAACAATACACATCTGTGAAAAGTTCAAAATAATGACGCTTTGTGGCAATTATGACGTGAATCGAAAGTTGTTTGGCATTTGCTGTACTTTTATACTATTAGATATTTGAAAAGTGATTTTTTCCTGATCATGTGAATAGACCCGGGCCAATATCTCCGTGCAAATCGTCCCATTCTTATGTTCTTGGTTGCTATGGTTACAAAGTTTTTACAAACATGTATTCGGCGATTAGAAAAATAGTATTTCAAACGCAAGCGCATTAACAGCTGGACCCCAGGCGATAGAAAAGGATAGACTCATGCGAAAATATACAGTTCAGAGGAATCTTCTATCTCATCCTGGTACCAAGCAGGTGTAATTGTTTCCCATATAGTTATCAATAGATATATGTTTTGCACCGCCTTAATTCAATACTCACTGGAATGACATACTCACAAATTCATTTATTTTTAATTTGACTTCATGAATCATCCTGTATATCATGATTTTTATACTTGCGAGAGATCCATTCCGTGAAACTCAATCCGAACAAAACTAGGTTCAAAAATCCGAGAACCGCATTGAAATATCTCTATTTTCATTAAAGATATTGGACTTTGAATTTAACCCAATAAGAACCGTCACAGAGCACCAGCATGTAGGACAACACAAAATATTATGATTAAACGCAACTTACCTCAATACCAAGTTGCACCCCTAAGAAGTTATACGCCTTGCAAGTCAGGTTTTGATTTTCGAAAAAAAATGAATATCTCAGTTTTATCTCAACTTAGAAAGAACAAATTTGGTACACATTGTAAGTGTACCAAGATCATTAATGGATAACTCAAGAAAACAAGTGAAAAACTCACTTGTTTTCTTGAGTTTCGTTGCCTTACTAATTATTGTATCCTTCACCATTTTATGTTAGACTTCCTGAAGAAGGAGAAAATTTCTCCGAAAGCTTGAAAATCGAATAAAAAAGACTCAAAGTAGCCTTCCTCGTATTATTGACTGCCTCCCACGAGCTCCTGTCACATAACTCTGTTCCGCTCCAGTCACGAAACTAGAAACAATAATTGGACGGTGTTATGCAACAACCGTTCAAGACACACATTTTTAGAAATGCATGTTTTTGTTGAAAAACGTTCAATATAAGCTGAAGAACGGCAAGCAGAAATGATTTAACCAACATTCAGAGATTTACGCCATCTATAAACATTTATACTAAGCCACAAACTCGCTATTCTCCCACCAAAGATTTGCTAAAATGATCTATCCCACATTATGTGGAATAGATCATTGTTGCGAATCTCTGAAACAGATGATACAGAAATTATTATTTTCGTTTGTGTTCACTTTGGACCGGCTACTCTTTCTATATTTGAGGAGATATTTTAAAATGAATGAAACTCTTTCATTGCCACTTTTTCTCCTTTACAAGATAGCGTTATCAAATTGAAGAACCGACGTTTCGTCTATTAGCAGCCATCATCAACTTTTATTTTTTAAATAAGGCCCTGGATTTTTTATAACGGATTTTAAAAGCCCTTTTATGTTTCTTAACCAACGATGTATCGCAATTATTCAAAAAAATTATATTAATGGATTTCTCCATAAGAACTCATGTGTTAGAGAGAGACAAAAAATTCATTTTCAATAGGATTAAAAATAAACACATTTTTTTAATAAGTGCGATACATCGTTGGTTTAGGAACATAATAGGCTCTTAAAATCCGTTATAAAAAATCCAGGACCGTATTTAAACAAACAAAGTTGATGATGACTGCTCATAGACGAAACGTCGGTTCTTCAATTTAATAACGCTATCTTGTAAAGGGCAAAAAGAGGCAACGAAAAAGTTCCATTCATTTTAAAATATCTCTTCAAATGTGGTCAGAAAAAAATGAAAACGATTTTGACAAATTTCGGTTTTTTTCGGATAATTTTGGACCTCAATCCAACCAACTTTGTATCTCTTACGGTTTAGGAGATACCCATGCATACACTCGAATTTGTAACAAAAGGCAGGAAAAGGACGAAAGCTCGATTCGAAACAAATAGATTTTCCTCTTCTGTGACCACAGGAATAGGCACTGTCAAAAGAAAAAGTTAAAGACTCAAAGAAAATCCATAAACTGATTCCGCAGGATGCAAAACCGTTCTATGGTTTTCTCAGATCTTTTTAGGTTCAAGAATGTCAAGAAGATGTTGAAGGAATCGGATCCACTCTGGATTTTGAGATAGATGAAACCTACATGGAAGACGCTTAACTTCTAGAATTTATCTGATGTTTAACTTTAACAGAGATGTTGAATTATCTAAAATTTATCATTGTTAACCAGAATTTTATTGAGTTGCTTTATTGCTGAATGGCTTTCTTGGGATTCGCAGTTTTGCATAAAACGCCTAACCCTCTTCAACAAAGATTTTTTTTATGAAGAATTTGATTTTTTTTGTTCATATCCAAATCTGTAGCTCTGTAATGCATTTTCTACCAAAAAACATGAATAAATAACCTACTTTTGGAAACCCGATTTTTTTTTATGTGTTCCATCTTTTTTGCTCTATATCTCGAAAAGTTATAATTGTGGTTTAACCACTTGTTGCATAATACCGTCCAATTAAATTAAACGTCAGACTCTACAATAAGGTAAAGAGTTGAATTGAGAATTATTCAATAGAAAAACCAATCACTAGAAATAAAATACACTTTGCCCTCTGAAGGAACAAAAAAATTTCAAAGTGATCACCAATTGAACCAACCCAGCGTGGGCTGTTTTTACTGAGTGTGCATCATCTGTACTAAATCCGATTCTCCAATCGGCTCGAGACCACAGAGACCTATCGAAACGCAGCTGACGAGGAACACAGAGATACTTTCAACGGTCCGTGAAAAAATACCCGCATTTGAGATCTGGTGATCGTGGAGTCCAAATTTGTTATCAATTATTTTCTTTTCCAATCCATCATTAAATTTGGACACTACTGGTTTAAGTTCTTCCTGTATATAATAATGAGGCTTAATTCCTCATGAAATAAAACAAATATTTTTCAAGGAGTCTAACCCGTTACAAAGTTCTGTCGCATTGTAAGGGTGCATCAATGAATCATACCTTATCAACTTTTCGGAACGCCCAAATGAGACCACAATCACTGTCGATTGATGTTCTTGCTTCACTTGAAAGATGTACTAAATTTGGTGTTTATAAGTGAATGTATAACTGAGATTTAATTTTTTTGAAAATCAAAACCTCACTTGCAAGGTGTATTACTTCTTAAGGGTGCAACTTGGTATGGAGGTTAGTTGCGTCAAATCAAAAATATTTTGGGTTTCCCTACATGCTACATCTCTATGTCGGTTCTTATGCGAGACACCTTGTATAAGTTCGAGTGTCCGGTAGTTTATAGATATACAGCAGCAAATCGAGCAAGCGATCATCCATGCATTACAAAACAAGTGTAAGGCTATTGAAATTTCCAAAAACAAACGAGAGAAATCATTTCATCTGCCTAACAACATTTCCTTTGAAAACACAGAAAAACTGACAGAGGTATTGAATACTAGAACTCTCGGGGTACGCCACAAGCGGGTGGGGGAGGAACACAGGGTAAATTCTGCAAGAACTACTCAAGTTGCTATTATTCACAAAAGAAAACTGGGGGATTTATACAGGGAAACATAATGGATAAGATCAAATTCCTAGGAGTTTCACCAGATAAGAAACTCACATATCGGAAGCACATAGAGAACATAACAAACAGGACTACGAGAAACCTCCACCATGACCTGCAAAAGAATGTTTCGTTAGTCTTGAGAATCACCAGACATGGTGACCGGGTGGCATTTAACCATTCCTTACAGTCACTGGACGATTAGGCAAAATAAAGCAATTTCATTGGCCGTATGCACTTGATGGAGATCCAGAGAAAGTTGATTGTTGAAAATGTCGCTTTTACATCATGTTTTTATCACAGAATGATGACTTTAGGTATATACAGGGTGTTTCCGTATATTTCGTCTGCAGACTAACTCGCTTATTATGCAAGATAGATAGGGACTTTGAATACAAAGTTGGTAGGTATTAACATGAACCGCTAGAAAAAAATATTTATTTATATACCGGGTGCACGAGAAAAGTGTGGCAGACACAACTTGCATTTTTTCAAATGGAACACCCTATATATTATTTTATAATCAAATGGACATTATTTTTCTGATCTCCAAAATATACAACATGTAGGTATTCCTTCCAGCCGTTTTTAAAATATTTGAGTTTTGAAGTTGGTTTTTTGGTATTGCCAAATTTAGTATCTATGACAACAATAATTGTTTGCACATTATTTAATAAAATGGAAGTAGATTATTGGCTGCCAAGAATCTACTTCCATTTGACAGGACAATAATCCACTCCACGATTATTTAATAATTTTTATCCTTCCAATAATCTAAATCAACGAATATAACAAGTGAATACATTATATTATTAATAAATTTATATCATAAAATGCATTTAAGAAAATGTGTTGTGAATAATGGAGGGCATATTTAATAATCGCATTTTATGATATCAATTTATTGATAATAAAATGTCTTCACTTGTTATATTTGTTCGTTCAGATTATTGGAAGGATAAAAATTGATAGATGATGTTCAAACAATTATTGTAGTCATTGATACTAAATTTGGCAATACCAAAAAACCAACTTTAGAACTCAAATATTGTGAAAACGGCTGGAAGGAATGCCTACATGTTGTATATTTTTGAGATCAAAAAAATAATGTCCATTTTATTATAAAATAATATATAGGGTGTTCCATTTAAAAAAATGCAAGTTGTGTCTGTCACACTTTTCTCGTGCACCCGGTATACAAAAAATTATTTTTTTCTGGCGGTTCATGTTAATACCTGACAACTTTGTATTTGAAGTCCCTATCTATCTTGCATAATAAGCGAGTTAGTCTGCAGACGAAATATACGGAAACACCCTGTACTCGAGGGTCTGAAGAAATCGAGAAAGTGAGTAGTAGGTACATCGGGGTTTTTTGAAGTTGAGGACGAATATTTTAAGGGCATATTTACCAGTCAAAAATTCAACAAAATTCTTGAAGAAACATAGTCCCAACTTCCGTCGTTCACGAGATACAGGGTGTGGGAAAAGATCGTTTTTTTATCGATCAGTCAATTACTTTTTAGCTTATTTTGTTAAATCTGGCACGCTTATTTGTCGTCATAAGAGTCTTTTTTTTCTGTGTATCTAATTAAATTGAAAAACTTCATTCCAGTGGCGTCCCAGCGGGTCATTTATTCGATTATTTACAAAGCAATTCAAGACATAATAGTTATGTCGAGTATGTTCATATGAGAAAGTTTTTTGGATATGCCCTTAAAACTACGTACTCACTTCTAAAACTCCCCGTATATTGTTTCTGGCATGAAGACCCGATGAAATTTAAGAATTGGTCATATTTTGATATATTTTCGATTCATGTACCAAAATAAAGTTGTTATGGTATGATTCGAGAAGCATTTCAGCATTAGCAGTTACAGTATATTTAATAAACTGCTGAATATGATTCAGTTTGCCTTATTTCTTCTTAAACTGGTACATCGTATTTTATTAACATGATAATAGGTGAGTAGAAAATAATAAGATAAAACCTCGAATCAAACAATTATTCATCAGAAGACAAACATTCAAGTGTCAGCAGTAATTGAACTGTTACAGTGCTCAACTTTCACCACGATCCCTCCTGAAATTTGGATTATAAATAAGTACAATCAAGTTTGATAAAATGAAATTGCTATTGCCCTTACATAGGGATCCTTGTACCAACAGTGTTTTTTTTTATTTTGACCAAAATAGACGACAGTCAGAATTTTTTTAAATACCTCGTTTATTGGTACTATTTTGCACTTTTAGAAATGAACTACCTATGCTATGATGTCACCCATTTTTTTTCCCAAGAGATAAAAGTATCCACTTTCATAATCATCAAGCATGAGGAGGTAAACTAACGAGTATATGAAATTTATACCATTAGGATTTGAATTACGAACATTCCATTGAGTTCCTGATCTATGTCCAAATTTTCTCATCCATTTGTTTATTTCAACAAATGTCTTTACATCACTGATTTGTGTTTGAAACTAGTAGATGACACAATTTTATTAATAATAATAATAATAATAATACATTTATCACCAACCCAATTCTACAACCACATGTTACCATAACTTGAAAAATAACAATTGGATTGATAAAGGCAACATGGTAGGTAACGAGTACCGATTCTTCCCCATGTGCTGTACAAATAGTATTTCAATAAACTTATTTTAACAAATAAAATACATACTTATAAAAATCAACATATTATCTCAATACAATGAATAACAAATCAGGACTTTAATTCAAGAACACGGAGACCTGAACAATTTTTCTTTACATTTTGTCTTGAAATATTTAATAATTGAAAAACTCAAATCGTAAGTACCTAGTTCGGAGCAAGTGGCAATACTTTATGGAAAAGACCTTCGAAATATAGACTTCCTATGCCTGGGAATAACTAAATGATTACGATGGCTTAGATTCAGGTTATGAATGTCAGTTCGATAGGACAGTCGATCATGTAAATACGTTGGTATCCCGGTTTTTAACATCTTGAAGTAAAGACGTGCATCGCAAAGCTTATGCGATATTCTATTGGGCCTCCGAATACCATAGATCTGATCAGCTGTTTTGAGATTTCTGGATCCTTTGTTTGTCATTTGCATCCAAGCAAGGCCCAAACACCACATCACAGTAGTTGAAATGTTATAGTACTAGCGCCTCACATAGCTCCTTTTTTATTTTTTTATCAAGATATCTCCTTTGAGAGTAAATAAGTTTTAATGCAAAATGTGCTTTTTTTGGATAATTGTTATGTGCTCCTTGAAGCGGATGTTCTGATCTAATATCAACCCTAAGTTCTCACAAGTAACAGTTAACTGACATTATAAACGATTCTCCTAAACTTTCTTGGTCCAAATAGCATAGCACATGTCTTATCCGTGTTAAGACTGAGTAGGTCGTCCTGAGATATTTTCAAGAGAATGTAATACTAATATATCTTCTAACACATATGATAGAGCAGTTGCACACGAATATCATTGTTGGATTCCAGATTGTTTCTCTGTGAGTGGGCAAAAAATCACTCGTTAGATCTCACTTATGAAACCGTTCATATTTTTGAAATTCTGATTAATTACACTTGAAAACAATATTAAATAACCTCTGTTCTCAAGACAAACTATTGTTGCCAAGAAATAACCTCTTATCTATAATGTGAACACCTGTTGCATTATTGCCGCAGACAATTATTCACAGATGTACTAACAACCAAAAAAATTATACCATTTACCAAGCGAATATATTTTTTTGTAAGGTGCAGTTCATGGATGATAGCAATAATTATTATTACTCACAACGATCAATATAAGCTGGTTTGCACGCCGCCGGGCTTGGATCAACCAATGAAATTGCTTCATTTTGCCTAATCGTCTGTTGACTGTAAAGAATGGTTAAACGCGACCTTGTGTTTACAGCCGTCATCAGACACATTGGTCTGATGATATTTGAGAATCAGAAAACACTGGATGAAGCGAAGAAGAGAAATGTCAACACAGCCTTTACCTTGAAAAAAATAAAAGGTGAAAAGAAGAATACCCAGATTGTCAGACTGAAACCACAAGAATGTCAAATCTGGTATCTACAGATCGGCCACCCTAGATGAATAATTTGAAAAATATTTGAGTTGATATAAGTTATTTTGGGTTTTTTTCCTAGTCTTGGTAGTTCATGCTAGAATAAGTACCTAGTTCGTGATTATTTCTGTTATGAAAAAAGCTACTTTTACCGTGAAACTGTTGTGAGTTTTATATGAATTGTCTTCTTCATTCAACGATTAATCTTTTTCGCTCCTAAACTCAGCGATGAATTGAAAACGTTTTAGACATGAATCGAGCAATATCTGCCCCATTTCTCAACTTGTGGGTGTTTACTCAAGCTTCAGTGGTATAAAGTTAATTATTCGTTGGTCATCCGCATTGCACACGCACATCAATCACATGTTTAACTATTTTGGCTTGCACCATAAGGCCCTCTGTCGGCACAACTTACACCACGACTCCACTACGGCCAGTCCGCTCGTTGACGGTTGCGGCAGAGCGTCGGGCGTCGTGGCTCATGCCGCCTCGTCTTTCTGGAAATGTGGAAGGAGTCCGCGGAATATCCTGCGGAAGTGTTATCTTATTCAATGTTATGGTAATTCTCCACTTTGATTTGATGTCGTTGTTGTGGCAATTTGTTCGATAGTTTTTCATCGATAATTAAATGAATATTGGTTGTAGTTTGGAATATTTGGAATATCATTTGAACGCGCCAATGTTTTCCACTACTATCATCAATAGAAAGGAAAGTTATTTTGTTTGAAAATATTCTCTTTGATTTTAAATTACGTACTGATAAATAATAACTTTAACAGGTTTGTCACAGAGTGAAATTGAATTCTGACTGGATAAAATGCTTTAAGTATACATCTATCGATCAACTACTTATAAAATAACAACCATCGATTATTTTGTCGGAGGTATAAAACTCACTACTGGGTCTGGGGATCATGATACAAAAAAGTGCATCGTGTGATAATACATTGATTTGGTATAATATAACATTAATTAAATCTTGAATCTCTTGTTCTCTGTTCTGATATGGCAGCATGCTGACGTGATCTTCCAATTATTCAAAGATACAAAATTCTTTTTGTGGAAAAAGCCGAGACGCACAAGCTTGAGAAGTTCAATACTCCGTGAAAATAATTTTGTAGCTTTTTAGACATCTACAGCATGTCCCCGGAAAAGTGTTAAGAGAGGGCAAATTGGACTTAGACTTCAAAGATACGACAAAAAGTGATTCTCTATAAACGTTTTTGCTTGGTCTGGAAATAACATCTGTCGAAAAAAAATCTTTAAATATAATGGAGACAAAAACCCAACAAAATGTGAAAACTACTTAGAAAAAAACTGATATTTAATATAATTTTGGACGGGAAACGATGAAAAAGAAAGATAGGTATAATACCGGGCTGAACAAAAAATTAAAAATCCTTATTTTGTGTAAGAGAAAAATACACTTGAGGGATATTATATTTTTGGCTATATCAGTGATTCTCGATCAAGGTCTCTCATGCAAAATTAAATTTTCATAATAAGTAGAACTTGACCAGAAATTACATTTTGGATTTTGATATCTCAAAATACTTCACTCAGATTTATTAGGTACTTTTATAGTAATTTTGTGCACATGAATGTATTGATTACATCCTACAATGGCACAGTTCAATGACGTTCAAATTTCAATTTTTAATTGATCAGCTTGATAAAACATGGACAAAGATTATCTTTGTACATAGGTACAGCAAAATGTATATTTGTTATATTTATCATTTTTTCCAAATATTCCAAAATTGCTTTTATTTTTCTCAATTATTGAGAAAATTTCCAACTTTTCATGACAGTATTTTTTCCCGGTCAAAAAAGAAGTGTTCTCAGTCCTGACAGCTGATGAAGGGGGCCATTTTGTCATACAGAAGAAAAAGACATGAACGAATGTCTAGTCTACATAACAAACAACAACAATAAATACCAAAGGATCTGTTTGATGTGAATTATTGTTGATCCATGTTGAATAGCGGAAATGATTATTATTGATAAAACCTTTCGGAAGTTCGTATAAAATAATAATATTCTCGAAAAGATGATGATTATTTTTCGACTTGGCAAGTGTCATGTATTCGCCGGTGTCGTCGGTAGATAATCGATCGACTCAGAAAAAGTTCTCACCAGCTTGTGATATTGATATTTGATAAAAACTGTTCTTTGTCCATGTCTTAAGCAATCAAGGCTATCATTTTGTTAGGGAAATGAACACTACTAAATATTAAATTAAATTGAACATTGTAGAATGTAATTTTGAGTACTTATATTATCTTTTGACTTCCTACCAATATGTTTGTGTTTAATCTTATGAAACTGGAGATCACTGATGACAAGGAGTAACACTACACAAAAACAGTTATTTATTGACAATCCTTCAATTCCATTTTCCCTTTAGTTTCAAACTACACCTGGAATACTTCCAAAACACCTGTGGCAGTGCTTGGGATATTATGTATATAACTCAACTTACATAATGTCACTGAATTTTCTTTTGGACCATTTTCTGGAATTCCATTGGAAAATTTAAAATGTCTACAGGAGTTTGAAAATATAAATCAAATTCTATTGCTTTATATCTATATTTCGAATTGCTGAAATACTAAATGTCTATTTATTTAATATCCACGCTAAGTCGTTTATTTCAGTTATATCGACAAACTGTTTTTTTAACAAGAAAACTAATAAACATTAAGCATTCACTTGCGGTCGACTGTGATTTTCTTTTTTCAAAGGGGTGTTTGAGGTTCAGTTAGGGTTTTTTTTTTCAAATTTATTGTTCGAACTACGCAGAAATTAATGTCATAGTTTTCATTCAAAAACTAGAACTGTTTTTTCGATGTCTGATGTGTTGGAATTTATCTGTGGCATTAAATGAAGATGATGGAAGGTCTTCATCAAATGACACAGTCAAATAATTATTGTTATTATTCAAAGCGGAAGAAGAAATGTAAATTGAAATGTTCATAAGTCGACTCTCCGATATTTTGAATGTCCAAAGTGGAAGAGTATTCTTGAATATTTTCTAGAGATGTAGGTAGATATTGATTGGAATTAGCACGATAGTGAGTTAGAAACGAGGTTAGAAATAATTTTCTGAATCTTCATTTGCCCTTTGATATCTATTTTTTGAAGAAATCCAAATCTATGAAGATACTGATACCTGAATCACTATGGTCACTTCGGCTTCATCATAAATTCATCAATTTCTTCCAAAAGCGTACCCAGGCAGATCAGGGGGAGGCAGCTGCCCCGTAGAACTTCATAGAACATGGCAAATGGCATTCAAAGTAGTGACAAAATAAAATAAAAACCTCAAGGATACTGCAAGATATCTTTTTAAGGTTGGTACTTCCTATAAATCATATGGATTATTACATAGCAACGCCATCTATGTGTCATCCTACGGACTTATTGAGTGATGTAATAGGTTTTCTTGAAATTACTGTTGCATAAAAATATATTTTGAATCTATATTTGGATTTTTTTAAAAAGAAATCTTCCCGTCTTATATCAATAACTAGAGCTGCTGGTAAGAAATGAACTTGAAATTTTCCGTCAGTGAAGTGGATACTTTATGAATCGAGCGTCAAACTTCATGCAAAAAAAGATAATGAAGATAGTAGAATAGTTAGATAATAATTGTATGAGGTAGTGGATTGGAAAATGACGATGAAGCAATACAATTCAATGGATAAGAATCTCGATAAAAATTCACTTACTAAATAGAAGTGTGAGATGACTCATTCTATATTATGAAGGGATATATGAAAAAAGGTCCAAATCTCCACAATTTCGAAATAGATTATATTTATCTCATCAGTTCGACGCGTTTCGGGGTAGCCCCATTATCAAGAACTGTGATAAGCTTTACTATATCTATAAACAAGATACCATTTTCAGTCTGATGGAATAAAACTTATTATAAAACCTACGTCATTTTCACAAAAATTGCACAAACAAACCGGAAACATACTTAAAAATAAATAAATCACAAATTACAACAATCAAATATGTGTATATGTCACAGTAAAACCTGGTAATCAGTAAAAGCTAACTGTTACTAGGAAAAGTGAGCTTTTCCTGACTTGGAAACATTTAGCTAGTAAAAGTTGAATTCGATCGACTCCATCATACTTTCACAAGTAATTGTTAGCATTCACGTAACTATTCTAGTGAAAGCTGCTACACTGAAAATTATTATCGAATTCACTGGACGTAATTATTATAAAAATCTTTTTTG
Organism: Orchestes rusci; assembly: GCA_958502075.1. NCBI lineage: Eukaryota > Metazoa > Arthropoda > Insecta > Coleoptera > Curculionidae > Orchestes > Orchestes rusci. Next base: position 60,674,197 of record OY293305.1, on the reverse strand, counting down.
GTCCAAGTTGGAATTCGCCGACAGATTAGACGCTCGGGAAAATACGAGAGTTATGAATCGCCGGTGTACAATGTGAACATTGTTCAGATACCGCATTATAGAAAATACTTAAGTATTCTCAGTAGGGGTTAGTCTGGGTTAGTTTGGGTTAGTTTGGGTTTGGTACAAATTTTTATGTCGCGTGAGCGACATCATTTAGTGCCCCGTGCACCTTGGGTTAGTTTAAAGGCGAAAATAAGTTGTAAAAAGTACTTTTCCTAACTGATTTCAGTAAAAGTGGATTTGATAAAGTTTCTCCAACATTCACCAGTAAAAGTGAACAATATTCTTCAAAATTTAACATTTCCTAACGGATCAAGTAATTGCTAGCATCAACTAGTAAAAGCTAGCTTTCACTGAAGTTCTAACATTCACTGTAACATATAAACAAACACTTCCAACCTCACTATTTAAAAAATGGTAGTGTCTACGGTACCGTTTTATGGATGTATGCTATTTAAATTCCTTAACAATACGAGCTGCTTCCAAAAAGTGATTGATGCGGGGTGCCCAATCTGGGACCGATAGAACGGTCATATCGAGAGAAAGAGAGAGACAGTGAACGGAGAATTATATGGAGGTGATCGTTTATCCCTCTCGTATGACCGTTCTATCGTTCCCAGAATGGGTACCTCGCGTTTAAACTACTCACATCCCCCATCAGTTTCTCTCTAGCGATTTCAATCGATTCTGAGGCATCCAGTTTTTTCCCATTTGAAATTTCATGAAAGATTTTGAAGTTTTTATGAAAATCAAATGAGTGATTTTCCTCCTTCAAGTGGACTCCAAATGCGGATCTGTTGTTGTTTGGTGACTTTACTGAATTCAAATGTTCTTGGACCCTTGTCTTGAAATTGCGTCCCGTCTTGCCAATATACGTGGAGTCACAATCATTACATTGAAGATGATAAACACCACTTCTACAGCCTGCTGCTACCTTGTCTTTGAGTTTCGGAATATAGTCTTCAGTTCGAGATTAGATTCATAGCAGTTTTTAATATTCTCCAGATTTTTTGCGAGAATGTTGATAATTTTAGTAGTGTTACATAATTTTAGTAGAAACAGGACCTATGAAGCTCAAAGATTTTTTCATATATCCCTTCATATTATGACAATCCACCCTGAAGAGAAACTCTATAAACTCATTTTATATTCCCTTACTATGCATTTTCTTGCCTGTGTAACCCTATGCATTTTCCAAACGACATCAGACAAATTAAGTAGATATTGATAGTAAAGTTTCCTGAATAATAAACTATATGATTTCATGGAATCAAAAATGATCACTTCTCAATAATTATTATCGTTGGATAAATGTTCCTATATGCATTTGTCGAAAAATGCTTCCTAAGGGAGCTACGCCCTTTTCAATAGAGCACCCTGAAGACTTTTTCCTCAATATTTCCGAAACAGTTGAAACAAAAATTATGAAATCTGATACATCGCATAAATTTTCTATGCTGAATCAGGATTTGACCTCAAAATTTCAAAATGTTGATCGGATGCGGACTATACTGGGGGTGTAACGGGGAGAAACAATCTCATTTTTTTTTGGTACCTTTCTTCTCACATTCTGATTTTAGAATTTGATACATGAAGGTTTTTCATTAAAAACCCGTACTTTCAGATCATATCGATAGTAGTTTTCTGGAAAATCGCAATCTCTAATGCCGATGTATCGGCACCCTAAAGACAAGTATTTCTCAATAATTCGAAACCGCTCATATTCAATCATTTGAATTTGGTACATGCAAAAACTTTTGACGCAAAATTAAATCCCGATCTCAAAATTTAAAAAAATTTGTCATTGGCGTATCATACTGAAGGGGTTAGGGGTGAAAACCCAACAACTCCTATATAATAAAGACTAAGTGCTCACAAAATATTCTGGTGTGACGTTACCTATGTAGGCCTCGTACTACTATCAATTAACCTTGGGCCCTGATGTAGGCCTTTTATCGATTCATACTTCAAAAATCCTATCACCTCATCCCTGTAGGCCTGGCAACGCAAACAATCATGTTTGTTTATGTTCTTGTCAAAGCAATTCAAATGTCTTTCAGTTTGAATGTTTTTTGAACGTTAAAGGCTTAGCCTTTAACGGCTACACACACAAAGATTATCCAGTGCCTGAATTTTGCGCTGAATACCAGGGCCGGTTTTTTCGTTGGTTGTATAAAAGCGCTGATAACACGGCAGTTAAAAAGAATATTTAGTGAATGCAAGATGTCCAGCAGGTCATCCTCCGACGAAGAATCTGTGCCACTTACTAACTAAAAAACGTTTTTTAAACATGCAAAAACCAATCCAAAGTTCACACATACAGTAAATAACGAGCGAGTAGTTCATGCTGTTCACTGGAGGCAGGGAGATCAAATCTGTTAATCGAGAGTACCCCGTTATTCAGAGTTTTTGCATGTACTATAAGCGATGTGGGGATTTTTCTTATGACAAAATATAACTAGCAAACTATCCACACTTTTTGAGGTTTTGAAATGACAATTTGTTTGTCAAAGTCAGCTATTCTGGAAATGATCATAGTGTTCCCCAAGGTTGTATCATGGGCCTACATTGATGACGTTAAACGGCCAGCACTTTGGCCTTGTTTTCTAGGAGGTATTGGAAGACCCCATTTTTTTATGTTGATTCATTTTTGACATTTTTGACAAACAATGAGGGTTTTTCACCCCTAACCCCTTTAGTATGAGACGCCACTCACAACATCTTTAAAATTTGGATTCGGAATTCAATTTGGCGTCATATTATTTTGCAGGTATCAAATTTCAATATTCGAATGTGAGCGGTTTCGAAAATATTGAGAGACTTGTGTTTGAGGTGCCGATGCATCGATGTAAAAAAATTTGATTTTATCAAAAACTACTGGCCCTATCGATATGAGCTAGAAGTATATTTTTGTTCAAATAGAAAACCTTGAAGTATCATATGCTAGAATCAGAATGTGAAAAAAAGTACTATAAAGAAATGGGATAGTTTTGACTCTTGACCCGCCGGTATGGTACGCTCCTGATTGAAATTTTGAAATTTTTAGCTTGAATTCTGAGTCAGCATTAGAAGTCTATGTGATGTATCCTAGTTTTTGTATGAACGGTTCCTCAAATATTAAGGAAAAACCGTTTTCAGGGTGCCCTATTTATCTCCCTTGGGAAACATTTTTCGACAAATGTTTATACGGACTGTTTCTTATAAAAACAACTAAGGAATCACCCCTTGAATTTTTACCAATGATCAGGAAACACCCTGCATAGGTAGCCATTACACAACCAAGAATTATGTTATAATATAATATGATTGATCTATGAAACGCATTAGAGACTAATGATTCATTAACTCGAAAACAAATTGAATATAAACCTTACATAACAAGTAACCGAGCAAGTAACTGTTGAAATGACTATCGCCACTGCTACACATTGGAATTTTTTCTTGTTAATCTGTTTATCATGCGCTTTCTGAGCATGATAGTAAAATTATCTATGAGCCATTTGGAAATGGCATTCCTGGAGACATTCCAAGGCAGTAAATATGTTTTTTTCTTTTACTTTTTATTACTCTTTTGCGCAGAAAGCTCTACGTTTTTTGATAATCTTATATTCAAGAATATAATGATCTGGCTTTTCTTTAAACGTTTGAACCTATTTCTGCATTAATTTGTCTACACTTTCAAAATGAATAATGATAATATTGAACTTAATTTTTTATTTTATGTTCAGTCATGATCGAAGCACATATTTGTTTGATGTTACCATTGTTATCTAATAAATTTAACTCACACTTCGATCAAATCAAATTTATGTTGATAGTGAAAACCTGAAGGAAGGAACGAGGAAGTGAAAATACTGCCTACCACACTACTTTTCCACACAATCTGTTTTTTAGACTTATATTTTTGTAGTTACCTGATGAATCGATTAATTCAGGTAGTATTTATACTGCGATGATTTTATGTTGCATTCCAGACTGAGATGCGAAAATGTCATGTGTCATGTGTCATGTGTTGCAATATTCAATATTACAATATGAAGATCCATCATTCTTTCAGTGGCATATTTATCAATCACCTTTACATTTTGTTTGCATTTTATAATATCAACCCAAATTTAAATATACCTCCCTACTATCTGTAGCTGCCATACGTTTTTCTAGTTTACCATACAATTTGAAAAATATCTAAATAGCAATCCAACGTGTCTGTTAAACTGCGCTACCTGTAAATTGAATTTCAAGTTATTCAAAAGCAATCTGAAAATGCAAACTTTCAGATTCATGATAGGTTACGATATTTTTGTTGAAACTTTTTTTTATTTCAATTGTATATCTTTTTCATTGATCATAATTTTGAAGTTTTCAAGGTTTAAAAAATTCTCACATTTTCTCTTGATATTTTTCAATATAATCTTGATTTTTGTGGTAATCTAGTCGGTAATTAATAAACAATTACTAGTAATCCACGATCTTTCCTTGAAACTTTATCTAGTTATCGTATGGTACGCAATCCCATCTGTAACATAAAATAGCCACACGACATTTTTGACCAATGAACGATTTACACAATTTTTAGAAATGTGGAAAATATCAAAATTAGGGGCACCAATCCTATCAACGTCTACAAAATTGACCTGCAGCCTTTTAATATTGTAGTAATTCATCATCCGGAACAAGCGTACCCCGTTGTGATTCTCGTGACGTCATCGTAGTAGTCAAACATTTGACAGTTCATCCTTCATGTCGATCGTTCTTATTAACACGTCAACTGCCGCAATGTATGCTTAAGAAAGTAGATCCTGAGGCCAAGTTGGTTTTTTTTATACACTTGGTTATTCATTTTGAACGGTGTTTCTTAATATTTGGAGTTTACTGTTGATTTTTTAGATGGTTTGCTTACATTTTCAATTGAGAAGCCCGTATGCATCTCGCGGTCCCAATGGATATTTTTCCTTAGGTGGCCACTGAGATGCATTCTATTATTTTATTTTTATTTTTATAGGGTTTGTACATTTCGCTTGCTTTCGCTCATTTCACACCATAAGTACTCTTGGAATCGATGTTGTACATATAGTTCACATATCATGTACCTTATGGTATTATATTATTATCTACTTGTTTGTTGTATTTGTTCGTATTTTCCAAAGTATTTTTTGAAAAAATATATTTTTTTATATTTGGAAATGTCCTATGATCACTTGTTCACGATGTATTCATTAAAACAAAAAAAAGTTGACCCTCTATAAAAATGTTATGGTTTTTTTTCCAAAGTACATTTTGTCTGCACCCAGAATTTCTATTACTTGGGCCACTGAGAAAATGAATTCCATATAAAACCATGGCTGGTGAGAGGCTCCGTTGTACCAAGTAGCCTCATAATTAGTAATGCATGAGATGCAATAGTGCACCTCGCGGCGGCACAAACACTGCTGCCTGAGATGCACACTTGCTTTTCGTGGTAGTTAACGTGTTTGATCCTTTTGTATTGCTGATATTGGAATCTACTCGAAATGCTGGTTATTATAGGTATCGATTGAAAACAAACATACGACGCGACGTCAACATCGCACCGAATAGTCGATGGTTTCTTTCATTTACATGTTCCATCAGTTGTTGAGTTATTGAATGCCGTTACACCTAACACTGCTCATATTATCCATCACTTTTTCATTTTGATTTTTTTTTCTCAACACCAACAAAGTTCGGATTCTGTTCAATGGCGTTCATCAACATGAATGAGTCAAACCTTCGTTCTAGTCCAATCCAAACGTCAACTTATCTAGTTCCACAATGTTCACGTCATGCACCCATCTCAACCCAGACATGATGGGATTCACATTTGGACTTGTAGACATATGCTATAAGGTGTGGAGTAAAATTCACTTCAAACAATTGTCAGGATTTATTTGTAACAATAACAAATAAATAATTGACCGGTTCACCGAGCTCAGCTTCACTCTTGGCCAAAACAAACGCACCTGAAATTAAAAAGTAGGTTGAGTCACCTTTCTTATTGATGTTACATACTTTGAGGTATTTGTCACGTTTGAGATATTTTTAATATGGGTTAAACTGAAATCAAAATAAAAATAAATAAGAGAAATACACCAATTGTGAAATCTATACTACTGTACAATGCCAGGGATAAATGCAATAATCAACCGCCGAATACAATGCAAGTGAAATACAGACATTCCATTATATTATATGTGATCAATGGTTGACCACCACACAAAAATTGATGTAGCATTCTACACATAATCTCAAAAATAAACAACAATATGGGGCGTCCCCCAAGGCGTCCCTAGGCTGCAGGACAACCATATAACTTGGCACAAATAGCTTTCCTCTTCAATCAATTTTAATATCAACTCACAGCTAATTACGTCAAGCCAATATGTGAAACCGACGCGTTATATGTCTAGTCTCTAACGCAATCGCCTCAAATAGAGCCGTGGCAAGTCGATATAGCCCTATGAATGATTATTTAACTAGATACTCATAACTCGAGATCACTTCATTCACAAGAACCAAACTCCCATACCACAAGTATGATTATATTTCATACCAATGTAGTTAAACTACGCTATAGGAACAGTGAGCTGTAGCAGATCATTTAACAAGTGTCAAACTCTTTAGACTACTGGTGGTGAGTCATTCCTCAATCTACATCACTCGGAAAAAGGGGCGGCGGCAGATCATTTCAACCTAATTCATGATAGCTCAAGAATCAAACTCTTTAGACCGCTGGTGAGTCATTCCTCAATCTCCATAGTTCGCCAGAAGTGGCTGCAGAATAGAAAACACAATAGGATTTCTCTTGATTTGTTAAAAACACGTAATATTGAATCAAGTAAGGTAACTCTGTGAGACCACTCACCATAATCAGTAAAATGGGTATCTGGCTCATCATTACAACGCACATTGGCAGCATAAGAGCCCATCTTCTGCATTCTGCACTCAAAATACCATCAAAAGGAATTTAGCTTTCAAATATCACTTTGACCACTGTCAAAAATGATTATCAAGGTAGAGAAGAATGATCAGTAAGCACATAAAATTGTCACCAGAAAAATGGGTTGCTACAAAGGGAACCTGGCAGTATGAACTACTTTTTGAATAGTACATATTTTATTTCCAAACATCCCCAACATGTGACACTTGAGTTCGCGGCAGAGGCGGCTCGTCAATGAGAGCGCTCGTGCGCGCGCAATGCAGGCGAGAAGACAAAAAAAAAAATTTTTCTAAAAAGTTAATACTGATAACAGAATCTTTCCATATAAAGGAGTATTTTTGCTATTTTTATATTGCTCAGAAGTGCAAAAATACCCTATCCATTAGCAAACGGCTCCCGTGCTCTTCGCATCTTCTAGTCCGTTGAATAGTCACCATACTATCTGTCAGTCGGTCCCAGCCCATGTGTGTATTCGTTCGACACTCAAGTCAAATGGATTTTTTCTATGGAAATCTGTCGGAACTATTTGGAAAATCCCCCGATTTATTGGCGCCACCGTGCGCTCTTTGAAAACACACTGGGGCAGAAAAGCGTTTTCACTTTACCAGCTGTGTCCCAAACCTTGTACAATATTTTTGTGCGGATCGTACTAATATTATAGTTCAAAACAAAGCGATTTTTTGCATTCATTGGTCATTGTTCCTGTACAATAATAGGTGTGTTTGTTCACACCTAATTATTGTTATCTGCCTTGTCAGATGTCACTATTGTCATCCTGTCGGTCCATTTTAATCACGATACACACACACGCCGATACGTAGATGTGACGTCACGATGGGGTAGATATTTACTTCGAAATCTTTCAAAATCAATTTCAAAATATCAAAAGCACACAAAAAACCTAGCAACATTACATTAATATCAAATACGTACATTTCTAGCCTTAGTTAATGGCGGAAAAAGAAGCCTCTATTTTTGATAAGGGCACACTCAAAACGCATACGTAAAATTTGACAGGACAAATTGGCATACTGCTCTATGGCTATCGTGGTTCTTGTACACAGAAACGCAAGTGACTTTAACCCAACATAAAATATATATCTATGGCGATTTTTGTTGGCTAGTTCAATTCAATATTTATTATTTGCTCACGAGTACGAGTACTACAAATAATGTCACAGGCTGACGCTATTCCTGCTTCGGATGGTGCTAGTGGAAGTGAAAATTCTGGCTTTAATTCGGTGCAAAACAAAATTACAAACTTTTCCACTTTTAATTTTAAGCTTAAAGACCGACGTAAGGACTTTTCATTCAAAGACTAGATTCTTGTAGATACTTCAAGTTTTTTTTTATTGATAAACGTATACCTACTTTTGCTGGCATGGACTCTTCTTCAATGGCAGGTTATAATAATTGATTTATGTCTTTAGAAGAAAATACAATACTTGTTTTTTTTTACTAAAGCGATAAATACCTACACCGATTTTGGTTTATCACGTCACAAACCATGAACCAATTATTCATTATTCAAATGAGATGGTCGATGTGCCGTAGTTTTTATTTTTTTTGCTAGCGCACACCCACACTTACACATCACGAGCCGCCACTGGTTCGCCGCGAGATTGCAGAAGCTGTGATCTCTTGAAAGCGTTGGCACACATTTTTTACATCTCAAAGGATCTTATCAAGTCGCATTTCCGACCATCTGGGATTGCTACCAAGATAAAATCTAATGCATAATGTCATGTACCCACACAACACAAGATCGTTCAGAAATATTTATGAAATATGTCAAACCTTTCATATGAGTTACACTACAAAAGGTAGATGTCTGAAACATTTTCCTTACATATCATCTGCAATATTTTAAAAACGATATTTATATAACTTTAGTAATGTTACTGAAATATCGTTTTTAAAATATTGCAGATGATATGTAAGGGAAATGTTTCAGACATCTACCTTTTGTAGTGTAACTCATATGAAAGGTTAAATAGGTTGATGCGTAATATTTCAGAACTCTTTCTGAAACGTTGGATTTTTTTTTATGTACAATGAATATTATTATACAAAAGGCAAGCAAATCAATATACGTTCTTCAATTTTTTTGAACTGCAAGAGTACACATAACCGTTGTATGAGTAAAGGTTACTTTATTCAAACAACGACATAACTCAAGAACTCCATGGTGTCGAGTATCGGGCAGATCGAGGTTGCATGCTATTTCCTATTCCTATTTCAATTCCAAATAAAGCATTATGGCTGCCCTTGCATCAAGACTCTCTAACTCTCAAGTGTCAAAAGAGTCTTTCCTTTCCAAGATTCCAAGCAGACTTCAGCAAATATAACAAATATCACGTGATACATATATAAACAACGTCGATCCGTATCACGTGATTTTATACTTTCTGAAGGGATCAGGTAAATCGATCGAAGCCTCTACTATAAACACAAAAATATTTTGCTTGCTGTTTCTCTGTTTCTATCATTTGTCTTTTGTCATCATTCCGTCACTGTCTGTGTTTGAGGTTTGAGTTGTTTGAGGTTTGAGTCGTTTGAGTGTTTGGTAAGAAAAGGACACTTTAGTGAGAAAGGACGCCATTGCCCTGTGATTGTGCCTCAAAATCAAATATATACTGTAGAAAGCGATATCATGATGGGCAATAAAGAGGTGAGCCTTTTCTATAGCATGAGTTAAAATCCCCTATTATCTATCATTTGTGTGCTAACAGTTTATCCGCTTTTGAAAGGAAAAATGAGGTTATAAAAGGTTTGGGTCAGTGTCAGTGCACCCTTGGAGCTCAAGAGAACGAGAACAGTAAGTTATTGTTTAAAATGTCAGGACAATCAATTTAGCTGTTATATATTTTGATTTCCAGAAAACGATGGAGACATGACATTTTTTATATCCAAAACGTTTTTATGAAGGAAATTTCTATTACCTATTTTATATTATATACATGATTTTATTGTTCAGTTGAGATGTTTTCTCACGTTTTCCATAAGTGATGATTTATTCTGTATTTTATTCAGAATACTGAGTTTTTTCAAGACTTGAAATGTTTATCTCTCGGTTTATCTATATTAAAGGTATTGGGTGTTTGGCGAAGGGTTAGCCAAACTTGATGACCGTATAAATAGATCTCGGTATAGATAGATATTTTATTAATGGACCTGTGCCCTAATTGGGCCTTTCAATACGCCCAACTTGGTGGGAGTCTGCCACTCCACCAAACACCCGGTTTATTTTTATTCAATGCTGTTTATATTTATATTATTTATTAATAAATTACTCATAATATGTATTACGGAGTTTCATTATCCGGAAATCTTTCATTGGTCGAAATTTACTTGGAATTTCAATCAATTCAAACTGTTTTCAAAGGATAACAGAACCATAAGAATCCGACCTATAATTGGTATTAGCAATATGGATTGAATATTGACAGAAAATCCAACTGAAACATTACACAGAAATGTCCATGAAACATTACACAGAAATGTCTGTGAAACATTACAAAATGCGACATTTTCACATATATATATGTTTCAGCAATATTACAAATATGTTTCAAAATATAAAGGAAATATTGTTATCTTACAAAGTAGTATTTCTGAAATATTTCCGAAACTATACTGTGCTGTGTGGGTAGTATTTAATGAATACTTATAAAATTAACATCAGTTTTAGAAAATCGAATGACATAGCTTTTCTACCTAATAAACATGTCCTTTTCAGGAAACTTTATACCAATATTTCGGGATACTTTCGAAGGTAATACCACGAGTGCTTAAAAATTACCGATAAATTTTCACGTATGCGTGTTTTCTCAAAATTTGTAGAGAAAACACGCATGAGCGAAAATTTATCCGGTTAATTTTAAAGCACGAATGGTATTAAGAAGAATATTTCAAGAATTCTAGAATATAACTTTACTAACTAAAAGAATACATAATATACTGTTTGAATACTCATTTATTTGTTGAATAATAGTTGAAAGTGCAATTATGGTAATTATTTATAATATTTTGTCTTCCTGAATTGATGGATCGGCTGGATTCGAAGCTGGAGTCGTTGGGGTTCACAGGAGGGTTCATGATGTTGATAGGTTGCGGAATATCAGCTAACTGGCTGTGGTTACCGCAATTATTAGTGTTTCTCATTTTTTCAATAATTTGTTCGTGCTGTTCGTTATCCATGCTTAGGTAGCTTGATATTGAAGTTGCACTTGTATGGCCGGTGATTTTTATCAAGTTTTGTTCGGAGACTCCGGATTTCGCTAGTTCTGACACAGCCGTGGCTCTTAAAGAGTGGTTAGTGATTTTGTTGTTGCTAGTGTCTAGACCTATTTCAATTGCTTGTTTGTTGGTGCATTTGGATATTTCATTTGGGCCTACAGGGCTGTTTTTATACCATGAATTTTCAAATTTCCAGGATGGATTCACAGTTAGAAATAGCCGCTGGACTGTGGCTTTGCCCCGTTTTTCAATCAGCTTCAACAATCTCACTGGACAAAATGATACATTGTTACTATTTCTCACGAGCCATTTTGGGTCAGCACATCTTTCATTTCCTCCTTGTGTGGATATCGGATTATATTCGATACGTCCCGATTTAGCTCCATTTAATAGGACTTCTTCTTTGAAAAATCCGATCTCCGCCCGTGATCCTTCGCCTCCCCTCCAAACAAGTTCATACGATTATAAAAAAAAGTTTTTTATTTAACCCTTCTGGAGTTTCCTCAACACATATTTCTACAAGTCTTTCTAGATTACCAAAAGTAAGAAATGATGAACTTTTCTTTCTTTTTTCTGCGCTGACCTGAAGTTGTCTCCTCTTGGCGTTTTTGGCATCGCGGGCTGACTTGAATTCAATATCTTCAAATGGGTTGATTCTAATACCATATTCATTGAAATATTTTTCCATTCAAAGATTTGCTGTACTGTTCCATATAGTTTTTCCCGTATAATCCTTGTAATCCTCTCCATCTTTTTTCCGCATATTGAATGCCCAGCTTTTTAAAATAGAAGCTAGCTGAACTACGGGCGTATGCCGATCCAAAATATAATTTTTATGTTCACAAAACGACATAAACTGCCTCCAAATATATGCCTTACTTTTTGCGGTGTTTTTTGGTTCACTTTGTAAAATTCCATTTTCAATTTCTTCATTGGAAATTTCTCCAAAACGTTTCATTTCGAGGATAATTTTGAAATCAATTAAACCTTGTCAATAAATCAGAAATATTTGCCATGACGACGACGTCGTTATTTGCGTTCAAATTTGCGTTGCCATAGTGATTGCTCTGACAACGTGTTTATTTGTGTTGCCATGACAGAGTGGTATTTTCGATTTGGTGTTATCGCTGTAAGCCTCCGAAAATTCAACTGCTCTTATGGGATTTTTTGTACATGAGTGGAATATTCTCTCATATCACTCTCACTCTACCGTCTCAATTCGAGTTCGATACAATTCTGGGAAAAAAATCAATAAAACTCAAAATATGTCGATCAAGTTTCCCAGAAAACATTCAAAGATATCTTGAAACTGATCAAGATATACATCACGTGAACATATTCTATCCAAAGCGGGCGGCATGTATATATTTTGAATACCAAAGTAACCCGTGCCAAAGGACGTATTCAAATGAAAATTTCATCACCGCGATATTACCGGAGATTCAAGTAAAATATTAACTGACTTAATTTGTAATTGAATTCAACATTTTTTCATACAAAATATATACACAACTGTCACTAGAGCCAGATTCAATGCTTTCAACATCATTAAATCACCACAATCATGGCGGACACGATAAAACAATTCAAAATGAAAACATCTATCTGGAAATAATTTATCTGGTCGATTAAGCGGCATTTGGCACAATTTCAAACCGACCAATTTATGTTTTTGATACATATATCACAGAGCTCCTCGAATGAACATCGGGGACCACAGGTTACTTTTTTAATACAGATGATGATATTTTAAAAAATGAAACCAAATCATACCGGATGCAAACTATTATGAGTAGAAAATGGACGGTGAAACGTCATCGGATATTGGTTATCCATTTTCTCCAAATGATTTATCATTTTGTTATGCAACATGTCATGTGTTATGAAATGATATTATGGAAGGAATTTCAAAATTGTGGCTGCAGAAATCGATTACCGTCTTTGTTGACAACAAATTTTTCTCGTCACTGTCGATAGTGGATGGAAAAAATAGGAAAACTTCGCCAAACTGCCTCAATTTCTCAATCAGTAGAGGACAGTTTGACGAAGCCATGCAACACTCGAGAGAAGTTTCCATGCATTTAATCGCTCACCTGAAATCAACGCTAAGCACAGGAAAGCTGTGAAACGAGTATGATGCAGGCGTTCTATAGACAGACAACATGTGATGGATCCCAACACATTGCTATTATCGTCGTAGGAGTTGTGGATCTGACAGTGCTTATGAGTGCGTGCTTCACTACTCCAACCTGATTTCTCTCTGTTTTCTTCAAATATATTGTTTTTCTAATAGACACTTGAAGCAAACCCAACATTTTTTTACGTATCCGCATCCGGATCTCCAAACGAATCGACATACGTTGATCATATAAAAACCCGCTTAAGCAGCGATTGGTTCTACGTATACGAAACGGATTGGTGAAACGTCAAAGTTGTCAAACTTCGCGTTTTGTAACCTGGATATTGATTTTTGTTTAAATTTTTGGTTTGGTTTGGATGTTTGTGTATTTTTCGTTTATCGGTTTTGAAGAGCTTTTGTTATAGTTCTTTGATTAGTTGAGATGCGTTCTCAGATACGGATACGATGGAAGGCCCGCAACGATGCGTGCAACGGAACCAATCGGAACCCCCGCATCTATTCTGAGCATGCGCAGATTGGTGCGGATAAGGATACGTTTGAAATTTAGGACGTGCTTAAAGTGTCTAATGTATCCTGCAGATTACGGAAGCTCTGAGGGGCCACATAGCGTGATTTATCAAGACGATTGTTAGTCGTGTTATAACGCGACTGTTAGTCGTGACAATTGTTAAAACCCCACTGTTAGTCGTGTTGCAACGTTAGTCGTTGTAGTGTAACCATTTATGCCTTGATAAATAAAACACATTTCTACATTCACAAGATCTTCTGCTACCGCATGTCCGTGCGTTCGACTGACTACTCTCGGTTGGCGTCGTGCGATATCAGTTGCCCACATTCTTTATTCAACATATAACAACATTACATACATTACATCTCTTCCTTTTTTTCTAAACAGTGAATAGGTAACTACAAAGATAATTTTTAAATATGGACCTTTTACAACTAATTAACCAATTGACACAATTATATAATATTATAATAATTTTAATTACTATCCTATGCTATTTGTAGGCTATAACAATAATTTGGTACTTATCTAGAATTCGTAGGCCTGCAAAATAAAAATATAATTTAATAACATAATTTGATGAGTTTATATTTACGATGAGAATTTGTTTTGACATGAGATGGTTTTGATTAACTCACAACTCTCTGTCTGTGGCACTGCTTCATCTTCCCTAGTGCCGTCAGTAACTTTCCACTGCCCTTCGACCTTTTTAAGGTGTAGAACATTCCTACGATATTCCTGCTCCGATTCGTTTTCTTTAATCACCACATCACCTCCTTTTTTGCTAACAACTGTGTGTGGAGCAGCATTGAACTCTGGTGTGATTTTGTTGGTCTTGATAAGGTTTTTGTGGTATACCTTGTCTCCTACACTAATCTCATTGTCGTCGTTTGCCTTTCGTTTATGATCTGCATATTCTCTTCCTTTTTCCTTTTGAATTTGGTCTCGTTTCTTTGATTTCTCGTGCATCTCCATAGCTTCTGAATATCTATCACTTGGAAGTTTATCTCTGAATTGTCTTCTAAAGAAAAGCTCACATGGAGTTTTACCGGTCACAGAATGCGGTGTACTGTTGTACATTATTTGGTAATCAAGCAGGTCCTGTTGCCAATCAGTTTTATGTGATTTACTGATCTTTTGTCTCTTTAAAATTGCCCTATTTTGACGTTCGACCTCGCCGTTCATCTGTGGCCAATATGGTATGGTATGGTGGATCCAAATGCCATTTTCCTTGCAGAAGTTCTTAATTTCTTCGCTGACAAATTGTTTTCCGTTGTCAGCTGTTATGGAAACTGGAAATCCGAGTCTAGAAAATATTTTATTCAGGAGACTTATCGTATTTGACGAAGTTATACTCTTGATAATTTTGATCTCTTTGTACCTACTAAAGTAATCAATAATCACAAAGAAGTGATGTCCACTAGGTAAAGGTCCCATAAAGTCGACAGCTACATCTATCCATGGTCCATTTGGCATTTCTCTTCGTTTCATGGGGTGAGGTGCAGATGGGGAAGATACCAAAGTGCAGCCTTTACATGCTTTAATTCTCCTTTCTGCATGATCATCCATTTTTGGCCACCAAACCTTGGTTCTGAGCCTGCACTTCATTGCCATGATGCCAGGGTGACCTTCATGAGCAGCATCTAATATTTGTTGTCTCAATTTCAGAGGGATTACAATTCCACTTCCCCTTAATAAGATTCCATCGCTAAAACAGAACTCCTCTTGAAAAATTCGACAGTATTTGACAGGGTCCTGCCAATTATTGTTCTGCATGCCTTCTTTTGATTTTATTATGTCATCGTCATTTTTTGATGCCTCCCGAATTTCTTGCATACTCACGGCCACTGGTCGTGCATATTCTATGATTTGACAAACATAATCATGGTCTTTGAACATTGGTCTTTCATTTGAAATTTGGCACATCCGTGATAGTGGGTCAGCTATGTTTAATTTTCCAGGCTGATAAAAAAATCTGTATTTGAAGGATTGTAACCTCAAAACCCACCGTTCTATGCGAGCACATGGACGCGATCTTGGCCCAAAAATGGTTTCTAACGGCTTATGATCAGTAACCAGTTCAAATTCTTTGCCGTACAAGTAAATATGGAAATGTTCAACTGCCCACACAAGTGCAAGAGCTTCTTTCTCTGTCTGACAGTAACGTTTTTCCACATCCGTTAAACTTTTATTTCCAAAAGCAATTATTCTTGGCCCTCTTCCATCAAATTGAATAAGCACGGCTCCTAATCCTACCGAACTCGCGTCGGCTATCATCTGAGTTCTGTCTCCCGGATCATAAAATCCCAATGTACCTATTTTTGATAAGGCTTCCTTTAGCTTCCTAAACCCTTCACTTTGCTCATTTCCCCAATACTTTTCGATGTTAGCATGTTTTGTCAATTTCAGTCTGAGTAACTGTCTTAGAGGCTCTGTTAAGGTTGCTAGGTTGGCTATCCATTTCCCTATAAAATTTACAAGCCCAAGAAAGCTATGAACTTCATCTACATTTGACGGTTTTCTAAATGACTTTATACTATTTATGTACGAGGCTAATGGTGTGACGCCATTTTCTGATAACATGTGGCCTAAAAATTTGATTTCTGTTGCTTTAAAAATACATTTTTCTTGATTAAGTAAAACGTCATTTTCTTTCAATGTTTGTAGTGTAACTTGTAGTCTTTTGTCGTGCTCTTCTTCCGTTTTCCCGAATATAAGTATATCGTCGATAAAGTTTAAGGTACCGTCACATGGGAGCAAGATTTTTTCCATGCTTTTTTGGAAAATTTCGGGAGCTGTATTTATTCCAAACAGAAGCCTTTTGTACCTATAAAGCCCTTTGCTAGTAATAAATGTTGTGATGTATCGTGACTTGGGAGAAATCTCTATCTGATGAAAAGCGTTTTTTATATCTAGCATGGAGAAATATTTTGCTTTACGTAATCGTGGTAAAAGCAAGCTCATCGTGGGTATATAGGGGGTGATTTTCTCTGAGAATGGCAATATTAGCCCGTCTCATGTCAAAACAGATTCTCACGTCTCCATTTTCCTTAAGTACAGGTACCATGGGCGATACCCATTCCGATGGGCCCTTTGCTTCTTCAATTATATCTAGAGCAAGCAGTTCATCTAGTTTTTTATTAATTTTTTCTTCCAACAGAATGGGTATCCTCCTGTAAGGTTGACTTACTGGGGTAACGCTTTTATCTATGGGGATATTTACAATCACATCTTTTATTTTAGGAAATGGAGACACGGTTATATTATTTACATTCAATCCTATTTTGAGAACCTTCAATGCTATGGCAGTATCCTTTCCCAATAAATTCTTTTTCCCATTCCTTACGACATAAAAAGTTGCTGGCATTTGATTGTCTGTTATATTAATTATACTGTCAAAACACTCTAAGATTGTTAAAGGATTTCTAGACCCGTATGCAAAAAGAATTTTAGTGGGATTTTTTATTTGATTAAATACTTTAACGTGACATTTCTCCAAATATTCCCATGTTTTATCAGAAATAATGTTGCATTTGCTTCCCGAATCAATCAGCATTAATATATTTACTCCCCCTACCTGGCAGTCAATCTTATCATCATTGTTGTCCAGGTGAAAAACATGTTCCTCCTCAGTCTCGACACAATCGATGCGGCCTTTAGTAGTTGGCTCTGATTTCTTGAACCTCCTGTTTGGTCGGCTTCTTCTTTTATCCATGGACTGGAAGTTTCGTTTACTCAAGCAGCATCGTGCATAATGACACATACGGTTGCAAGCTCGGCAAGTTACGTTTTTAGCCGGGCATTGGTGTTGTTGGGTGTTACCATGTAGCCCACAACAAGAACATTTTCTTTACGGGTGCCTTAAACATTTTATGTTATCTATTTTTCCTATAATTCTAATAATATCATACCATTTATTATTTTTAGTCACGATGCTGTTAATCCCACCAGATGATATGGAAGGTTTTTCATTAAACTCTGCCAGTTGCCTTTCGATAATTTCCAAGGAGTTAGCTTCTGCAATAATCGTGTTGAGATTAACTCCGTCCCCCATGGCCAATATCTTCTTCCTCAACTCTATAGATGAACCATTTTCCGCAATTTGATCAATCAGTTGGGCGTCTAAATCCGAATATTCGCATTTTGCTGCTTGATGACGTAGTCTCACCAAGAACTTCTCAAATTTCTCCCCATTTCCTTGTTTGAGGAGTCTGAATAGATGCCTTTCGTACACCTTGAATAATTTTTTATTTGGCTTGTTAATATTCTTATTTCTATCACCGTACTCATTAACATTTATTTTAATTAACTGTTATTACCTTGCTTTGTTTCGGTGCAAAGTATTCGTCCAACTTGTTGATTGCTACCTTATAACTGTCCTCCCCCTCCTGCACATTTGCACCCGGTAGAGTATAAAAAATGTCTTGAAGGCCAATTCCTCCAAAATGCAGTAGTACCGCCTTTTTCTTGAAAGGATTTTCTATGTTTGTGGCATCTAGATAAATTAGTAGAGCCCTTTTCCACTTTTGCCAGCGGAGCCCCTCCGAACCGGCATCTCCCTCGCAATCAAAATTGTCCAAGGAGGGGATACTAAGGCTTGACATTTCCTAAAATATATTTTCTTTCATTTCCTGCGAATGATATTAACGCTTCTTATCTAACTAATTAAATTAAACAGTATTTTTAACCTAGTTTTCAATTTTCAATTTTTTTTCCATGACCAAACAATCATAGAGTTCAAATTTACCTATACTGTTATAATTTCATCACACGATATCATTTTCTGAAAATCTAATTTAGGCATAATCTGCAATACAATTCCACTTACGGTTCGTTTTATCGTTTATTATTTGTAACTGTTCTTCGATCCAATTTTCCAAGACGTTTCCAAACAGACAACACTTAACACTACTCACAGAAGTGAGAGAAACACTGTTTTATTGAAAACTCGAATCAAATAGTTATCTCATTTAACCGCTCGAAACCTGCTGACTCAGCACGGCAAAAACTATATTCTGATTGTTTTGATGACTCAGGTGGCCGGCGAATACGAAATAATCTTTCCAGATATCCTGAATTTATTTCATTTTGAAGTTCCTATAATTTTTCTTTTAATTTTTCCGTTTAATAGTATAAATGTCAAATATTCAAGTTCCCTTTCGAGAAAAATCACTACCAGGTCTGATCATCAGTCTTTAATTTATGTATTTGAAAAACCGTCACTTGATTTTCGCTTTCATATTGTGTAACAAAAATGTATGATTCTTGTGCCCTTTTCCTTGTTGGAAAACCGGGTATTTTTTAATTTCACTGTGCCCTTTTCCCTTTGGAAGACCGGCAATTTTCATTTCACTGTGCCTTTTTTCGTTTAGAAAACCGGCAATTTTCATTTTATTGTGCCCTTTTCCCTTTGGAAGACCGGCTATTTTCATTTCACCGTGCCCTTTTTCCTTTGGAAAACCGGCAATTTTAATTTTATTGTGCCCTTTTCCTTTTGGAAGACCGGCTATTTTCATTTCACCGTGCCCTTTTCCCTTTGGAAAACTGGACATTTTAATTTAACTTGTGCCCTTTTCCCTTTTAGGAAGACCGGCAATGATTTTTATTGTTATTTTCCTCTTCCATCTCGGAAGGTCCACTTTCAATAATCATACTTAATCCAAATTTAGTTTATCCTCGTCGCCAATCGTAGTGTACCCATTTATGCCTTGATAAATAAAACACATTTCTACATTCACAAGAGCTCCTGCTACCGCATGACCGTGCGTTCGACTGACTACTCTCGGTTGGCATCGTGCGATATCAGTTGCCCACATTCTTTATTCAACATATAACAACATTACATACATTACAGTCGTGTTGTAATGCGACTGTTAGTTCAGTCCAGAATCACAAAATTTGATATTGATAGAATATTCGCGGCCTGATATGGTTTGTTGTGAAAATGCATTGATAAGATTGTATTTGAAATTGACATGCCTAGATCTTGATGAAAGGCGACTTTCGTATTTACATGCCCCTTCATTGATCAGAGTGTATTCGAAATTGATATGCCCATACCTTGATGAAAGATGATTTTTCGTATTTATATTGATTTGAATTCGACATTACCACATTTTTGATAAAAGATGATTATTTTGGAGTTCAGTATTTACACATGCCCCTACATTTATAACAGTGTAGACTGTTTGTTTTAACTAAAGCGATTATTCATTTTGAATCATCTAACAGTCGCGTTACAACACGACTAACAGTCGTGTTAAAACACGACCAACAGTCGCGTTGCAACACGACTAACAGTCATGTTACAACACGACCAACAGTCGCGTTACAACACGACTAACAGTCCCGTTACAGAACGACTAACAGTCGCGTTACAACACGACTAACAGTCGTGTTACAAGACGACCAACAGTCGCGTTGCAACACGACTAACAGTCGTCACGAATAACAGTCGCGTTATAACACGACTAACAATCGTCTTAATAAATAACGCTATGTGGCCCCTCAGAGCTTCCGTATGCAGATACCTCTGCACTTCAAGAGGGAAAAATGAACGTTGAGAAAATGTTGGGGTAATGCCCCAGTTATGTCAATTTTCAAAACTTCTCAAGCAGAGCAAATCGTACGGTATACATGGATAATTTTGGAAAATGGATTACTCCACTCATTCATGTGCCAAGCTAGGGAGCTTTTAAATCAGAATCATGAATTGAAAACTATCCATTCGTTGCCAAGCCAAAAAGACGTGAGACCCCAGTGAAGTTGTCGCTACTTCCACCTTCTGCCCAACTCCAACTTCGATGTTTGCTCGAGTGTGTGAAATACTTATCAATGAGCATTGAGGATAGATGATAATGTTTTTGGCAAAATCTCATTACTTCTTTTACCTATACTCGATGTACTCCAAATATCTGCACTAACATTATCAAGAGATTCCAAAAGAAAAACAGTTATTTATGTAAGAACGATTTCATATTGCCTGACTCGAATATTGAGCTAGATATCATGTTTTTACTATTGCGATGCGTCATTGAATTCCAAGCGTTCTTACTGAACAACCCTTCATAATGGAAGAAAAATATAGACCTACAACGAAAATTTAGAGAATATGCCAGGGATTAAGACGTGGAGAAAAAGACAGAGAACGTCAGCTGCTTATAGTAAAATTTAAAATTGAAAAAAAAACAAGCAATATCGTGGGTAAATTATTTTGCTGTAGCAACAATGTAAAGAAAACCCACACAACGTAGCGGTGACCATGACATCAAAAATTGTGAATCTGTCATTTATAAATGTTCAAATTGTTTATTGGCAAATAAAAAGTACGGATTGAGTTTGAACATCAAGCACACTACGTGGGATGCAACGAAGTGTGAAACCTACAAAAAAATTGAGGAAATACAGAAAAACAAATTCATCAAATAGCAATTAGATTCGTTGATCGTTTTAAACTCCGGAATTGTTTATTTTAATTGCCAGGGGTTCATTAATAATAAGGACAATATCCTCATGTTGGTCGACGATTGGAAGCCGAAGATTGTGCTATTGTCAGAAACGCATGTGTGTGAAGAAATCGATGAGGTTGAACTGAACATTAATGGATATCGCCTGGAACAAAGTGTCACAACGAATAGAAGGACTGGAGGTGTCATGGCATTCATTAAGGAGGATCTCAAATATAAAATGGAAAGTGTACAGTGTGTTGACAACTATGTATGGTCGTTGTCTTTCATATTCAAGTCATCTGGAGTGAACTACATGTGTTCTGTACTGTACCACCCGCCTCAAACTGAGAATGGCAAGTTTCTGGAGTATTTCGATCAGTTTCTGGACCAAGCAAGTGAGTTTGATGGTGTCACTTTAATCTTTGGGGATTTCAACTTTGATTTGATGAAAAAGTCATTTTATGGCGATAAGTTGATGAAAAGTGTTTATACAAATGGATTTAAACAAATTGTGGACAAAGCAACTCGTGTAACCCCAAAAAGTGCAACTCTCATCGACTACATTATAACAAACGATAAGTCAATAGATTATAAAGTTCATGTGACCCCAAAGATCAGCGATCATTCAATTTTGTCATTATCATTGAAACAAAGAAGCAAAAAGGAAGCTGAGACAATGTATTTATGCAGACCTATGAAAAACTATGATGGTTATAAACTCCAAGAACAACTTCTGAGTAAAACATGGGATAATAACGTTTCGGATGTGAATGTGCTGGCACATATATTGATAAATGACATCAAAGATTCCTTGGATAAATTGTGCCCAAGAGTAGAAGTTCGTGTGAAGGAAAAGTACGCGTCTAAAAAATGGATAACCAGTGACATTGTGCAAATGATGAATGAAAGGGATGCTTTGTACAAAAGAGCCGTTATGGAAAAAACCGTTGATGCTTGGAACACATTTAAGAATTAACGGAATGCTGTAGTCACAGAGATAAGGAGGAGCAAAGAAAAATATTTTTATGACGTTTTGGATCAGAATAAAAACAACTCGAAAGAACTATGGAGAGAATTGAAAAGCTTGATACCTGGAAAGACTAGCTACCAGCAAAATGAAGAAATCTTCTTTGACGCAGAACATTTGATTGAGGAAGCCAAAATAGCCCAAAAATTTAACCAGTATTTTGTAGAGAGCATCTCGGAAATTGTGAAGAACATACCACCAGGACATGTAGCGTGTATGCCGTCATCAGCCGCAGTTTCGACGAAATTGGATTCATTTGCACAAATTTCCATGGATAAAATGAAGGAAGTCATCAACAACTTGAAGAACGTTGGGTGTGGAGATAGTGGGATCTCCAAGCGAGTATTGATGGATGCTTGTTATGTTGTGGGAGATCGATTGCTGGATATTGTCAACACTTCTCTTTCAAGAGGTGTTTTCCCGGATGACTGGAAGGTGTCGATTGTTATTTCTGTGCAGAAAGTCCAGGGGTCGAATAAACACAAAGACTTTCGAGCGATAAATACTGTCCCATTGTATGAGAAAGTTTTAGAAGTGAATGTCAAAGAACAACTTTTGGCTCACTGTGACAGAAATCACATTATTGTTCCAATGCAGTCGGGTTTTCGGGGAAACCATTCGTGTGAATCTGTATGTGTAAATATCTGTGACAGTTTTATGAAATCAATTGACTGTGATAATTTTGTGTTAGCGGTGTTTCTGGACTTTAAGAGAGCATTTGAGACAATAAATAGAGACATTTTATTGGATAAATTAGAGACAGTGGGTGTTCGGGGAAGTGCACTTGAGTGGTTCAGGTCCTACCTTACCAACAGAAGACAACGAGTGAAATTCAAAGGGTGTATGTCTGATGAAAACTGCGTTAATTATGGAGTTCCGCAAGGTACTGTACTAGGGCCAATATTGTTTTTATTGTATATCAACGATATGGTGAACCTCTTAAAAAAATGTAAAGCTGTCCTGTTCGCGGACGACACTATGTTGTATATCGTGGGTAAAGACATTCAAGAAATGAAACGCTACATGACGGAAGAATTGGAAAATGTGTTCAATTGGTTATGCATAAATAAGTTGTGCCTAAATGCAAGCAAGTCGAAGTTTTGCATTTTCGGCAAAAAATCAAGATTGAGTCAAGTTGACATTGAAAGTATAACTCTAGAAATAAATGGGGAACCACTACAACATCATAGAGAAATAAAATATTTAGGTGTAATTCTGGACGCTAACTTGAACCTGCATGCTCAAGCGGATTATGTGATGAGACAATTTTCCAAAAAAGTAGGCTTTATATCTAGAATAGGAAAACCACTGTCTCTATATACAAAAATGTTGTTATATAACACCATCGCAGCGCCACATTTGCAATATTGCTCCACGCTCTTGTACAATCTACCTATGTATAAAATGGACCAACCACAGAAAATTCAAAATAGGGCCTTAAGAATTATTCTCAAGTGTAACCGGTACACTCCTATCTATGTGATGTTAAAGGTTGTTGATACGCTGTCAGTCAAACAAAAAATTGTATTTGATGTAAATGTATTTCTTTTTAAAATAAAAAATAACCTGCTCCCAAATTATATCTGTGATAAAGTAAAAACTTTTAGAGATGTACATAGTTATAAGACTCGAAACTGTGATAACTTTGTTTTGTTCGAAAGATGTCATTCTAGTCAGCTGCATAACTCCATCTTGCACAAAGGTTTACAAGAATTCAATCGGCTTCCAAACACATTGAAGAACTGTACTAGTCTTGGTCTTTTCAAAAAACTATTGAAGCCACACATCCTGTCATCTCCGTTTTAATTTTTCACCTTCAGGTTTTTAATTGTTTTAGTTTTTAACTTTTTACTGCTCTATTTTACTGTTACTATGTACAATGCTTGTATTTTTTTTTTTTTTTATTATTTGTTCATACATATCTGTTATACACTTTTATTATACTTATACAATAATTTAAAACTGTAAACTTGTGTAGCTTTATGCTAAATAAATGGATTACTTACTTACTTACTACACGGCAAGCAAGCAAATTGAAAAAAAAATATCATCGCATCCATAAATTCTCGTAGACCATTTTGTTTTCCTATAGTTCTAACTGAGAACTGAATTATGACTATTATCAATCAGATTTTTACAAAGTTGAGAATACAAATAAATAGGTAGATACACTATCAATCACCATAAGCGCTAAAATAGAATATTAGAGAGTTATTGGAAATTAAATAGGGTGTAGCAGTAGGTAATAATGCTTGCATTATTTTGACATCTACGTTTGCGCATTTGCCTTGTTTGATGAGGCTAGCGTTTATAACGTTTGTACTCGACTGTATTACGGCACAAATAAAGTCGGCCGTATTAAGGTAATTTCGGCGTTATTTAGACAAGTTTGGCACTTTGATGACATTTATTTGACTTTTATTATTTGGTCTGTCTACGTCAAGCCCAAGGTTTATTGATATGTGACAAGCCGGCGTGGTGTTTATTTATTTTGAGTTCTCTTGCATGCATGTTTCAGTGTATGCCGTCGATATAAATCAAAATGAGTTTAATGAGTGAGCCAAAAATAAAGGATGATGTATTAGTGATTCTCCGTGAATTCATCAATAATACAAGGTGTCCACCCTAAAGTGTCCCTACCCTTGTAAAAATTATGTTTATCAACCGCTTTTAATTTTTTTTTTGCTTGATAGGTCTCGACAAAAACTTTTTGAGCATATGCCAAATTGGTTCCAAGGGCGTACTTATGAGTCATTTTGAAGGTTCGAAGGTCAAATTTGAGAAAATTATATAAAGGCATTTTTTAGAAAAAAAAATGACAATGGAATCTTGATTAGCATGACCAAGAACCCCCCTGTACACATTTTCAAAATAAAAAATTTTCGGTGATTTGGTTATTTGTTTTGTTTATTTGTTAATTTAATACTTACACTGCTTATTGAGTCTTCCTGTACGTTCTAAGTCACAGTAAAGATGTTGATAAAATCCCTGAATGTGTGTTTAAATCAAAATGAGTTTGATTAGTGAGCCAAAACTAAAGCATGATGTAATAGTGATTCTCCGTGAATTAATTAATAATACAGGGTGTCCTCCCAGTGAAAATTTTGTTTATCAACCGATTTTCAATTTTTATTTATTATTTTTTTTCTTTTTTGATAGGTCTCGACAAACACTCTTTAAGCATATGCCAAATTGGTTCCATGAGCGTACTTATGGTTAATTTTGAAGGTTCAAAGGAGGTCAAATTTGAGAAAATTATAGTGGGGCATTTAAAAAAAAAAAAAGACTACGGAATCTTAATCAGCATCACCAAAAACCTCCCTGTACACATTTTCAAAAAAAAAAATTGCTACTGTTTTGGCCATTTGTTTTGTTAATTTGTTAATTTGATACTTGCAATGTTTATTGATTCTTTGTGTACTTTCTAAGTCACAGTTAAGATGTTAATAGAACCCCTGAATGTGTGTTTTAAATAAAAAATCATCGATACCTAATACAGGGTGGGCGACAATGGGCTTCAATTAACGTTTTATTTTCATTACACTTGAGACCATTTTATTCGGGTCCTCGTGGATTAGAGTGTTGAAAATTTGTAAAGTAAAAAGAATCAACAAAAAAAAATTGAAAATGGGTTGATAAACAATAACTTTTCCGGGATGGGGACACTTCAGGGTAGCCACCTTGTATACTGTATAATTCTTTAATGTCCCTTCTCACTTTTAAACCATCTGATATATTCGAACAAAATTTGGACCTACCATATTTGAGGACGTTCTGAATTTTTTGACATAGTAGTGACAGCTGAAACTGTCAACATAACAGCTGTGCGCAACTCGAAACGAAAAAATCAGATGTTAAAGGGGTCGAGTGATACCTTGTTTTGAAGGTATTTTCATCCTTATTACACCCCGAATATCTGAAGTCGCTGTCTCTTACTAATTTTTTAATATAAAGGCATTTTTTTTTTAAATATGGCGCCCATTTTTTGTTTTGACATCTTCAGCTGTCACCAGTGTGCTGAGAAAAGCAGAACATACCCATTTACTGGGGATCCAAGTTTCATTCTAGTATATCAAACGATTTAAGTTGGGGAGGGGTCATCAAAGAATTGATTTTGTGATGTGATCTCCGATATATGAGCACGTTCTGCATTTCTTAGCAGACTGGTAACAGCTGAAGATGTCAAAACGGCATTTGGGCGTCAATTTGGGAAAAAAATACGGTTTTGAACTCTTGATTTTGAAAAATTAGAAAAAGACAGCGACTTCAAACTTTCAGGGTGTAAAAATAATGAGAAGACCTTCATAATAAAGTATCACTCGACCACCTTTTTCATTTGATTTCTTGGTTTTGTGTGCACAGCTGTCATTTTGTCATATCCAGCTGCCACTACTACGTCAAAAAAATCAGAACGTCCTCACAATATGGTGTGTCCAAATTTTGTTCCAATACAATTGGACTAGTCAAAGTTAGGAGGGAGGCATTAAAGAATTACACTGTATGTGAATCCAATTATTCAAAACCCTATAAAGGTTGGAGAAAAACCTATTAACATATCTTTATTCTCATAAAAAAATACATATGAGTGAGGACCTTGAAAAATCATGTGACTCTTCAATAAAAGAGATTTTTCAAAAATAATATCAAAACAATAAAGATTCACCAGTGAAACATTGGTTTAAAGATTTTCATTTGTTTGTTTAAGTGAAAAAGAGACAGCTATAAGTTGAACAGGCTCCAATAACTGTTTCTTTTTGGAAGCAGTAACGTCAAGCAGTATTCAAATAATGTAATCCCACTAATAATGCTAGGACTATTTCCAAATTCCCAATATCTCTCTATTAATTTTTCTATGTAGCATTGAAAATAACGCGTTAGGTTGACACACAACAATCAATATTTTCCCCCTTTTCTAAATATACAGGGTGCCACAGATTCGAGTGCATGCATGGGGATCTCAGTTATTATAAGAGATACAGGGTCGGTCAAAGGATTGCAAAGTTGCGCATTTTTATGCTCAACAAAATGCCGTTTTGAAACTTGAAAAATTCTGACTACTTCCGAAGATATTCGAAAAAAACCGAAATTTCGCAAAAACGTTTTTATTATTTTCTGAGTTCATTTGAGAAGATATTGTAAAATGAATCACTTTTTCTCATTGCCACTTTTTCTGCTCTACAAGATGGCGGTATCAAATTGAAAATCTGACGTTTCGTCTTTGAGTGGCCATCATCAAGTTCATTTTTTCAAATACGGTCCTGGAGTTTTTATTTTATTTTTACTCACCTTTTGACTCCCTCAAGGCAATGAGGTATCATAACCACCGAAAAATAAAACCCATCTTAAAAATAACACCCTTGAAAATTAATAAACCACCCTTGTCTCTCTAGCACAAACTCATCTTTATTCGACACGTCACTAAACTAACAAAGAATGAAATAATGACTAACCAATAAAGATACCTAAATAATATTTAGTTGAACCTACAACAAATAAGAAATATGGAAATAAAAAAATTACAAAATTAATTCAATTTCGGCGCAAGTGTTCAAAAATATGGCCATTTGCTATTATACAATCATTTATTTTTGTTCTAATACTTTTAACTGCTCTAAGAACACCTATCCAAGGACACAAAAGCGTTTGTGATTTTGTTTCTTAATTCTTCCCTATTATTAATAGGTTCTTTGTAAATTGAATTTTTAAGTGTACCCCACAAATAAAAATCCAGAGGTGTGAGATCTGGAGATCTTGCTGGCCATTCTACAAAACCTCATGGAGAAATTGACGCACAGTCCTACTGTTTTGTGCAGGAGCACCATCCTGTTGGGACCAAACGTTTCGTAAATTGGCCAGAGGGATATCCATGAGGTACTCTTGGAATTTAGTGCTTAAGAAGTTCAAATATCCAACTGAAATTAAATTTTCGTCAAAAAAATACGGTCTCAAGATTCGATTTCCCAATATTCCAGCCCAAACATTCATACCAAATCGAACTTGAGGTCGGATTTCCCGATTTTCTTCAGGGTTCTCGGAGGCCCAAATGTGATCATTGTGACGATTGAATATACCGCAATTGGTGAATCTGGTTTCATCAGACCGGATGATCTTCTCTAGAAATACATCCCCGTATCGATTAATTTGGTCGCGCATCCAGAAGCAATATGTTAGCCTTCTTCCGGGATCCCCTGGATGCAACGTTTGGCTGACATGTATTTTATATGGTTTCATATTATTTTTTCTTAAAATCCTCCAGGATTTTGACTTGTTCATAGTCCGGATATTTGCTGCTGCGGCAATTTGACGAGTGGAAACCGAGGGGTCATTGTTTACCTAAAATTTCGAATCAAAATTTCAAAAAAAAAATGGGATTATTGAAGTATTTTAATAAACTTACACACCTGGTTTAAGACAATCGCAACCTCATCCTCAGTTGCTTTGCTTCCATATTTTTCGCGTTTTTTGGAAAACGAGCCTAATTGAGTCAAATTGGCATCTAGCTTTCGTATTAACGTGATACTTGGTTGTGGCCTCTCAGGATAAGTGTTTAAATAAACTTCTAAAGCACGAACCGAGTTTCTGCCGCACTGATAATAAATTTTGATCATGTCTCTTTTCTCTTCCAGTGAAAATCTCATGTTTTTTGTAATTGAAAACAAATTTTGATTGTTGCCAATTTTCGTTCCGACTAGCAACGAATAAATAATATTGAGGTTGCCAGGGCAACTCCATAATCATATTATTGTCTCAAGAATGTCAAAAGGTAACTAAAAATTAAATAAAAAATCTAGGTCCGTATTTAAAAAAATGAACTTGATAATGGCACTCAAAGACGAAACGTCAGATTTTCAATTTGATATCACCATCTTGTAGAGGAGAAAAAGTGGCAATGAGAAAGTGTGATTCATATTACAATATCTTCTCAAATAAACTCAGAAAATAATAATAACGTTTTTGCGAAATTTCGGTTTTTTCCGAATATCTTCGGAAGTAGTCGGAATTTTTCAAATTTCAAAACGGCATTTTGTTGAGCATAAAAATGCGCAACTTTGCAATTATTTAACCGATCCTGTATCTCTTATAATAACTGAGATCCCCATGCATGCCACAGATTCGAGTTCTGTGGCACCCTGTAGAAGAAAAGTGCTGTTATGATGATAAATTTTTTTTTTTGGAAAATCATTTCTATCTAAACTACTCAACAAAAAAAACCTGACACCCGAAATTATCGCCTATGTTTGGACACTCATAATTTTTTAAGGAATCGTTGAGAAAATATGCGGTTTGCACCACGATGTAGATCATTTTTTTGCGGTTTATGCGGTTGAAAATTATTATGTCGAAAAAGCTGGATTAATTAATTGATTAATGATCGGTTTCCAAGAAAACCTGTCAAAATAACTAAAAAGTGCTTTACTTATGATCAAAACTCTTTGGCACACCCTGAATACTCAAAATATTGTTAAGTATCCAAAAAGTCATCCGAAAGACAGCTCAACAATAGATCTATGCCACAACATGTTGAAAACTTAGAATTAGCAGAACAGCCATTCAAAGCCCCATGTGTCATAATTTTGAAAAAAAGTCGATATTTCAAAAACGAAAAAAAATATCAACATGAATCCAAAAATGTTTCGAGGTATGGACGTAACAAGCACTTGCGCATATCGAAAAAAAGCTCCAAAAAATGTCTATTGAAATAGGGGGACAGTAAAGAAAAAGAAAATCCACAGTCCTTTTTCTACCACTCTGGTATAGATCAAGTTTTTGAGAAAATTTAAATTTTTTGAAATATCCGCATAAACCGCAAAAAAATGCTCTGCATCGTTGGTGCAAACCGCATATTTTTTCATTGATTCGTTATAAAATTATGAGTGTCCAAACATAGGCGAAAATTTCGGGTGTACCGTTTTTTTTGAGTAGTTTATTTGGATTGGAAAAATAAGAAGCGACCACCACTTTTTGGCAAAAATTATCAACGCGCGGGAAAAAATATATTCTTGAATTTAAAAAAAGTTCAAAATATTTATTATGATACGGAAGCTTAGAAGAGCCACCTGAATTCAAATTCCATTTTTCCGAGTTGCATCTCAGAAAAATCGATTTTTTCCGACTTGTAATTCAGAAAATTTATTTTTTCCGAGTTGTGACTCAGAAAGAATCGATCCATCCGATTCCCAAAGTTTTTATTCAAAGATAAAGTTTTTTCTGACTTGAGTACAACTCGGAGAAATAGATTTTTCCGGCTTACAACTCGGAGTAATCGATTGTTCTGACTTATAACTGGAAACAATCAATTTTTCCGAAATACAACTCGGAGAAAATGATTTTCTGAAATACAACTCGAAGAAATCGATTTTTTTGACTCACAACTCAGAAAAATGAACATCAAATTTTTGTGGTCCTCCTACGCTTCCGTAATACGTGTTTGATGCTAGAACATATTCGTTACTTTTCCTTTTTCTCACATACTCAAGTATCTTGTTTTTTTTTATCACTTTTGCAAACTACAATCAATAATTATTATTATATTCTTACTCTAGTACGCTTTCGCAGCATTTTTGTCTGATTGGATGTCCCACAAATGGGAACATGATCGATATTACCCGCCATGACAACTTAAACGATTAAGCTTTTATTTGTGCAGAAAGAAAAAGAGATGTTGTTGTTCCGAGCTACTTCCTTTCCGATTTGCAATGCATCCCTGTCACTTATTGTATGAGTGTATAATTCAGTCCGTATAATGAGATCCAGTAACCTACCAGCAAGTTTTTCATGTGAGAGTGCGGTTCCTCGCCGTTCTAACTCAGCCTTTGCCTAGGTTTGCTAAGGTAGTATATACCATGTCAGCTGTCCCACTACCCGTCTTATCCAAATATCTACGCGTCAGCTTCAAACTTCGTTGGTTGTTTCCTTGAAGTGTCTTAGCCGGGGTGTTTCATGCCAGCTCCTAAGATGTTGCACATATCGTGATGCCCCCATTCCCTACTGGCGATGTCACCACCCTCGTGACACTCCTATCAAAGATCATTTCTTTTGTTTGGTCTAGCTGTGCCGGCTCTGGGATCCTCATCAGCATTTACTTTTAATCCTGAGTTGTTGGGTGTTTGGTTACTCAGATAAACTTATCTATTTTTCCTCAGTGCCAACTTTTCTAGATCGGAAAAAAAAATATATCGTGAGAGAAGTAAGGAAAAGAAAATTACTCATATAATCATAATAGGTAGGCAGATATAACGGCCGTATGAAAACGTTCACCCACAAAGTGAGTGATATTGGTAAAAATTCTAAATTTGTTTGAACAATATTTTAATAAAAGTACATGAAGTAATATTCTCAGATTGTCGATCTGAAAATTGGGTCTCGTCGACTTTCAAGATATCAGAAACGATATTTATCACAAACATCAAATGTTCCGATCCTTTTCAAATCACGTTCTATTTTGAAGAAGCTAGATAATAACACTTCAGAACATCTGGAAAGATGTTGAAAACGTGCTCATATCCCTCGTCTTTTCTAATCCTTCTTTCCCCGTGAAACAGCAAATCGATCTGTTAAAACTTACTTCGTCGTTTTTTTTTCCAAAGACATTCTAAAAGGTCATAATACAATCTATATTTCAATTAAATTATCGTGAACCTTTCGGTATCAATAAGAGTTCTAATATACCTATCCAAGGTTACCTATTCAAAAAAACACCAATGTGTAATATGATGTAATGTTTGACAAGTCAAGTTCCAAATATAATTAATGCACTATGTTTCAAATTCTTTCGAAATTTATTCTCGATTGAAATATGGAGCACGATGTAATGTGATTGTTCAAATCCTACGGCAGTCATTAAATTTATTGTACTTACTGATCTCGAA
This sequence comes from Orchestes rusci, assembly GCA_958502075.1. NCBI lineage: Eukaryota > Metazoa > Arthropoda > Insecta > Coleoptera > Curculionidae > Orchestes > Orchestes rusci. The sequence goes on along the minus strand of OY293305.1, from coordinate 60,641,969 downwards.
ATATAATATTATGTACACGAGTTTGGCTTTTGTCCAACATTCAGAATTTTATGACAAAACTATAACTAGATCCATTTTTCCCACTTCAAACTTACATTCATGAATCCACAATTATTAATAAAAACGAGTTGGTAGAAGGTGTGTGAAGTTTTAATAAGGAATTTGGGAGAAAAATATTATTCGTAACGAGTCCCGTGTACCCGCTCATTTGAATCAGACAGATTCTCGGTAAAGGAGAGTCATGCAGACTTTGACCAAAATTGTATTGAAAATATTGGCGATAAAATCGCATTTGTAAAATATTTGATGTAAATACCTACTTGAATAAGATGAAGTAATTATTCTTTATCATCTAGAATCTATTTTTTCCAACGCATTTTTCCATAGTCTTCATAAGGAATCAATACCATATCCACAGTTGCGTCATCTGCAGATCGGAACTAGAACCTCAACGCGGTATTGATTTTTGCGCCAACTCTATCTTCAAACTCTTTCTTCCATAGTCTCTGGCTCTCTGGCAGGGGGCTCTATGAAAATTTTGATAGAATGGTGGCTGAATATTGTCAATTTCCTTAAAATCGTTCCAGAGAAAAATCATTGACGTAAATAAAAAACTTGATCTAGTAGAAAAAATGGTTTCTTCAGACAAGAAGTAATTGTGTAATGAATTTCATCACCACGGTCTTGAACATCTGACTAACACTTGGGATACTAAATTGATAGGATTATTAGTATCAAACCTGTAACAGATCCTGTTTTCTCCTTCGGAAATACATTTTTACTATTAAGTCGTTGATGACAAAAATAAAATAAAAATATGACAAATCTGAACACATGAAGTTATCAAGAATAATAATGGTAGTGACGTTATTCAAATCGTCGTCAATTTCACAAAGTGACGTATCTCAAAAAGTCGTATTTTGTGAAGGACCACAATCTTTTCAACTTTTTATCTGACAAAGTGTCGTATTTTAATCTGTTCAACTTCAAGTATAACTCCATGAGATGCGACACTTTGTGAGATGAAAAGGCCTTATATGTAAGACGGAAGTTTTTGGTCCTATTTCAAAATACGATTTTTTGTGCCAGTACCTGGACCTTAATCTCATAACAATCTCTTCAACACAATTAACACGTCTGATATATTGGACCATTTTTCACGTAGTTTTCAGATCACTCGACTATACCAAAATGTTTCCTAACCAGCAAAGTTGAGCAAAATGTACCAAAATTTAATTATTGAGTGAATAAATCAGAATCTACTGGACATAATATGCCACCGACATCGACTCAAGGGAAAAAAATGTGCTCGTTTTGCCCATTGAGAAAACCTGTCCCTAAAAAAGCTGTACGTTTCGATTCATATGTGGACACTTTCTCAATATCGGACACAACATGTCACAAGGTAAGTTATTTTTATCTTGACAGTTGTGAGTGGATCACAATAATTGTTCCTTATTTCCAATAAATGTTAACATCACCTTTATTATATTGGAAATTTGACGTCCACGCCCAGAATGATGAAGATGATGTGGGGATATCAAGCTGCATGGTTCCATTTTTTTATGGTTCAGAGCAGTGATGTGTTCTAGGGAAGTGTGAAACATATTTGAAGAAGTGGCGACTTTTTGGAACAACCTGTATGATTACAAGAGTTCTGGTTTGGTAGAGTTCTTCAAGACCTATAACTTTCATATAGGAAGCTTTTTTGTATTGTAGACAATTTCCGACATAAATTACTATTCCGGGACTTTTTACTCACGTACCATTATTCATTTGAATTCTTATCAATTACGAATGGGTTATATGTTATCAGGGACTCCCGACATGAATCCAACCAGAATCCTATCGTGATGGAATGCTTGGAATTCTATAAAATCACAGCTGAATAGGTATACCAATTCCAAAAAAAAAAGAGGTATACAGACATAAGTATCTCTCGTATCGTAGTGAGATTAGGTTTCCAAAATTTCGTTACTTCTTACTGAATTCCGTTCAAATTCAGTTTATACGTTCTATTTGGGTATGATTTGAATTTAGTGAGGTTATGTTTGCTAAATGTCATTATCTTTTGAAAGATTTTGTGAAATTGAGTATAGGTAGGTTCGTTTTGAGATTTAACTATAAATTAAAAAAAAAATGATTTTGTGAGGCATCATGTTTGCATAAGGCTATTTTACATAGTTTTACTACTTTTCAAAGAATCTGGTTTGCATTTTTTTTCTTAAACTTCGCGCGTTTGACAGTTACATCCGTCGCTACGAAGTCGGCTCACCAAAATCTTCTTTTGCATAGATTTGCAACGTATGTAGAGTACCGCTAAGATATAGTAAAAGAGGCCTAGCATCTTGGATGATTTCAATCTGGAAAAAAGTTTTTGAAATTTTTGTTTAATAAGCAATTCTTGACACTCAACTTTCGGATCTAGATGTTCATTATTTGATGAGGAGTCCAAATAACACAATATTCCAGGTATGTATTTGTCAGGTTGAAAGTTATATTCAGAGCTTCCAAGCAACTTATTCAATCAGGATTTAGCCTGAAGTAATCTGCTGTTAGATAGTTTATAGTGACATTTCGTAACACATTTCACCGAATGTATATTTGTATTCAAATACTTGTAAGTCACTTTATGTATAATGATAAATGTATCCACAGTAATCTGCGCTGGTTCTTGGATGTTTTCAATCTAGTTCACGAACAACTACAAAGGATCTACAACACATGAGCAAAAGATCCTATCACATGGTGCTACAGATTAAAAATAGAACATGTATTATATGAGATATCTTCAGTGCTTATGTGGGGCAGATAATCTTGGATCTCTTGTGACCATCTTCGAGAACTAAGTAAAGATAAAAACAATTCAAGCAGAACCTTGTTCTGATCTGGACAATTTATTCTCCAATGAATAAAAAATGAATTCAAAATAATAAGATTTAACTAGTTATTTTGACAAAACAATCATGATTGAACATCTTTCAGAAACAAGATAAAGTAAAATGAGACTAATTTTAAACTTGGAATGAACTAAATGTTTATTATTTTTTTCGCTTGTCGCATAAGAAAAATCATTGATTTCTTCTTCAGGATAATGCGGTTTTCATGCAACTTCAAATCCATCATCTTCGTTGGGCCTCCTGTAACACACACTGTTCGTGTTTTCCATTCATTTCTTCTCATCCCACTATTATAAGATACTGCCAATAAATTCCTGGCATCAGCATTTGGTCATGTCCATTTCGTGTTCAATATTATCTTGGTTCAAAAAGCTACCATTCGCTGCAAATACAGTGTGAGTCTGAAATAAGTGCTCATTTTGTCATGGTTGCTTGAGTTTAGTAGAATAATTACCTTTTGTGTGGGAAAAATAATATGTTCGCAAAATGCCTTATTAAAAAAAAAACTGTAGGCTGGTACGGAAATGAGACAAAAATGCCTTTATTGTATCAAAAGAAAAGACCAGGAAATCATATTATCAAGGAAACTCAAAATGAGTAAGCCACAACAAAATAATTACTGCTATAATTTGTCTTGAGAACTGGTACTTTCTATAAAAAGTTTTTGTATCAAAAACGACAAAACTATCAAAAAAAGGATAACTGAATATTTTGACAAAAATACCAGTTTTAAACCAATCGAGAATTCACACATTTTTTGGAAATATGAAAAATATAAGGGTTAGTGAGTACTGATGCCATTGATGTTAGGAAAATCAACTTACGACCTCTACTAATGTAGTAATCACCGATTAAAGAGCGCCAATCAAAATCCACGATGTCACAGAATACATTATCTATCTCCGTTTGGCGTATTGACTGTAATAACTCTCTCTCGAGAGAGAAAGAGGGTAATTTAGCTCCGCCCCGTTTTTAACAATCAGTAAAATTTGCTTTTTTTTAATTTATTCAGTATACAGTATACAGGAACATTTTTTCGCTGATGACTTTCTAATATTGTCTATAATACGTATATAAAATTTCAAGTCATTTTAAAATGTATGCAAATTGTCCATTGATGGAAACATATAGGTAACTGAATCAAATATATCCCGAAAAAAGTTGAGAAAATAACATTGAATTTCCTATGATCACCCGGTATATTATTATGTATATTCATCAAAATATCTAATCGCTTAATTCATAGATAAATGGTTCAGTTTCAAGCTTTACTCATGAGTAGATGATTGTATCTATGCTAATGGAATAATTGTTTATTCAGGATATCTACCAATATTGTGCTTTGTTGATGGATGTTGCAAATTATAAAAATATGGAATCTGTCAGTGTATTTTGATAATCAATTAGTAATGTACTCAAAATACTCTATGAACAAATAAATAATGGATTGTGGACTTTTCATGATTTGTCCATTTGAAATACAGAATATCCTTTCCTAGATTACACCGTTGGGATTAATTTGATTGCTACCAATTATACAGGCTGTCCTATAATTCAACAATGATACTTGAAGGGCTGGTAGAATATTTCATAATTAGCATCCACTGAAATCATAGACACAACATATTAAATGCTAGAAATCCTTCCAAAGCAGAAAATTATTCTGTTGGACCAGAACGCGGTTAACCATGTTATTTCAATTTAAACCACCTCGAACTGAGAGACGATGAGAGAAATAATTAAACGCAGCGCTTTACGCTCAAAATCCAGTTTTAACAAAGACATCAGTTTAAATATTAGCTGACCGCGCTGACACGGCCTGGGGCAAATGCCAGCCTCTCATTTTATTTTTTTTAATTACTCTGGTCGTGACTTTAATCAAGTAGAAAAGAATAAAGCACAATTCACATGCAAGAGCGACTTTTCAATTTACGAATTTTCAACAAGCTTCGAAATTATGTAATAAGAAACATCATCATGTCATATTATTCGCGTTTGTATTGAGAGTTCATCCAAAAGGATCCCTCAGAACTTCGTGCGAAAGTTCTAGATGTTGCCGATAAATACTTGGTTGGATTATGACGTTTCAAAAAGTATTAAAACTAATTGATGGTTTCTGGTACATTAGCTATTTAGGTACATTAGATATTTAGCAACAATCACTTTCTCATGCGAATTCTTAAACATTCTATACATTATTCTATTTCATCCTGTACTGTCAAGTATCACTTACCCCCATATGCACCGTAGAAATCTAATCCGGATGAAGTCTTTATCGCGATTATCTTCCATACCACCTAATGGAAAATAATCGCGATGAAGTCTTCATCCGGATTATATTTCTACGGTGCATATGGGGGTTACTGGACTGGTTACCAGTCCGGTGAAATAATAAAGTCCTAAGTGGCAAAATTGTTTACCTGGCGCCATGTCATGGTAAGAATGTGAGACGTACTGCCACCACCGCCCTCTCAATGTATACTTTGAAAATGAAAAACACCTTTCCTCTTGAACCGATTAAAAAAAATTGTCACATTATAAAATGATAATAATCGTATTGGTGATGGTAACGGTGGGGGGACAAAAGCCCGGCGAGTGGGCCAACCCCGCGTTTCCAACCCCGTTCACTCAAGTCATTCCGTCTCCATTGTGAAGTGGAGCAGGCCATCCCAGCTCAGGTCAGCCAACTCAATCCGAGGAATGGTTGCCGCTCCTAAGACCCTCCTTCTCAGGCGACCCCATCTATCACGGACTCCTAGAAGATGTTACGTTTTCTCCGTCCTTCCACAGTAGGGAAAAAGAGGCGATTGCCCTATTCCTTATAAATGCAAGTATCGATTGAGCTTGCAGTGTTCTGTCAGAATGCCCAGGATGATGCTCAGTGCCTTCTTGCTTTTGTTCAGCAACTGGGCCGTCCTTGGTTTGTTGGGTTGTGTGATTATCTTGTAACGTTACGATTTTGCCAAAACGCCAGCGAATGTTATTCCGGACAATTCGATTTTAAAAAGTTAGAAATTAAGCAGCATTTTTAGTGAAGGTTGCGTATCAGTTACTCACGCATTTAAAAGTTCGAAAGTTGTTAATTAAAAAGTTCAAGTATCTTACAATCTAGTCCAGTTCAAAAGGTTTTAATCTTAAAGTCGAAGTACACTTCGAGTGACTTCGTTATTTGGAGTACGGTCCTGCATCCACTCGGAACCAGTCATGACTTTGACCTACTGCTCATGGTGCAAAAGAATGAACCTTTTCTTCCAAGGTTCGGTCCTGTGTCCCTGTATTTAACACTTGAAGGTCCTAGAAGGGTTAATTAAGAGATTGACACTTCCAATTTAACGAGATTACCGCGTGGTTCGTCTCATGGCTTTTTGCCGATTTCAAAAGGAAATTCATCGAATTCGAATCCAAAAGTGATCGCAGTTAGTCTACGCTGGATCAACTGCATTGAGCAAATTTGTGGATCGTCGACTGGAATTTTCCCCATTTTATACGATTGGAAAATCACATAGTGGCCCTACAAAAACTGTGGTAAGACATGATTCTTAATTAATTCTTTGGCCCTTACACTGGATATTTCTTGGTTTCAGGCCTGAATATAAATATATATATATATATATATATTTATATTTTCCTTCTCTTACTTCACTCTTTTCCTCTTTCTCTTATTTATTTATTTTTTTGTGTTACTTCAACTTATTGCTGGCTTAATTTCTCCCCTGTTGGCAACGTGGTTGTTCGACGTGCCAATCCTGGCTGGACGGTTCCGCTTCAAGAAAATTGGTGATACACTGTGGACCCTATTCCGGGTTATACTTACGCCTGATTGTGAAAAGCAACCCTAAACTACCACTATTGTTGCTGATCTGGAGCATTGGCGGCTGGCCTGATCAACCCCTTATCTGGGAGCGTCCCTGACAAGCAGAGCCTTCACGATAGGCCTTTTTTTCTTGTTTGGGCACTGTCAAAACTGGATGACCATCACACCCCAAGGCACCCCTCTCTCTCCCACTTGTCATAGAGGCCACACCAGCGCAGTGAGTTGAACATACGTTCTTGATTAATTACCAGAATAACTTTATTTCATCATTCATCGGAAACATATTATAGTATTGATAATCTCACTCAATTTTCATAAACACTTTACGAACTTGGTTAAGCAAACGTCTGGTTGTTCGTTGATGCAATTATTGTGATGGGTGGATAATTATTTATAGGATTTAATTGGTACTTACATCGTGATATTTCTACCTAATTCACTGTAAACCTATAGTTATTGGCCAATCAACTGCGGGTAATATCACTAACACTGTATAAATTATTCATAACACCTAATATCCTTGGTTTATATCTATATTGCGTCTCATTAAATATCACATTACAATTTACAACAGACATTGCAAGCTGAAACTTTATAAAAAAACTGCGTCTGCTGTATGACATTTCATTGTTGATTTTTTTTAGCGGCAACTTCAAATCGCCTGGTGCACTTGAACTACGACGTGTCTGTCTAGTTGTCAGTGCCGGGAATAAGTTTTGGGAATAACGCTGCGTTTGGCTACGTTTTCATGGTAATCGTAATTTAAAATTTGGTTGTAAATAAAAGGTATATTTTGGAAATTGGCGGTTGTTTGTGGTACAAATTATTTCTCGCTTTGTAGATTCGGTCGATTAAAGGGTAAGTGTAAAGCGAGTGGCGCTGTTTTCCGAACAAGAACAATATTTTGGGTGTTGGTTGCTCCCTCGACCCACTCTTCGACTTCGAGCTGGCATAATCGACGAATCATAACATCAAAGATTAAAAACCCGTCAAATACCTTCTTTTACCTCTTTTAGTCGTGTTCAGTGTGGCAATTTAATGTCTAATGCCCTGAAACCGATGATGAGATGGTAACAAATTGGCGCCCAACGTTTTAAAGGGTTACAGCTACTAGGGTAGTTTTTTTTGGAGTGACTTCAGGAAATGTTTTTTTTTGTTTTTTGTTAGAACCGACTGCTGAAGTAGTTTTTTTTTGCGCTACGTTACGGGTACTTTCAAAAATTTGTTGAAAGATTTGTTTTTGCGCAACTGTTGATACTTTTACACAACTGTTAAGGGAAATTTACGCAATTTTTGGGAAATAATTGCGGGCCTTTTAAGTTGTTTTATTTTTTTATGAGTTTGGTGCGTATCGAGTGAGTTAAGTTCGGTACTACTCGATTTTTTTTTTGCTTCTTTCTTTTTTTTTCAGGAAGGGGCGGGTTGTTATTATTTTCTTTTATTATATTGCGTCATAAACAAAGCATTTGAAAAGTTTTACCTGTCGAAATGGAGGTAAATCTATTGGGGTCTGACGAACTCAAGTACGAGCTAACAATTCGTGGATTGCCAATCACTGGATCGATGGCTCAGAGACGTTCAGAACTTCGAGAAGCCCTCCGACTGGAACGTGATGGAAGCTCGCGACCACCAGTAGCAACGCCTTTCTCACCTGCTAGTGAGATCTGCATGTGTCAAGCGAAACTTTTCGCTCTGGAAAGGGACGTTCAGAACTTCGACCTTTCAAATAGGGTGCGCGAGAGAGATCGCATTCATACATTCCTGACACACATCGAGGGACGCCTAGGGCGAATCAACCCTACAGAACAGCACGAGCAGAACAATAGGGACAAGTTGGTCAGGAAGTGTTGTCAGATGTTCGAAGAATTGCAGAGAATTTTCGATGGTTCAAGAAGCGAACAACAACCTTCGACTTCGAAACCAATTCAGAGCATTCTGGAAATTTCCGATGAAGAAATCGAGCAGGAGGTTCTTGTGCCGGTGGAGAGGACACCAGTAGTCCATGACCTCATTGTCCTGGATGATGAGACACCTAGATCACGGCTCAGCGATCCTCCCATTGTCAGAAGACGTATTGTGCCTGTGCCGGAAAACTTTAACAACTTCACGTCCACCATTGAAACTCGAGACAATCCCTCTGGAGATGATAGTGTCCTCCAGGAGGATAGACGTGAGGAAGAGAGGTTTGCCGACACGAGCTTTTCAAGAGAGGAACTTAACAATCTATCTCGTTATCGTGTTGAAAATCACAGTGGCAGTGCATCTGGACAAGACGTCACATTTACTCGGCCTTCGGCCGCATCGACTGGTCCAGATGCTTGCAGGGAACGTTATCCAAACTCGACTGTTCACCTAACGCCTTCAAGGACATACGACAACCTGCGTTCTGGCAGCGGATATCACACAGCAACAATCGACCCAACACACACTACAATGGACAGGCCCTACGAACCAGACACGCAAGATTGGTCCAACCATGTGAATCGATCATCACGCGTAAGGTTCGCAGATCATACGGACAATCATTCTTCGATGTGGGTCAATAGAAACAACTCAGTTGGAGACGATGTTGAGACATATTCGAGCAGCAATTTGGCAAGACGATTTGATGGCCTGCATTTTTCGCCTTTGAGGGAAAGACGTCACACCGGTGAGCCTTCACACTATGTCGGCTTTCAGGACGTTAGCCGATGGAACGTGAAGTATAGCGGACAAACCAGTGTGAATGACTTCCTGGAAAAAATTGAGGAATTGCGGCTATCTAGAGGAGCCACAAAACAACAACTACTCCGATCAGCACCTGAGCTATTCGTCAAAGACGCCCTGTTGTGGTACCGCACTGGGAGATTCTACGACTGGGATGACCTAGTCTATCAATTGAAGGACGCTTTTCAGCCTGGCGATTATGAATTCTCACTATGGGACGAGATTCGTCATAGAACACAAGGCGCTCAAGATCGAGTACTGACGTTCGTGATTGCCATGGAGAATTTATTCAGGAAGCTCCCCAACCACCCAGCTGAGTCAACCAGGCTCCAGATTATTAAAAGGAACCTTCTCCCATATATTCAGTCTCGGCTGGCTATTGAGCATGTCGCGACTATCCAAGACCTCATCAGATTGGGTCGCAGCATTGAAGAGACTGAAGTCAGAGTGAAACGATTTGTTCCGCCGCCGACGAACTACCGGTCCCTTTTGGAGCCGGAACTAGCGTATCATCGACCATCCTATCCGGTCACAGCTATTGAGACGAGTCAAACAGCTACGGCAGTGACCCTGGAGGAAGAACCAACACCAAGTAGCCTGGATGGAGAAACTTTACCCATACACGCTGTCTCCGTCATTGTGTGCTGGAACTGCAAGGAGGTTGGTCATACTTTCATGAGATGTCAGAGACCTAGGACAAAGTTCTGTTATCGATGCGGTAAAGCTAACGTCACCCTTCATACTTGTCCGACATGCCAAAAAAACGCATAGTCGGGAAGGCATCTACATACTATAGGCCTTCCCAAGTATCCTATCACTCGGATTACAAGGACATGTCGAACAAAGTCCTGATAGACTATGTTTTATCGCACGCAAAAGGAGATGATCGGCCCTTCTTGGATGTCACCATACTTGGGAGAACCATGAGTGGACTATTGGACTCTGGCTGTACCACCACAATCATAGGAGGCTCCGGGTGGAACTTGCTGAAAGGGCAATGCAAACTTGACACGCGGCGAAAAGTGACGTGCACTGTTGCCAATGGGCAATCCTGCATCTCAATTGGGTCCGTGTGCCTGCCTTTCCAGTTGCAAGACCGCATGATTTTGCTCAACGCTTTAGTAGTGCCTGTTCTTCCTCATCAACTTCTCGGTATAGATTTCTGGAAACAGATGCAAAATGTGCCTGATTTATACACAGGGGATTGGACTTTCCGGTCAGACAGTGGGAAACTACAGGAAATTATGGCATTACACTCCCTAGACACTCTTTCACCAGCACAACGAGAGACGTTGAATACATTTTTGGATGGAACGTTCGCCAAAATGGGTACAAAGTTGGGATGCACCAACTTAGTGGAAATGGTCATACGCACGGAGTCACCACCCATAAAACAGCGGTATTATCCCTTATCGTATGCCCTCCAGAAAATTGCAAATGAAGAGCTGGAAAAGATGTTGGCTGAGGACATTGTGGAGCCATCAGAATCCCCCTGGTCTTCTCCAATTGTGATGGTGAAGAAGAAGACAGGTGACTGGAGGTTCTGTGTCGACTATCGTGGTCTGAATCGTGTGACGACGCCGGACGCATACCCAATACCCTATGTCAGCGCGACTCTGGACAAGTTGAGGGATGCCAAATATATCAGTACGCTGGATATAAAGTCGGCGTATTGGCAGATTCCGATATCCAAAGAATCGAGGCCACTGACTGCCTTCACCATACCATCAAGAGGCCTGTATCAATTCAAGCGGATGCCTTTTGGGTTGACCAATGCTCCCGCCGTTTGGCAGCGATTGATAGACCGAGTCGTTGGTGTAGACCTGGAAAAACACGTCTTCGTTTATTTGGATGACGTCATAATTTGCACGCCCACTTTTGAGGAGCATGTAACAGTGTTGAGGGAGGTCATTCAGCGTATTTTGGCTGACGGTCTCACACTCAACAGAGATAAGTGCCAGTTTTGTAAAGCCGAGTTGAAGTACCTGGGCTACGTAGTGACCTCCTCTGGACTGCTCGTTGACCCCGAAAAAGTGGAAGCGATACTCAAGATCCCGACACCAAGGACTGTTCCAGAAGTTCGACGAATTGTGGGTATGGCGTCATGGTATCGGCGGTTTGTACCGAGTTTTTCCACGGTTATGTCGCCACTGACGAACCTGACGAAGAAGAATGCGAGATTCGTGTGGGACTCCAAGTGTGAGGCTGCGTTTTTGACAGTCAAGGAGCATTTAGTCAAGGCACCTGTACTATCCTGCCCTGACTTTGAACAACCTTTTGTGGTGCAGTGTGACGCATCAGACTACGGACTTGGGGCCGTCCTTTCTCAGGTTATCGATGGAGAAGAACATGTAATATCCTACCTGAGTCGATCCTTGTCAAAATGCGAACGAAAGTACAGCACCACCGAAAAAGAATGTTTGGCTGTGCTCTTCGCCATCGAGAAGCTAAGACCCTACTTGGAAGCTACTAAATTCACCGTGGTGACTGACCACTATAGCCTGAAATGGCTCAACTCAATAAAGGATCCTGTTGTAAGAGTTGCTCGATGGGCGCTCAGGCTGCAACAGTATGATTTCGATGTCATCCATCGAAAAGGAAAAGATCACGTTGTGCCGGACGCACTCTCCAGATCAGTTCCTTTGATTGATGCGGTAGAAGCAGCGACCAAAGACGTATCATTGACGACAATCACGGACCCTTGGTATGTGCAGATGCGACAGAAAGTGAAGAAGTTCCCTGAGCAATACCCCCTATGGCGGGTAGACAGTGAGAAGCTGTACAAGAAGTCTTCTACACTCTATCCCATGCTCACGCCTTCTGGGTGGTTGGAAGTAGTACCCCGGGAAAAGCGGATGCCGCTTATTGCCGATTTCCATGATCCTCCAACTTGCGGTCATCTTGGTGTATTCAAGACGCTCGCGAGAATCAACCAACAATATTACTGGCCAAAAATGCGAACTACCATCTCACGCTAAATCAAGAAGTGTCCGACTTGCCTTCGAACAAAACCAGAACAGAGACCAGCTATTGGGAAGATGTTGAGCGTACAGCCCACTCTTTCGAGACCCTGGCAGATCGCTAGCATGGATCTTGTAGGTCCACTACCAAGGTCAACATCTGGATATTCCCACATCTTATCTGTCTGTGATGTCTTCTCTAAGTACGTGCTGTTCTTTCCACTACGAACCGCGACCGCACCTGCAATGATCAAGTGGATCGAGGACCATCTGTTCTTGGTATTTGGTACACCAGACAAAGTTATTTGCGACAATGGGGCCCAATTTAAGAGCCACTTATTCAGCACCCTTATGGAAAAGTACGGAGTGGACATCCAGTACACTGCGAACTACCACCCTCAGGCCAACCCTGTTGAGCGAATACACCGTGTTTTGAAATGTATGTTATCCAGTTACGTGTCTGAAGACCACAGACACTGGGATAAACACTTGGGTACGGTTGGGGCGGCAATTCGATCAGCACGGCACGAAGTAACGAGTTTTACTCCGAACTTTGTCATCTTTGGAAGGGAGATCACTTATAGTGGAACCAGGGACAAGCGCATTCACCATGACGTCGAGGATCCCACTGGTAGATCTCGTGAGTTGCACAAAGTCTTCGAAGATATCCAAACGAGATTGAAGAAGACCTATGAGACAAGAAGAAAAGCATATAACCTTAGACGACGAGCAGAGACATTTAAACTGGGACAAGAAGTTTGGAAGCGTAACTATGTACTTTCGGATGCAACGAAGAACTTCACATCCAAGTTAGCTCCAAAGTATTCTGGCCCATACGAAGTATGTAAAATCCTATCGCCCTGGTCGTATGAACTGAGAAAACCGGATGGACGTAGTTTAGGAGTCTGGCATGCTAAAGATCTCAAGGCAACCCCCACGGATTCCCCATCAGACGAAGAATAGATTTTACCCCAAATTAGACGTGCCCAATGGGCTATTCATTTTTTTTTTTGGTAATTTATTTTTGGTATCAGTTTTACGTAATAGTGTAGTCCCGGAAAAAGAAAAAAAATGATTCTCATTTTTTTTTTGAGGTAAGGGAGGTGTTTGTAACGTTACGATTTTGCCAAAACGCCAGCGAATGTTATTCCGGACAATTCGATTTCAAAAAGTTAGAAATTAAGCAGCATTTTTAGTGAAGGTTGCGTATCAGTTACTCACGCATTTAAAAGTTCGAAAAATGTTAATTAAAAAGTTCAAGTATCTTACAATCTAGTCCAGTTCAAAAGGTTTTAATCTTAAAGTCGAAGTACACTTCGAGTGACTTCGTTATTTGGAGTACGGTCCTGCATCCACTCGGAACCAGTCATGACTTTGACCTACTGCTCATGGTGCAAAAGAATGAACCTTTTCTTCCAAGGTTCGGTCCTGTGTCCCTGTATTTGACACTTGAAGGTCCTAGAAGGGTTAATTAAGAGATTGACACTTCCAATTTAACGAGATTACCGCGTGGTTCGTCTCATGGCTTTTTGCCGATTTCAAAAGGAAATTCATACTGTGCTAAGACATGATTCTTAATTAATTCTTTGGCCCTTACACTGGATATTTCTTGGTTTCAGGCCTAAATATAAATATATATATATATATATTTTCCTTCTCTTACTTCACTCTTTTCCTCTTTCTCTTATTTATTTATTTTTTTGTGTTACTTCAACTTATTGCTGGCTTAATTTCTCCCCTGTTGGCAACGTGGTTGTTCGACGTGCCAATCCTGGCTGGACGGTTCCGCTTCAAGAAAATTGGTGATACACTGTGGACCCTATTCCGGGTTATACTTACGCCTGATTGTGAAAAGCAACCCTAAACTACCACTATTGTTGCTGATCTGGAGCATTGGCGGCTGGCCTGATCAACCCCTTATCTGGGAGCGTCCCTGACAAGCAGAGCCTTCACGATAGGCCTTTTTTTCTTGTTTGGGCACTGTCAAAACTGGATGACCATCACACCCCAAGGCACCCCTCTCTCTCCCACTTGTCATAGAGGCCACACCAGCGCAGTGAGTTGAACATACGTTCTTGATTAATTACCAGAATAACTTTATTTCATCATTCATCGGAAACATATTATAGTATTGATAATCTCACTCAATTTTCATAAACACTTTACGAACTTGGTTAAGCAAACGTCTGGTTGTTCGTTGATGCAATTATTGTGATGGGTGGATAATTATTTATAGGATTTAATTGGTACTTACATCGTGATATTTCTACCTAATTCACTGTAAACCTATAGTTATTGGCCAATCAACTGCGGGTAATATCACTAACACTGTATAAATAATTCATAACACCTAATATCCTTGGTTTATATCTATATTGCGTCTCATTAAATATCACATTACAATTTACAACAGACATTGCAAGCTGAAACTTTATAAAAAAACTGCGTCTGCTGTATGACATTTCATTGTTGATTTTTTTTAGCGGCAACTTCAAATCGCCTGGTGCACTTGAACTACGACGTGTCTGTCTAGTTGTCAGTGCCGGGAATAAGTTTTGGGAATAACGCTGCGTTTGGCTACGTTTTCATGGTAATCGTAATTTAAAATTTGGTTGTAAATAAAAGGTATATTTTGGAAATTGGCGGTTGTTTGTGGTACAAATTATTTCTCGCTTTGTAGATTCGGTCGATTAAAGGGTAAGTGTAAAGCGAGTGGCGCTGTTTTCCGAACAAGAACAATATTTTGGGTGTTGGTTGCTCCCTCGACCCACTCTTCGACTGGATCTCACTGGCTTGCCTACGTCGTGTTATTCCTCCAGTTTTTTACTGTGTTCTTCCAAGCCCACTCATTCAGGGCCTCGGAGATCAGTCATTTACTCATCCCATATAAGGCTCTGGACCGGGCCGGGACGATGAAGACCCTAGTCCAGCTAGCTCGTCCGCGCGTTCGTTTCCGAAAAAGCACCTTTGCCTCGGTACCCACACAAATTTGATCTTCTTGCTCCCGCCCAGAGCGTGCAGAGCATCACTGCACTCTTGAACCAGCGGGCAGCTGATCCTTGGCTTGCATAATGCCCTTAGTGCCGCTAGACTGTCAAAATAGGTAACTATGTTATCTTCTGTCCCTTCTTGAACTTCTTTCCTGGTTGCATTCTCCAGGATAGCAAAAACCTCTGCTAGGAAAACCGTTGTAAGCTTTCCGGGAGGAAAACCCTTTTCGGAATTTCTGTTTAGTCTGTATACTCCCGTAGTAGCCTTAGGGTTGGCCTTTGAGCCCTTGGTGAACCAGATCTGCGGGTTACCTGGTGATTCTGCCGGTGTAGTCCACCACTCCTCTCTGGATGGAAGGTGTACCTCAAAACTTCTATGAAGTCTGAGTCAGTCCCGCCTCCAGTAACGGTATCTCATGCCACACAATAGAAGATAGTCTAGTGGCGTGACCTCTGTACCTCTGTCCTTTCATACTTCCTGAGCAGACATCCTTACGTATTCTGCCATCGCTTTCCTCTTTTTCCAGATTGCCAGCTCTGACAACGCAAGGAGAATGTTTAGTGCAGCTCCTGGATTTGTCCTCATTGCACCGGTGATGCTCAGACAGGCCATCCTTTGAAGTCTGTTTAGTCTGATTTCGTTAGTGGCGTTCTCGGAAGCCATCCACTAGATCACGTGTCCGTATAAGATCCTTGATCTGATCACGGCTCGATAAAGTCAATGAACTTTTAGGCCTCCGCCTATCCACCGCTCGGCGCAGCAGCCACATTGTTTCTATGCCCTTCTTAACCGTCCTTTCAATATGGGGTTTCACGTTAACTCACTGTCTAGGCCACCCTGTTTCAGTTTTAGCGGCATCTTATACAGAGTGGGTGGCTTGAAACTCATGAGATTCCTCCTGTTTGTGGAAAGAATCAGCTTCGTTTTTGTGGGATCCACTGAGAGCCCCATCTCTTCACACCATGCCTCCAGAATCTTACCCTCTGACCTCATACGCTCGCAGACGACTTCCAGATGTTCACCTCTCACAAGGATCACGCCATCATTAGCGTAGGCCTGCCCATAAAAGCTCTTCAACTCCAATTTTGTCATGAGACTGTCCATTATCGGACAGCAAAGCCTGGGTGAGAGGCAAACGCCCTGGGAGCAACCTCCTTGCACGTCTGCCTCTACGTGACAGTCTCCTGGCCACGCTTCCACCTGACGGACTAAACCCAACTCACCAAGGAGGCGGGGGTTCACCTTGCCCCAAGAGACTCGCAGATGACGTCCGTTTTATCCGTATCAAATACTTCCACGTCAAAAAACAGGGTCAAGGTGACCTCTATGTCTTTCAAAGTTCTTTTAGCTAGTTGCACTACGGCATGGAGTGCCGAATCCGTACTCTTACCCATGCAGTAGGCATGCTGGTTCCTGTGAACTGGAGATTTCGAAAGAATCTCCTCTGTCGAATACTTATCGATCATCTTTTCTAATGCTTTCATTCGAAAAGATGTCAAAACTGATTGGCCTGTGGGATTTAAGTAGCCCGTAGACTTCCTTACCAACTTTTGGGATAAGAACCACCTTGGCGGTTTTCCATTCCACAGTACAAGACAATGAACGTTACACCGTACGATACACATCCGTCAAATGTCATCAAGCTACTCGTCTAGATATTTCGGACTCGGCTCCTTCGTCGCCTGCCAGTAATTCAAAAAGAAATTCACCATCTTAGTAACGTAAATATCTATTGTGACATTATGAGTTTGTTTTGCCAATCAGCGTCAGCCTGAGGGTGCTGATTCACTAGGTTGATGATTAGGTTTTTTCCTTTGCAATGTTTACCAAAATGATGTGCGCCAATAGTATTTATAGGTGCGGACGAGAGTGTTGGATGCAGGCTGCATTTCTAAATGGGTTCTCCAGAATTATTAAGGTATCTAACCTTTTTTTTGAACTTGTAATGATCATAATAGGTAATAATTAGCGGATCTTCACTGCTTATGGATAAATATACTTATATTTGTATTATTTGCAAATTACTTCTAGGGGGTTCGTTCCTTGATAATCATTTTGTGAACTTTTTTGTGCTTACGAATAACTTTTTGATGTTTATTTCGAATAAATTGTTTTTCTTGCATACATAAAATGGATCCACTACCTTTAAAATTCATCCCTATAATATTCCCCATTCAAATATCGCGCCATTGGTTTCAAGTCCATCCACTCCACTGGTGGCGCTAACAATAATCCAATCTCACTTTTGTAAGATGGCGCTCTATATGGGTTTCTTCATGGTGTTATTGTTCAAGTAGAAATATGTTATGTATTTGCTCTTATTATTTTTTTTCTTAGAAAGGTAACCATCACCAAGATCAACACAATATTATATGATGCATGAACATGATTCCTTTGATAGGATTTTTTCATTGGTATCATTGATAATAAAAATTGTGGAACTCTTATTCACCCCACAGTGTTTAAATAAACAGGTACTTCAGTAGACAGTATTGAAGAGTTTGGCTAACCTGGCTCGTAGAAAACAACTTATTATGTGATGATTGCGTAGAGTTTCAGATGGTAGCAAATCAACTGGACACATAAATACAAATAGAAACTGGGAACTGATGATGATTGCCTCATTACAACTTTTTTGCAGGTTTATAATGTTTGTCTAGTCTACAGCAGTCTAATAAAACTTATTTAGAATAACAGGAGCCTAAAAGGCTTAGGGTTGCGAAAGACATGTCATTGTATTTTTCTCCCGCATAGATCCATCCACAGGCGCGTTCCGCTGTATCACAGCTAATCAGTGTGACTAGGATCTGCGGGAGAGAAAAATCGTTTCGCAGGGTCGCAAAATCGGAGATGCCTTCTCCAAATTCGCGTTATGTAGAATAGTTGATAAATTGTTGACCAACAGCAACCTTTCCTCTTGAGAGCTCCTCTTGGAGGTGCACAATGAGCCCGCTGCCCGCTGTGTGGCCCGAGTGCTGTGGTATTCACCAACATCACTTCATATTTATATCTACTATATCAATGGATTCTATTGATCACAATAATTCATTGAGATCTACTAAAAAAAAATACGTTCGTTATGATTAAGAATTATTTTCATCAATGTGATGAATGAGTACTGGGCTGATGAAATACGAATCAGATTGTATAATGTATTGTACACTTTTTGTCAGTACAATTAACATTTTTATTCCTTATATTCTATTCATTATAGGGATTAACGGATAGAGTTATAAAACGAAACTTTCACATTCAACTTATGAATGCCTTTCATTAAATCAAAAATCTAGAAATTCATCAATATGATGAAACAGATTTTGTTATGATAAGGATTACTTTACATCAATTCAATGTATACAGCTCTCATCACTTTACTGAACACGTATTTATAATATTGATGACTGAGTGCTTTAGTCTATGACCATTATTTCATTGACTCAAATGAATAAAAAATTCAAACAATGGAAAAAAAGTTAATGATCAACGTTCATCAATATCATGACCAATATTTTTTTCAGTGAATATTTACACTGAACGACTCATCAGAAAAGTATCAAACTATATATTTTCGCAATCAGGAAAAGAAGCCCTTTCATAATATATGATATACAGGGGGTTCCATTGTCCGATATTCTTTTGTGTTTTTTGATAAGATTTCTGAAAAGTTCAGATGAATATCTAAAATAATCATGATTTACAAAATTTTCATATCTGCATTGATAACGCCGCTAGCATATGGGTCAATTTATACGGAATGACCCTGTACCTTTAACGGGTAAAACCTCGGGTAAAACAAAAGCAAATTTTTTGTATAAATGGAAAAAGTAGAGTACCTACATTCTCTAATAAGAAAAAATCCTGATATTGAAAAGAGTAGTTTTCAGCTGTGAAATTAGGTCAAACAAGTGTGGTGGTAGCCTGTTCTGCCTTTGCTCCTGTTTACCAAAAAAAATCCGGCTCATTTGTGAGTATGGCTAGTCTGGCAGGTTTATTATTGTTAAATCCTCGAATTTTTAGGTGGACTCAATTTCCAGCATTAGGGACAAGCCAGACAGTTTTTATGAACGCAAGTGATTGGGGGACTAAACAGATTAAGAAATGAAGAGAAGTTGTAAGGAAGCAGTCAATTATGGAATTGGGCAAAGTAGATGCTCAGTTTATTGCTCGTCAAGCTCTCGGAAGCTTGTTCCTCCCTTCATCAGGACAACTACAACTAAAAAAACATGGGTAAAAATATCACCACATGATATAAATCAAACAAATACTTCAAATTAAGAGTATAAAACTTTAAGAAGGTATAATATTGTCAATATTGAATCAGAATGTATCGTTTGTCATGATATTATACAATACAATATACAATGATTATTATTATACAAAACTTGTTCCAACAGTAATTATCTAGGTAAACGTTGCCCTGATGGGCCTTTGTTTGTGGTTCACTTTTCAAAATGCTGTTGGTCGCAGCAAGTGCTTCGGTGTGAAACAAAGCACGCATCATGCCTTTAGATAATAGTGATGAACAAAAGACATAATCATATCACATCCATTGTATATGAGTAGGTAGAGTAGGTTTATGAGCACACACCTTTAATAATTACGCCCAAGAAAAAAACTGACAGTGTGTGAAAATGGTCGACTAAAGCAAACATCAACCAAATGAGCATTCTATAGCCCAGCATGACACATTTGATGTTCACTTTAAAAAACAAGCAATAATTGAAATTGATCAACAGTGAGGTTCAAATGATGCTGTTCTAAATTTTCTTTGATCTCTTTTGAGATCAAATTCACATTTATTTTAATCAAACAAAGACAGACAGTTATTGAGAAAAATAATCTCTTTCGTCATCAAAATACAGATGCTGACAATCAAAACAGAGCGGTTTGAATTCGGTGATATGCGAAAGATCGTACCATTATGTAGGATGCCATTTCAAATCTTTTTTTCCATGTATCAAGATTTGTATTGGTGTTATACTCCAGTCGTTCTCACAAAGTTGAAGGACCTGCTTTGTCGTCAGTTTCAGCAATGACTGCCATATTCAATATGATGGAATAAACGAATGAACATTGACGAATTATTATTAAGGAATTCAGTGAGGTATATTCGAAAAAAATCATACCTCAAACTGCTTGGACATCTTTACACAGATCTGGAATATTGAAAAAAGTAAGTTTTATTTCATATGAAGTTGAAGAGTATTTTTTTTTCACTGTTCTTGCTCACGCCAGTATGAACCGTTCATATATCTTTGATCAATGATAAAAGGTTAGCATCTTTGAGAAGCGAGGATTCAGTCTCTTGTCACCAACTCAAAGATTGTCGTCTCGTCACCCTACTCATCACTTACCCACAGAATATTTTATTTCCGTTCCATTATGAAATAACTCTGTTCACAAAAATGTTTTTGACAACCAATAATTTTCCACTCAATTTTCATTTGCGAATTAAGCGATTTCAAATTACAAATACTTTGAGACTGCCAAGGGAATATCTAAGACTATGGTTGAGCATTTTGTTACAGCCAATGGAGAATACAGATCAAATACAATGTCCAAAATGGCATGGCAAACTGAGTGAGGCAACTTGAGAGTTTCATGCTAGATTCTGGATGAAATGTTGAGCGCTATTCACCTATCCCCACCCCAAGGAAGAAATGTTGAGACATCATGCTATTGAGTACTCTCTTTGACAAAGATTTTGAAATAGATATAGCTGCATGTAGGGACATAAAAAAACATTTGATGTTACATTGTTGATAAAGCCGACTGAATAGATTTTTTCTTTTTTGGGACCGTCACTATTCGAAAGATCTTTTCCATTGTGAATTTATTCAAAGCTGGAAAATATGATATTTATCGAGTTTTAGCCACAAAGTATAGTGTGGAAGGATAAATATGATAAATTAATACCTAGATTAAACTGAAAAGCACTGACACTAACGTTACATTGTTGAAGTTTTTAATTTATTTGAGACCTTGTTTTGATAGACAACTCTTTTTTCAATTATCAAACGCGTTCTTTGACATTTCGTGTTCTTTTGACATTGCGCTCCTTTGTTATGTCGGCTATTCAGCATGGTGCAGAAACATCTAGAAAACCATAATCATTCTTATTCCGCCAAGCTCCTGAAATGTATATTTATTCATGTATGCAACAAAACTGAAAACAAAGCCTTGGTGCTTTCTTTGACCGACTTTTTGCCACCCAGACATTTTGTACGTATAACGTCATAGTGAAGGGGATAGATCTATTAATTTTCATTCAAAGAGTGCCGACCAAACTCGAAATAAACGCCACGTGGCATGCCAGACGTAATAAAATAAATTCGAATACACGCTGAATAAAGACGAGCTCAAGTGGAACAATTATGCGATCGAAAAGAAAAATTATATATGGTTTTCATTTTGTTAAGTAGAAAAATTGCAATTGGCTACACCAGTTTCAATGTGCAATTATGCATAGACAAAAACCACATCAGCTAATGAATTATTATCAAATCAAATCAAATCGAATCATGCTTTATTGTGCCAAATATACAATGTATCGATCACAAAGCTATAAAGTTTTAACTAACGCCAATCAATAAAATAATATAAAATATAATGAAAATAAATGACACCGAAACACCGAATCAAGGATCGTTGGTACAAACATTAACAAGAACAGTGTAAAATGACTTTAAAAAATATCACACAGGTATTCATCCAGATCGTAGTATGCTTCGGTTTTAAGGAAGCAGCCAACTTTATGCCGGAAAGTTTTCAAGCTTTTGATGGCTCTGAAAGCCATTGGAAGATGGTTGAAGATCTTGAGACCCTGGTAGATCACCGAATTCCTCGCCAGGCTGCTCCTTGGGATCGGTAGGTGCAAGGTATCGCAGCTTCTAGTACGGTATTGACTGGTTTCAGGTTTGCACTTTTTGAAAATTATGCAGACAGTCTCCAGGATAAAGAGACAAGTGAAAGTCAGGATACCATTTTGTTGAAAAATAGGACGGCATGATTCTCTAGGTCCTTTGTGGAATATATATCTCACTGCTTTTTTCTGAATGCTGAATACAGACTTGAACAGTCCTTTGCTGCAACTACCCCAATATGCCGTACTATAGCGAAGATGATTCACAACCAAGGCGTGGTAGACTTTTCTGGCACACGACACACCCAGCTCTCTAGCAACCACTCTAACTGCAAAACATCCTCTGGCAAGTTTACCGTTCAGTTCCAGAACATGCTCATCAAACTTGAGCCCTCGATCAATAGAAAGTCCCAAGTACTTGGCAACTTCCACTTGTATTAGCGAGCAGTCAGCAACAGGAACAGAACCATGGCAAAACTTGAAGCTCAACGATTTTGTTTTCTTCAGGTTCAGAGACAGCCTGTTAGAATTACACCATTCTTTGACTGATTTCATGTCTTCAGCGACGATATCCATGAGAACATCAGGTTTTTTATGGGACCAGCTTATGGCGGTATCATCAATAACGTTACCCTTCCATGGATGTTCAGTGATGCAAGGTCGTTGATATAGAGGAGCAAGAGGACTGGGCCAAGGACCGATCTTTATTTATCCAAGTTGTTTAAAATGTATTTAGAACTATTGCTAATGCTAAACTCAGTCATCAGTGTTTTTAATCACATTGAAGTGGAATTAAAAGTTGTTTTTTACATGGAGCAAATTTCTGAGACAACTATTCAGCCTTATGTCGTCTGATATAAGTTGATACTGTACAGTAGTTGTGAAAGCTACTTATCTCTTTGATGGAGTGAGCTCTTTGAGCCAAATAAAAATAACCTTTTTTCTAGTGATGTTGGCTTATTCTATTGCACGTCTTCTTCAAACAAAAATGCAAATACCATGAAGTTATATGTGATTTAATTAACTTCGCAAAAGTTGCATGTTATTGAATAATTTCTAAAGTAAACATGAAATAAGCTCGCCAACAATAATAAAATCAATCTGTTGGATGATTTTGGAGAATTGGATGGATATCTGGAAGTATACAATGTATTATTTTTCTTTCATTTATCTGTTTGCTTGTGATGAGACTTGATAATTGTCTGGTTGAGAATATCTATTCATATTTAATAATACTGCATCCATATAATGAAATGATTTGAAACTTGAACGATGATGGATGATAACATCAAAGTATCTTAATCATGAAAACTATTGATGAAAAGAGTTTTTTTTTTCAGGTAAGTTGAAACTAGCAGTTTCGAATCATCAAGAAAGTTTCCAAATCCAAGTAAGTAAATTATATTGTGAATTGGAAGCGGCTTGAGGTCTACTCTGTTCAGAGGGATACATTCCGAATAGGTCTAGTTTTTGCTGAGAGACATTAGTCATTCGTCATTGAACATCCTATGACACTTTCGCCCTGTTCCAGATTAACAGTAACAAGGGTTGGGGCAAGAAGTTTCAAATTGTAGAGCATCGATTGGATACTAAGTGGAGAATCATGGATTATGATGAAATCTTGGTAATTCTCATCAAAATATGATACTTTACAAAGTATAAAGAAACGACTAGGATAAATGGCATGTTTCCGCAGTACTTGAATCAAAAACCTATCAAAAAATGTGGATGAACAAAATACAATCTTATTTTTTCATATTATAAATTCAAAACTGATATCACTCATCTGGAAAGTGACGGTATTTTGATTTTTGCCCGACAAACTTTTTATTTTCTGTATAATTCTGAAAGATTGTGAAGATTTTATTTTAGGTTTCACACAGAATGTCCAAGTATAGAAAGTCTAAGCAGACAAATAGTCAACAAACGTTTTTAATCGTCGTTTTTCATGCGAATTTTAACTTTATGCGAAAATACTCTACACGGAGAGTTGAAATAATGTCATGAGTAAACCACTTTTTTTTATTTTACCAACACAGGAAGCGTGCTTATAGTTGAGAAAACTTCTACGAACAAAACTGCTAAAATAGGTACCTGAATATACTGGTCGACATTTTCACCTGTCACTGATTCACTCCTGAAAAGCCCCCACTATATATTTTTTTCTGTTTGACCCTGTATATAAAAAAAACGATACAAATCTGAAAGGTATCTGGACAGTTATATTCTTGAGAAATCAAGCTATAATTCATAAGAAATGCAAAAAAACGGCCAAAGGATTGGAGAGAAAAATTACTTCCAACTTCTCTGCGGTGTGTATTAGAGGGTAAGTCATTCAAACGGAAAAGCTAAATTGCGCCTAAACTGTTGAAGATATCGGAATGAGCAAAAATTGTATTTGAATACAGGATGCCTCATTGCAGTTTGTGGAAATGTTTTTTAATATACAGGATGTATAATTTTTGCAAAGCAGGAATCAACATAGTTTTTCCTAAATGGTAGCCCCTGTTAATCTCTAAATATCTAAATTTGCACGTTTTCGGGCATCTCAATCCCGTTTAGTTTCACAATTCGCTTGAGCCGTAAAAAAGTTACACTTTGTTTCAAATAATTGATGCATTTGCAATCATTGATTGAAGATACCACAGATTTTCATGATTTGTATATATTTATCGATGGCATTGCCAACAACTAGTCCACTGAAACATTCAAAAGTGAAATAAAAAGGATGCTGATAACTAATGCGTTCTATAGTTTAAACGAATTTTTTCATGTAATGAATAAGTAAATGTTCTTGTAAAGTATCTATGTTTTGTAATAATATTCTTCATTGTTCTAATGTTATTTGTTGACCTGTGGAAGTACTATAACTGTATGTTGCCATCAATAAAGTGAATTGAATTGAATTGAATTGAAAAAAGATACCCAAGGCAGTTGCTCAAACACCGGCAAAGTCCCGACTTGTTATCTTGAAACCAAGTGCTCTGTGATATCTTTGATCAATGATTGTGAATTCATCAGTTTTTCAAAAAAGTGGAATAACTTTTGAACGGTTGAAGCTATTTGCAAACATTAAACGGATTTAATGCTCGAAAAGGTGCAAATTTGAGTATTTGGAGATAAACAGGTGTTGCCTTTCAAATAAACTTTGTTGATGTCTGCTTTGCAAAAATGATACACCCTGTATATTGAAAAACACTGCCACAAACTTCACTTCATGCTCATCTCGATATCTTCAACGGCTCAGGAGCAATTTGGCTTTCCCGTTTAAATCACTCACCCTGTAGATGTGGGCTGATTTGGAAATATCGAAGAAACTTCTCAGCTGACCATTCAATCAACAATCTGATAAATCGGAGTTTCGAAATAATACATTTTGATCGTTTATAGACATCGAGCAGTAGTCATATTAAACCAGATTCCAGTAAAAACTTTTCTATGGAGTAACCAATCGAGAAGCTGAGTATCATTAGAGCAAGTTTCATACAACATTAAAAAGATCCGGGTTTTCAACACTTGTGGAAACAATTAACCAGATAGTAGCTTGTTAGGTGCTTCCTTGGAATCAAGAATTTAATTCCATGTGTCTGGTGGTATTCATTTTGAAAAAAAATCAATGAGTGCGAAAAAGTGTGCGTAATATCATTTTGGTCATCTTAAAAAATTATCACTTTTGTCAATAACAGACTACTCTTTTATTCTATGTCAGTCTTCACACTTAAATGTCAGCTGATATTTGTGGAGATCAATGATCTCATGATGTTACTTTTGCACGAGTACTATATTTTCCTTACAAAGAAAGAGGGATATATTGAAGATCCCATAGATGTCACTTGTCAGACATCTCAATGATTGTTAGTTCCATTGAGTTGACCTGGAGATACACTTCATTCATTTTTCAAAGTTACAGTGACATATCAAAACAGGTTGAAAACTCGCAAAAAAAATTAATGCCATAAAGTGCTCCATCATGCTATTTTGAGTTTGTCATATTATGTATAGATATCGATAATGATACTTGATTTTTCAGTTGATATTAAAAAAAAATGGATCTATGCTATTCAGAGGTATTGAAATAAAAGCGATTTGAAAATTTCATACAGCATACAGTATTATTTTACTTTATCATAATCGACCCGGGCAGCTTCAAATAGTGATCAAATATTGTTAAAAACGTCAGTTCATAGTTACTTCTAGATGATAAATGTAACCTTCATACTCCTTTCGAAACAAGAGAACCCACACAACAGTCCGTCTGCCTGTTCACACAAAACAGGGTCCGAGAATTCTCAACAGACGTACTCCAACAAAGTAATGATATGAAAAAGATTTTTCACATTACTCACTTGTTAATTTACATTTGATCAGTTCATAGTGGTGTTTTTTTGTTCGCGAAGTAAATTTACATCATCTGGTATCATCCATTAATCATTATTGGCGATATAAAAGATGACCATCATGCGTTCATGAGTTATGTCAGAGAAGGGAAAAGTTAGGCAAAGAATGATTTATTTCTGCCTCTCTCGACTGGTTACGATTCTAATACAGTGCAATTCATTTTGCATCATCATTAAATTTATCAATTACGAAGTTGATGTTTTCTAAAAACCAAACTTTTCTAAACACCACATTGTTTTATGGTATCGCGGTTATTTGAAATAGGCAGAAATATCTTTGTAGAAAATTCAAAGGACATACCTAATTATTTTGTCTAATTGTACAAATCATCACGTACGGAGAATAATAAAATTCTGCAACTAGTGTCTGTCATCTTTGTTTACATAGTCATAGTATCAATCAAATGAATCAAGTTGTGAACAAAAATGTATCCTGACATGCCCAAACTTCTCAAACAAACGTCAACTTCATCCCAGTTATTTTTCAGTTGATTTGCACATCAAAAATATGAAAGATCTTAACTATCTCTGTATTCAAATAGCGTCTTCTTCAGCAACTTTCATGATTTTTCCAAAACATGAAACGTTATGTGCAGATCTGCACAAGTGCAACGTAAATAAAGAGGCTCAACGTGCGCCGCCACACGCCGGAACGCCTACCGCAGCATCCTGTAGGATCACACCGGACGCCAGTTTCAAGTGACAGTTCCGTCGTGATGCCCATCTGAACTGAACGTTTTTGGTTTCAGGACACGGCCACGAAAATATCGCGAAGCGCAACATGTGTCGCACGTGAGATCAGAGATCAGTTTTGTTTCTTTGCGAATGAATGAATTATGTGTTACATGGTTTGTTCTTATGAAGTATTGTGGATTTCTTGAATATCTTTTTTTATGTCTTCTACTGCATTAGTAGTTATCTTGCCGGTTTAGGTTCTATAATGTTTTGGTAATTGGGAAATTGCTTAGATGTGTAGCCATAATATGATGACCGATCACGTGAAAAGGGAAAAATAACTCAATATATGACTTCTTGAGCATAAATGAAATGGCTGCTATTTTTCCTGAAAACTGTGGTGCTTTCCTGAATTGACCTTACAACGCTTATCCACATAACCAAAAATAAGGCAATCTAGACAAACCTATACTATACTATACTATAACTATACTAACTATGTTTATCCAATTACGCAGTGTGTTAGAAAGTTTTTTCCTGTCTTGGAAAAATTGTCTGGGATCAATAGTTAGGCTAGAAAAAAATAAATTATTACTAAAATATCTGTTCAGATGGTTGAAAACATTTTTTTTTCTCACACAACCACTCATCTTAGCAGAATCTTTCGAGAAAGTGAAAAACTCCCCAATATATTAAACTTTCAGATAAAAAAATCTGAATTATCATAAAGACAATACCAAAAAAAATCAAAAGAAATAACTACATAATATGACGTCACCTTTCGGAAATCGATTTGCAAATTTTCGGAAACTGAAGGAAAATCCAAATTTTTTTTTGGATCATTGAAGTCCTCTATAGACTTAACGGAGCAATCTTGAATAAAGGTGAGTAGGCTACCTGACCTATATCCAAGATCGCCTTATTTTTCGTTGAGCAATTTGTAGTTGAGCGTTTAACAGTCATTTCAGGGAGACCCTGTATAGTTTGCCCATGTTTGTACTAGCCGTTCTTGCGATAACTTGCAGTGCGGAAAATAATACGATATTTTGTCGCAATAATCATAGATTACCAAGTAAAATAACAATTGTTACTTATATAAAGTACTTTTCTGTTTTCAAATATTTTGTTTTTCTTGGGTTTCCAAGATGCTTGCGATAGATTATTTCTAATATTGATATGTTCTTTCGCTTAGTTATTACAAGATCATCAGGAAAAATCATGAAACTTTCATTTGAACTATTTTCTTGTATTTCTTCTTATATTTTTTTGAATTTCTTTAGTTCTCAATTTTCTTATAACTATAGTACTTCCACAAAGTGCTTTAAAACAATGATGTTTGTAGCTTGTGGAGATATTCTCCCTTTGATTTGTGAATCTATTATACAGGGTTTTTCACTTAAAACTCCGCACGTCAATATCTCGGAAACGAATAGGAATATTTGATTTTTGTAAAAAGTAGTCAATGTATGAGGTCGAGTAGTTATTTTTCACAGTTAAAAAATTCGACGCCTACTAAGAGTAAAGCGTCGCGATGCATCGAAAATAGTTATCGATTGCAGGGACTTTGAAATTACGCGCATGCTAAAGTACATGTTATTTATAAACTTTTTTGTATTCAGTCGAAATCATTTATCCTACTCAGTTTTGAGATATACAGTGTGTCCAAGATAAGGATGTCTATCATGGGGATCTTGAAAACCGTGAGAGATACAAGGTCGGTTAGATAAAGGCAAAGTTGCGTATTTTGATGCTTAACAAAATGCCGTTTTGAAAGCCAAGAAATTCCGACTAAGTCCGAAATTATCTTGAAAAACCCGAAATTTTTCAAAATTGTTTTAATTTTTTTCTGACCACATTTGAAGAGATATTTTGAAATGAATGGAACTTCTTCATTGCCACTTCTTGCCCTTCACAAGATAGCGTTATTAAATTGAAGAACCGACGTTTGGTCTATGAGCAGCCATCATCAACTTTGTTTTTTTAAATACGGTCCTGGATTTTTTATGACGGATTTTGAGGGCCTCTTATGTTTCTAAACCAACAATGTATCGCAATTATTCAAAAAAATTATGTTGATGGATTTTTCCATAAGAACTCATGTGTAGGAGAGAGACAAAAAATACATTTTTAATAGGTTTAAAAACAACCACCTCTTTTTTAATTAGTGTGATACCTCGTTGGTTCAGGAACATAAAAGGCTCTTAAAATCCGTAATAAAAAATCCAGGACCGTATTTAAAGAAACAAAGTTGCTGATGGCTGCTCATAGACGAGACGTCGGTTCTTCAATTTGATAACGCTATCTTTATCAATAGAATTTCAGTAACCTTCGAAGAAAATAATTTGTGAACAATAGAAAAAAGCTTCATCAGTGATGTGGTACCATGAACGATTGATATTTTTATGGTTGACCAATGTTATCGTCAAAAGTGTTCACTGCTTTATATTATAGGGCAAAGGATATATTGTTGATTTACACGCTCATGAGAACTTTGCATGGTTTTTTCAAAGTACTCAATTATTGTACCCTCTCTTATAAGATTGTTCCGTGTAAGTATGAATGATTGATATAAAAAATTCGCCATCAAAGTAATCGAGCCTTATTATGAGTACCTTTTTTTATTAATGAATCTATTGAATCAAAATTAACTCATGTTGTTCGTGTCGCAAATCAAGTATGGAACTATTTAGTTCAATTAATTAATTGATTGCAAGTCTGATCTAGATATGGGATTTGTGTATAAAATTTTGCCCATATCATTTTAATTGTTGAAGAAAAAAGGTTTCAGCTTTTCTTGGACACAACAATTATACCAATACTGGTCGAAAACCCCACGTATGAACGTGTCCGGAAATGCTTCGTACAAGGTGTTGAAGTTATTTTCATTCTTGTTATTTCTAAATAATATTTGGAATCGTGTCGAGATTTTCATGCAAACTAGTACTGGGAATCTTTTTGCAATGTGAAACTAGAATAATTTTGAGTGAAACTTGTAGAGGGCGTCACCGGAAACTATTTTAACTTTTATTTTTTTTTAATATGGATTTGTTTTATCACTTTCATGCAGGAAAAGTATAACTCGTGGAAGTCGCAACGAGCAACAATTCTCGAGATATTTGGCTTTGAAATGATCAACTTTGAAATATTTTGTATCATTGCTTCAGATTGTTCACGCGATTTTTCATGAAAAAATGATAACATTTAACTATTAGGTAAGTAATGTAAGCAGCAATTCTTATTCAATCCTTATCAAACAAATAAAAGAAAAATAAAAACAAACTTTCAGACTCTTTTGCCTTGTGATGGAGCATTTACGGACACTTGTTCATAAGCATGGTTCTTTTTATTTTTAAGGTACTGCTAAACAAAAACAACAAAATGTTGTGTCTTCTACCTATCAGATTGGTGTAAATGGACATATTGTAGAAATTAGACACAGACCTGATAACATTTTTAATCACTGCTGGGTTTGGTTTCTTGTAGGTTGATACTTTTTTAACCTCGCCGAAATCTTTAGGACTTAAGAATAGTTCAAAGGATCACTTGATATCGTTGCTTTTGATAATTCCTTATCATTTTCCCAAACTTTATGATGCAACTTATAAATATTTTTATGCTCTTGTCCTAGTGATTGAGTTCTGATTTATCCTCAGAGAGCGCTTCTTCTCACTGCTTCTTCCTGTCATTCAGTTGATACTCTCTCCTTCCATCTGATTCAAGAAACCTCTTATACAGGGTGGACCAGAAGTAATGGGACATACGGTTACAGTAGATTCCTCACACAAAAATGTTGCGATAGACCTCAACTTGTAAAATCCGAAAGTTGATATTAACAGAGATACAGGGTGTCAAAGTTGAATTCTGATATTTGATTTTTTCAAATAACTTTTAAAATAATTATATGCTATTTTGATGAAATTTCGTTTATAGGGGTTGTTTGACATGCAAAATTCAAATCTGAGCACGGAATTGCTCTTAGGGGGCGCCACTTACACACCTTTTCACTCATCCAAATAGTCAGAACTTTTTTGTACGCACTTGTACACTTTTTTAAAATTAAAAAAATGATTCTTCCATCATGTTTACATAAAAAAGGGTAACTTTGTAGAAGTGCATAGGGGTAACCTTTTTCAAGAAATTTGAAAATTTTGAAAATGAACATAGGAGGCTTTGAAAACAGCGGTATCATGGTATTTCTGACATTAGCTTGATTGCTCAAAATTTCTTGATTTAAAAATTAATCTAATTTTATATTTTTTTTACAAAATAAAATTCACTTTTTTTGAAAATATTTTATTTATTTTTTTGTTTTTCTTTTTATAAGAAACATTGAACATCGAGATGCTTGTCAAAATTTCCGTAACAACGGCATTTTCGATGCCCCCTATGTTAATTTTTAAAATTTTCCATTAGAAACAACTAGCTCTAATTTGTGTCCTTAGTTAATTCCAGATGATGCAACGTGATAGTGGGGTTGAGGACATTAAATGAAACTCCTTAGATTTTCAAATTGCCGACGTTTCGACTTTTAATTCGAGTCTTTATCAAGGCTACAAAAGAAATGCACATACAATGTCTGATATGACAATAAAAAAAAACACGAAAACAGAAATCACACATTAAAATATTACAATGGATAAAGGAAAAAACTCATATAAATAAACTATCAAAGTACATGAAAAAAGAAAAGAAAAAAAAAAAAAAAAAAAAAAAAACACAACAAAACAAGCGAAAAGGTTAACAAAATAGGATTCATACCTTTTTGGTCAATTGAAGAAGTTCCATGTCATACATAAAACAATGATTAACATTATAACAGCACACGGCATTAAAAGATGAAGATGAAATATATAATATGTCACACACAGATTAAAAAGTTGAAGTATATGTGGACAGAACAACAGAAAATGTACAAATGCTGGTCCGATTGGGTTTCAAGACGACCATAATCATTCTACTATCTCTAATGTTTATTTTTATACAGATAAAGCAAATTACTATACTGAGTGTTCAATCCCTGTACATCGGTTCTATTATTAATAGTTTTATTTATTGATATGTGGATCATTTCACTGATATTACGCTTGTACCAATTATTTTCAAAATCAAGGATTTCTACATTATTAAAGTCGAAGTTGTGGTTGGTTGTGAAATGATGTTCCGAGAGTGCAGTCTTTTCATTCTTGTACCTACTTATTTCTCTGCAATCGTATCGATGTTGATATAGTCTTTTGCTCAAGTATTGTCGTGTTTGACCGATATAACAGTTGTCACAGTTAATACATGGTATTTTGTAGACAAGATTTGAACGATCTTTATTTGGTATAGAATCTTTCACCTTCGAGAAAATAGATCCCACTACTTTGGTGTTATAGAACGCCAGTTTACACGTTGGGTCCATTCTGGAAATCTGACTGCCGATTTTTTCTGAAAGACCTTGTATGTATGGAAATTTATAAAATATCAAGTCTCGTTCGCGTGGCTGTTGGTTTAGTATATTGCTCTTGAACTGATTTACTATACCGTTTATCAGTGAAGAGGGATAATTATTATTTTTCAAGATCTCCTTAATTATATTATAATTATTGTCACGGTACTGTTCACTACTAAGATGGAATGCCTTATGGCATAAACTTTTAACGGTAGCTATCTTATGGGTGAGAGGGTTGGCTGATAAATAGTTCAAAACCCTTCCTGAGGACGTCGGTTTTCGATACCAATTTGTGGTGATGTTCCCATCCGAGTCACGATTCACTTCAACATCTAGAAAAGGTATTCGTCCGTTTTTTTCCATTTCTACCGTGAACTGGATTTTCTGTTGGAAATTGTTGAACGCTGCGAGTACATCATTAACCATGTTTTTTGGGCAGGCCAACAATGAAT
Source organism: Orchestes rusci (assembly GCA_958502075.1). Taxonomy (NCBI): domain Eukaryota; kingdom Metazoa; phylum Arthropoda; class Insecta; order Coleoptera; family Curculionidae; genus Orchestes; species Orchestes rusci. The sequence goes on along the minus strand of OY293305.1, from coordinate 60,608,781 downwards.
CATCCACATATAACTTTATAAACGGTAAGTCAAATGGTAAAATGTTCAATACTTCCGTGAACAATTCATTCATGACTAGGTTAGCCAATACTGGGCTAGCTGGATTGCCCATCGCTGATCCATCAAGCTGTTTATAAAAACTATTATCAAACTGAAAATAGCTGGTCTCGAACAGGATATGGACCAATTCACAAAATATATCCCTTGTTAAATCTGTGTATGCTGCGATGTGAGCCCATTTTTTCCTGATTATATTTATCACAAGGTCCTTTGGAATGTTAGTGAATAAAGAAACTACATCCAGAGATATCAAAATGAAGTCGTCCGGAAGAACCAAACCTCGGATCGAGTTCACGAACTCGAACGAATTTTTGACGTTATAAATGGAAGTGCTTGATATATTATTCAATATGCCATGCAGAAATACTGCCAAGTTATAGGACGGTGAATTAATGCAACTGACCACTGGTCTCATACTCAACGTACTTTTATGAGTTTTCCTCAATCCATACAGTTTTGGGGTGACACAGTTATTCTTACATAAGACTCTTAATTGGCGGTCATCTATAAATCCTAGACTGTGTAGTTTCTTTATAAAAGAATTAGACTGAGCTTGAAACTTAGATGTAGGGTCAGAAGGAATTTTCTTATATATGTTAGGATCACTCAATAATTCATTCATGGAGTGCAAATATTCATCTTTCATCATGACGACTGTAGAAGACCCTTTATCAGATCTCATCACGACAAGGTTGTTGTTAGTGTTCAGAAATTTTTTACATTCCATGAAAAAAACATGGTTAATGATGTACTCGCAGCGTTCAACAATTTCCATCAGAAAATCCAGTTCACGGTAGAAATGGAAAAAAACGGACGAATACCTTTTCTAGATGTTGAAGTGAATCGTGACTCGGATGGGAACATCACCACAAATTGGTATCGAAAACCGACGTCCTCAGGAAGGGTTTTGAACTATTTATCAGCCAACCCTCTCACCCATAAGATAGCTACCGTTAAAAGTTTATGCCATAAGGCATTCCATCTTAGTAGTGAACAGTACCGTGACAATAATTATAATATAATTAAGGAGATCTTGAAAAATAATAATTATCCCTCTTCACTGATAAACGGTATAGTAAATCAGTTCAAGAGCAATATACTAAACCAACAGCCACGCGAACGAGACTTGATATTTTATAAATTTCCATACATACAAGGTCTTTCAGAAAAAATCGGCAGTCAGATTTCCAGAATGGACCCAACGTGTAAACTGGCGTTCTATAACACCAAAGTAGTGGGATCTATTTTCTCGAAGGTGAAAGATTCTATACCAAATAAAGATCGTTCAAATCTTGTCTACAAAATACCATGTATTAACTGTGACAACTGTTATATCGGTCAAACACGACAATACTTGAGCAAAAGACTATATCAACATCGATACGATTGCAGAGAAATAAGTAGGTACAAGAATGAAAAGACTGCACTCTCGGAACATCATTTCACAACCAACCACAACTTCGACTTTAATAATGTAGAAATCCTTGATTTTGAAAATAATTGGTACAAGCGTAATATCAGTGAAATGATCCACATATCAATAAATAAAACTATTAATAATAGAACCGATGTACAGGGATTGAACACTCAGTATAGTAATTTGCTTTATCTGTATAAAAATAAACATTAGAGATAGTAGAATGATTATGGTCGTCTTGAAACCCAATCGGACCAGCATTTGTACATTTTCTGTTGTTCTGTCCACATATACTTCAACTTTTTAATCTGTGTGTGACATATTATATATTTCATCTTCATCTTTTAATGCCGTGTGCTGTTATAATGTTAATCATTGTTTTATGTATGACATGGAACTTCTTCAATTGACCAAAAAGGTATGAATCCTATTTTGTTAACCTTTTCGCTTGTTTTGTTGTGTTTTTTTTTTTTTTTTTTTTTTTTTTCTTCTCTTTTTTCATGTACTTTGATAGTTTATTTATATGAGTTTTTTCCTTTATCCATTGTAATATTTTAATGTGTGATTTCTGTTTTCGTGTTTTTTTTTATTGTCATATCAGACATTGTATGTGCATTTCTTTTGTAGCCTTGATAAAGACTCGAATTAGAAGTCGAAACGTCGGCAATTTGAAAATCTAAGGAGTTTCATTTAATGTCCTCAACCCCACTATCACGTTGCATCAATTAGAAACAACATTGCATAGATTACTTCAAGGGCAAATATCTTGAAAATGGTCACTCTCATCGACTTTCACAAAATGTACCTTTTTCACGTGAAAATTAAGGAAAAATAAAAAATTTTATGCAAAAAAAATGTTCGAGTGCGAACAAAAAAGTTATAACTATTTGAATGAGTGGAAAGATGTGTAAGTGGCGCCACCTACATGTAAGACCCATACCAAGGCCAGATATGAATTTTGCATGTTAATCAACCCCCATATACAAAATTTCATCAAAATAACATGATTATTTCAAAAGTTATTCGAAAAAATCAAAAATTAAAACTCAACTTTGACACCCTGTATATCTGTTCATATCAACTTTCGGATTTGACAAGTTGAGGTCTTTCGCAGTATTTTTGTGTGAGGAATGTACTGTTACCGTATGTCCCATCACTTCTGGTCCACCCTGTATTTGGCTGCATTTTTTACTATCCGGAAAAATGTTTGAAATCGCCATTTTCAAATTCCTTCAACCCATAAAACAGTCTTCGCAAATCATGAAAAATAAAATATGTCCGCATCAATCATTTTTTTTGCTTCATAAAAGCAGTACAGCTATTTATAAGCACCAAAACAGACGAAGACAAATCAAACTGATAGTCCTTGTATTCTTGGCAAGATATATAGCTTATAACATTTTTTCAACAGACACTAGACATAGTTTTGCGTGATTAGACCTTCGTACCTGGTACACGGGTATTAAAAAGCTATGCACAGATGGGCACTAAGAAAAGTCCTTTCCTGAACATTTGTAGTGCGGTTTTCCGACGGATAAAGCTATCGTGTAGCTAAACAGATGATAACCGTGATGCTTATACACTGAAGCCAGATGATTCGTGGAACGATAATAATGTTAATCGTTTACAGTAAAATATCATACTAAGTTGACTAGAGAACGGATGTGGAGTGATCTTTTGTTATGTCGGGAAATAAACAGTACTCATGTATGTCAGTGATAGTAGAATGTTTATGAAGCCCCCTTTTCTTCATGCAAACAAAAATACACGACAACGAAGATTCAAGCTATTTGGAAGAGCTAAGGTTTATTTTGCTGATAGATTTCCACTGTTTCTGGTGAGTAGCTTTGCTGGTTGAATATAATAAGTGTTTCAATCATTGAAATATTTTAACCTTTTGGTGAAGTAGGCAGAACTGTGACTGATTCAATGACTTTTCATTTGATCAACTTCAAAGATATATAGCAGTCATCATGTCATAACAATCAGGGAACTGATATGTAAGATGTAAATTGATAACACGAATCATATATCCTAATATTTTTCCTTGTTGATAAAAGAATTTGACAACTCATATAAGACCCATTTCCGAACAAAGGATCTGGAATATTATTTTTGTCAAGTTTTTTGTCATCACAATCGCATCTGCAACCTGTTTTGTTGTCGGAATTTGTTTTGTTATCAACTTTACTTCCAAAACTTTTTCTTTTATGAAAAAATATTTTAATTCTTTCTTCTGCGATGAAACTGGAAATTTTCCTCAAATTTTGTACTGGTTTGAAATGAGTGGACTGTATTTCAATTATCAACAGTACATATGGTAATCTATTTGCAAAAATTACAATACTTTTAAAACGATGCGTCGGTTACACAAAGCTTTTTGGTGTTTTTTTTTACATCAATGTCAATATATTTCTCACACCTTATTCTTATAAATAAACGTAACAAGTATTTCAAATTCAGTCAGTCATCCAACGTTCAAGGCGACACATCAAACAATCAACCAAAATAAAATTGAAACTGAATTAAACTCTTTCATCAACATTCTTTCCCCCGGCTGAATGATAACAAAAAGACAATGGGCTCAGCTTCGAGATGGATCTGGTGTAAACGCAGTTCTGTGTCTTCACACGTGCCACACGGGCTTTTTTGTCCTTGCCTTCAAGTACTCTCATTACCCTAGCTAACCTCCAATTTAGTGGTTCAGAATTATCTTCTTTAATCAAAACCAAATCATTGACTTTCAGGTTCGTACATGACCTCCTCCATTTGGGTCGATGTTGTAATCTATTCTGGTATTATTCTACTGACCATCTTTCCCGAAATAAGTGTTGCATCTTCTCACTCTGTTTTAAAAAATCCAATTTGTTATTGATTTTTCCACTGCAGTCGTTTTCAGGAAGAGATGTGAGATTTTCTCTAATTAAAAAATGACTTGGGGTGAGACATGAGTAGTCTTGATGAAACTGCGGTTTATGGTCTTAACAATTTCTCATAGATTCGGACACGATTTCCAAAGACTCTTTTCAAATGGTACTTGATGAATTTGATGCGTGTTTCCCATAGTTCGCCCCAATGTGGACTGTTGGGTGGTATAAATTTCAAACAAATCTCTTTGCGAGTTATAAAATCATCCAACTTTTTATTCATTTTTCTTGAAATGAATTATTGAATTTCCATTATCACTGTATATGGTTTCCGAATTCCCTTGCCTTAAAATGAACTTTTTCTATGACTATTCAAAAATAGATGTAATATACATCCACTTTCTATTGGTTAATGTAACTCGTTACTCATACCAGTGACTTTTTTTTATTCATTTCTCAATTCTTTTTAACCAATGAAATGATCTAATCTCATTACTTCACTGTTTTGTAGCCAATCAGAACATTCGACAAAATTTCAACCTTCAAATACATAATTTCGAAACATCCCATTTGACCGTCCATACCTGTTTTATGGTCATTGTCACATTGTGTTAACAACCTAACCTCACTTTGAGTGAACTAGTTTTTTAAAAAGTGCCGTCCAAATGAAATTGTATATTTCAAAGTTCGCTTCAATTATTGAATAATCATAGAAAAAGTATAGTATTCTACTCGCGGAAAATGGTTATTACTCACTCAGATGATTGAACTTCATCCTCGTGAGTAATATTTACCATTTCCCGCTCGTTAAATAATATACTATTCTCAACGGTGAAACAAATGCATCAATAGACAAACTGGTTACTAGCTCAATGTGTAAGTATTGCGTTTGTCACCATACAGACAAATAATGCGAAGTTAGCTTTATATATTCTTGCATTCTTAAATCTGGTTTCTTTCATTATAATTGGACGGCCAAAATCAATTCCTATCTTGAGAAAGGGTTTTGCGATTGATGTTCTGTCTCTTGGTACAGGCGCCATAATTTGTTGCGATGATGAATTCAAGAATATGTGAAAAACGACACAGCTCTTGACATTTCTTTTTAATGATCTTAATCCATTAAGTGGCCAAAATTTCAATCTTGAGTTTGCTAAAACCAATCGAGTTCCAGCATGGTATAAATCTCATATATCTATTAATAACTATATGGGAAGCAATTCTACACGCTTGATGCCAGGATTAGAGAGAAGATCCCGCTGTACTGTATAGTTTTCGCATAAGTCTATCCTTTTCTATCGCCGTGGGACGGACCCTACGCGATAGAAAAGGATAGACTTATGCAAAAACCAAGCGAAAACTATCTTATCCTGGCATCAAGCGTCGCTCGTTGTTCAAATGGGATAGTTCCCATATAGAGTTAATGGATATATGGTGAATTTATATGCGTCTGTCTGTAAAGTAATTTGACAACATGATCTTTGGCTGGAAAAATTATAGGAAATTTTTGTGAATAGATCAACTCTGATTGAGAAAGTCTACCATTGACTCTTAAAATTTCTTCATCATCTAAAAATGGGGCAAGTTGTACCAAGAGTTCCTGTCTTCACTCGAGCAGTTGATAAAATTTTTTCAATTTCCTTTTCAAAATAATGTCCTCGTATGCATTTCACAATGAAATTTTGTGAAGCCAATAATTCATCCAGCAAGAGAGAGTCCTTTTTTTGTTTTTCAATGACTTTTGAAACATATTCAACCAAACCTTTTTGAAAATATGTTCATCACTTCAGAAAAGTTTGTTATTGAAATATGTGTTACTAGTCTTCTTTCTGGGAGGTCTTTTTCATATTCATCTTGTTCCCTGTTTTCAATTTTGTCGACATATTCATCATACAAGTTGACTCCAAACCTCGAAAAATATGATCTGCTGGATTGTTAAGAGATGGCGCGTATTTCCATTGAAAATTAGTAGTCGATTCTTGAATTTCAGACACTCTCTTAGCCCAGATACTGCTCATCTGTCTGGAAGATCATTCAGCCAAGATAATACAATTTTTGAAGCCGTCTATAACATCACTTTGGCAAAATTGATGATAAACATAGATATCAGTCTGTGACACGGTCTGGCCATAAGAAGCGCTCCACACAGCTCTAATCTAGGAAGCGTAACTATTTTCAATGGAGCTTTTCGTGATTTGGAACATATTAACTTGCATGTGACACATCTTCATATATAGTATAAAAATAAAAACAGGTATCATAAGCCGTCAATGATTCATCTGAGAATCCATGAAGTTCAAAATTCACTGTCTTCTTCTTCTTATCAAACAATAACAGTGGAATCTGTATTTCTGATGAACTGGATATATTTGCCTTGAACCTATTCCATTCATGCAAAAGATGTTTTGTTAAATGATCATCCCATTCCAACTTGGCAATTCAAATATTTTTCATCAATATTTTTTCAAGAACTATCAGTGGGCCAATACATTCTTAGGGGTCAAATGAACTTGCTATGTGTGCGAGTACATTTCTTTTCGTTGATGTCGACTTCTTATCATTAGGTATATACTTATATTGAAATTGTCCATTTTAGCTTTCAATGCAATATCGGTATGCTCATTATCAATATCCTTTTCATTGTCATCATAGAAAACCCATTTGTGCAACTTGAATCCTGCAGACTCCAGCAAAACGATCAGTTTCTTTTGAAGTTGCTCAAACTCCATGATTGAATTTGATTCTCTCAGTACATCATCTACGTATGTTTGCTTAAGTAGAGCTTGGGCTGCGAGTGGATATTCACTAGATGTATCTTCAGCAAGTTGAACCAAACACTTAGTTGCTAGATATGGAGATGAATTGATACCGTGGATAATTGTGTGAAGTTGAATGCATCTTATTTCCTGCTAAACGTTATCCCTCCATAAAATGTTCTGAAGATGTTGATGATTCGGATTGATCAACAAATTCCATTGCAGCTGAATTGTCCATTTCCTTCTAGAATAGAAAACTGCTTAGACTCAGTCACTTGCTTGAATAGTCTATAGTGATCCACAAATATTTTTTTTGGCTTGAACTTTGGTTAAGTCTACATACAATGCTTTGTCTCTGATCGTAACGGTCTGGTTGTTCCATAAAAATAGTTTCTTCCAACTCTCCGTACCAAAAAATGAAAAAATTGCCATGCTCTGTGTGTGGTTTTCTATTTTATCAGTTTTCTTACTATTTATAAAATGAGTTTATCAAAAAACAACTTCTCATAACGTAATTTGAATTCTATATGCATATGAGTTGTTAATTTGCCTTATTTATAAAGATATATTTTTTTATAGCGTAGTCCGTCAAACTGTAAAACCCGCTAACGACGACTATTTTGGCAGAATACATGTTTTGTATTTTGTAAAAAGAATGAAGTTCCCGCTAATCAATCAATCTTCAAGTTGACAGTTTATACAGGAGAATGTTTCACTTTTTGTGTGATAAATGTGGATATGTCTTAATGAATGGATGAACGCTTCCTTATATGCTTCGAAATCATTTCAAAAAATCGACGTTGATCCACCTACTGAGAGACACAAGCACTTTTTGGGAACAACACCCAAAGTAATTCAAATTAACCCAAAAAAGAGATTTTGAAAGAAAATGATACTTTCAACTAAAATAATGCACTTCATTCATTCGCATCACAAAATACGCATATCTTGTTAAACTTAAGTCATACGTCTGAGCATTGTTCACCCTTCCGACTCTGATCTTGGCACTTTCACAACTTATTGGTCTGGGACTCAAATTTAATCAATCGAAAAAGCCCAGGTGCCAAGACCTATGACGGAATGTTTGTCACATCATTTCTTGTTCCAAATGGCAAACGATGTGCTTTTCCGTGCATGCATGGTTCACAAACATGTCTCTCTAGTCGGACGTTGATTTTTAAATCATTTTTCAATTTCTCTTGCACATGTCTAACGCCTTGATGTTCTCATCTTACGTGGTAAAGTTTGAGCAAGAAGCTACCAGAGTCTTCAGCAACATTTATCCGTGCTTCAGGTTCACTGGTTCTAAAGCACATTCATAGAATTTACCCTCAGTTTCTTTTGTTGCTTTGATGACAATTTGATTATTGTTGTCTCAGGGCCTGTTTATCAAAAGCGGGCTCACTCTAACCCTGGGTCAATTTAGCCCCTGCCAAATGGACAAACAAATTCAAAGATTTTGAGGTTGTCCAAACGTTATTGTTAGCCTAGAGGTGGCTCTCAATTGATAAACAGGCCCCAAGTAAGCATTTTATAACTGACGATTTGAATGTACTGTTCAATACAGAGAACAGATTTCTAGATATTTGAGGATCATAGCAAAAATTATAAGAATCAATTTTTTTGTTTTCGAGATCCTGTGTATGTAGCTTTGATTTCGATGATTTCTTTTCCTATAGCTTGTAACTTTTCTTTTCCTGCGGCTTTGATGTCAGAGGAAGACCCGAATTCATCATTGGTTACGAAATACGAGTATGAACCAGATTTCGAGTTTCACCATTGTCAATCCACCATGCGCTCTTGTCTACTTCAATTAAATATGATTCCTCTGAAACCATCAGTAGTGTTGCGTTCTCGGTGACATTTATGTGTGGAGGTCCATTTTCTCCCTTATCATAAGAGATAGGAAAAATTTTTCAAGACAAAACTCATAGGGTTCCAGCAGCATCACAATTTGAAAATATTACTGTGTATACAAAGTGTTCTAGGAAACCTTGGCATCAAAAATTAAACTTTTTTTAAATTGCAGCCCCAACTTTTGATTAGAGATTTGGGTTCAGCGTAATATTCTACGTATGATACAGTGTCTTTGCCGGAACGTGCAGTGTTGTCAGGCTATCGAGGATTCACTAAAATTAAAGAAAAAAAGATTTGAAATTGAATCTTGCAAATATGCGTATTTTTTAATGTAAGAGTCAGAGTGATTGATTTTTGAAACAAGAATCGCTATAATTAATATAGGGTTTATACAGCAGGCCCAACTTAGCGAATTTAGAGACGAAGAAACTCATTTTTTCCAAATGGAACACCCTGTGTGCTGTTATCTAGTTCTGTTAAGCACTCAAAACACTGCAACTTTGTCATTAGAACACATGTCGTAAAATTTATCGTTATCTGTAAAAAACACCCCATATAAATTATGACAATTCATTTTTCAAAAATCAATCACTTTGACTTTTACATTGAAAAATACGCATATTTGAAAGATACAATTTCAAATATTTTGTTTTTGTAGCTAATTTACCAACATAATGTTTTATCCCTAAATTTTAGTAAATCCTTGATAGTCTGACAACACTGCACGTTCTGGCAAATAAAACCACTGTATCATACGTAGAATATCACGCTGAATCCAAATCTCTAATCAAAAGTTGGGGTTGCTATTTAAAAAAAGTGTATTTTTTGATGCCACGGTTTCCTAGAACACTCTGTATACACAGTAATATTTTTACATTGTGAACCTGCTGGAACCCTATAAGTTCTATCTTGAAAATGTTTCACTATCTCTTTTGACAAGGGAGGAAATGTGCTTCCACACACCAATGCGCCACCCTGTATATGAACTATGCTAACAATAATATTTACAGTAATTGATTGAATTGGGCGATACTTGATAGAAATCAATAACTAGAGATAATGATGTCAAATATCTTACTCAGACACTTCGTAGTATTCTCTGGCCGGGACAAGTTCGCGAATAGAGTGAACATTTATTTTCAAGATACACACTTTGATTCTAACATTGTAGAAACTTGGATTGGAGAGTCAAGATTTGACTAAACCATAAACTAGGTTCTTAACCACTTAATAGCGATAGATCCCCGACCTTGAATAAGTTAGAGTTTATTTTGAACTCACTTCTTAAAATCTTTTAGTCAGACAAATGTCAACAAGACATTCAAATGCCTCCTCCGTTCAACTTCTTGTATCAAAAGTGAAACCCAATTATACACTAGATCGACTTTTTCACGGTCTCCACGCTCAAACTAGTTTTACTGGTGTATTTCTCCAGCACAAAGTTGGAATCGTGATTGAAAATGCTACGTCGGGCCAAACTTAACTGAGAATAACATTCATACCAGCTCGAGAAGTTCGCTAGTGCAGAAACAGTAAGCAAAATTAGAGTAATCGCCTGAACGTTTCAAAATATTTTAGACAGTCTAAATTTCCCTGGCGAATGATTTGTTTTCTTATTGTTTGCTACATTTGTTCCTTAACTTTAATTGCTATTTTATGAGCGTATATCTGCAGAAGGAGTCGAGAACTTCGCGAATTGTGTCTGAAACCATCAAGTTGAATTTCAGAAAACGGATAGCATGTTTGGAATCAAATGTTTTCTTGTATACATTACAACACTGCTGATGGATGTATTGATCGAAAGCACATAAATCTTGGACTTTAAACTCAAACATTGTTTTCTTGAATAGTTTGATCATCTACAACTTTTGTTAGTGGAATTACTCCACAGAATCTCAACACCTGGTGGTGGCAAGATGGGCACTCAATCAAGATGGAACTTGGATATTAATGGGAAATGAGACTTCACTCTCAGATTGATGTTTCTGACTTGAATTGTCTATTTCGAGTGTAGTGGAAGGAAAAATGCACACACGAATGAAATTTTTTCAACCAATCCAAATTCTCCCATTAGAATCAGCAGTGGTTGGGATATCCACCAACAAAGTCAAACTCATTATCAATCCATTCTTCACGCATACAGAAAGCTCAAATTCCACTAGAGCAAAAGCAGCCATTTCGTCATGAGAGCAATTAGACTGATGGAAAATTGTTTCTCACTCATTGCAAGCTGGCGCAATGGTCAACTATATTTTCTTGGTAATGATTTATATGACCTGAAATATGAATAATACACTTTCGGACACAAAATTCCGCCACCCTGAAATATTTTCCAAGTTTGATGCTTTATAACTTGTTAATTTTTTATCCTATACTTATGAATTTTGTTTTTTGTCGCAACTTCAAAACATCCTGTGGTAAAGTTGAGGTGGATAATTTTGTCTACTTACTGTTTGCTGTGATCTCAGACGCTTTTGGAACATTTTGTTCTTTCAATCATCCCATTATCTCATTTCTTATACGAGCGGCATCAATTTGAATAAAACGCTCAGAAGCTTTTTTCTGAATAAAAATAAATAACAGGCTGTATTCTAAAACTTATTAACAATAGAAGATAACAACACTTGAGTATTATGATTTGTCTCCTCGTGCAGCATCGACAGCTTACATTCTTCGTGTCCATTTTTCTTTCTTGAGGAAAGGCTGGAAATTAATCCAGATAATGGGATGAATAAAAAAATTAAATGTTTGGAATACCTCTGTGATTATAGCAAACAGTATGTGGACAAAATTATCCGCCTCAACTTAACGAAAGGATGTTTTGAAGTTGCGATTAAAAACCGCCTTTCCATTTAACCCTGTATAATGGTGCTCAAATGGAAAATTTCTCTTTCAACTATAATTATTGTAAAAAACCACAAAGGATGTATCTACAAACTGGTACAAAATGCATAAAAATAGGATAAAACATAAAAAAGTTATCAAACTTGGACAAAATTTTAGGTTCGCGGAATTTTGTGCCGGGAAGAATACTTATACAGGGTGTCCCAGGAAGAATGGGATAAACGATCACAGCAGATTCGTCACACAAAATTATGGTGATCTTCCCAAACTTGTATGTCCCGAAAATTAATATTAACATAGATATACAGGGTGTCGCAAACACTACTGAAACCATCAGTAGTGTTGCGTTCTCGGTGACATTTATGTGTGGAGGTCCATTTTCTCCCTTATCAAAAGAGATAGGAAAAATTTTTCAAGACAAAACTCATAGGGTTCCAGCAGCATCACAATTTGAAAATATTACTGTGTATACAGAGTGTTCTAGGAAACCGTGGCATCAAAAATTAAACTTTTTTTAAATTGCAGCCCCAACTTTTGATTAGAGATTTGGGTTCAGCGTGATATTCTACGTATGATACAGTGTCTTTGCCGGAACGTGCAGTGTTGTCAGGCTATCGAGGATTCACTAAAATTCAAGAAAAAAAGATTTGAAATTGAATCTTGCAAATATGCGTATTTTTTAATGTAAGAGTCAGAGTGATTGATTTTTGAAACAAGAATCGCTATAATTAATATAGGGTTTATACAGCAGGCCCAACTTAGCGAATTTAGAGACGAAGAAACTCATTTTTTCCAAATGGAACACCCTGTGTGCTGTTATCTAGTTCTGTTAAGCACTCAAAACACTGCAACTTTGTCATTAGAACACATGTCGTAAACTTTATCGTTATCTGTAAAAAACACCCCATATAAATTATGGCAATTCATTTTTCAAAAATCAATCACTTTGACTTTTACATTGAAAAATACGCATATTTGAAAGATACAATTTCAAATATTTTGTTTTTGTAGCTTATTTACCAACATAATGTTTTATCCCTAAATTTTAGTAAATCCTTGATAGTCTGACAACACTGCACGTTCTGGCAAATAAAACCACTGTATCATACGTAGAATATCACGCTGAATCCAAATCTCTAATCAAAAGTTGGGGTTGCTATTTAAAAAAAGTGTATTTTTTGATGCCACGGTTTCCTAGAACACTCTGTATACAAAGTAATATTTTTACATTGTGAACCTGCTGGAACCCTATAAGTTCTATCTTGAAAATGTTTCACTTTCTCTTTTGACAAGGGAGAAAATGTACTTCCACACACCAATGCGCCACCCTGTATATGAACTATGCTAACAATAATATTTACAGTAATTGATTGAATTGGGCGATACTTGATAGAAATCAATAACTAGAGATAATGATGTCAAATATCTTACTCAGACACTTCGTAGTATTCTCTGGCCGGGACAAGTTCGCGAATAGAGTGAACATTTATTTTCAAGATACACACTTTGATTCTAACATTGTAGAAACTTGGATTGGAGAGTCAAGATTTGACTAAACCATAAACTAGGTTCTTAACCACTTAATAGCGATAGATCCCCGACCTTGAATAAGTTAGAGTTTATTTTGAACTCACTTCTTAAAATCTTTTAGTCAGACAAATGTCAACAAGACATTCAAATGCCTCCTCCGTTCAACTTCTTGTATCAAAAGTGAAACCCAATTATACACTAGATCGACTTTTTCACGGTCTCCACGCTTAAACTAGTTTTACTGGTGTATTTCTCCAGCACAAAGTTGGAATCGTAATTGAAAATGCTACGTCGGGCCAAACATAACTGAGAATAACATTCATACCAGCTCGAGAAGTTCGCTAGTGCAGAAACAGTAAGCAAAATTAGAGTAATCGCCTAAACGTTTCAAAATATTTTAGACAGTCTAAATTTCCCTGGCGAATGATTTGTTTTCTTATTGTTTGCTACATTTGTTCCTTAACTTTAATTGCTATTTTATGAGCGTATATCTGCAGAAGGAGTCGAGAACTTCGCGAATTGTGTCTGAAACCATCAAGTTGAATTTCAGAAAACGGATAGCATGTTTGGAATCAAATGTTTTCTTGTATACATTACAACACTGCTGATGGATGTATTGATCGAAAGCACATAAATCTTGGACTTTAAACTCAAACATTGTTTTCTTGAATAGTTTGATCATCTACAACTTTTGTTAGTGGAATCACTCCACAGAATCTCTACACCTGGTGGTGGCAAGATGGGCACTCAATCAAGATGGAACTTGGATATTAATGGGAAATGAGACTTTACTCTAAGATTGATGTTTCTGACTTGAATTGTCTATTTCGAGTGTAGTGGAAGGAAAAATGCACACACGAATGAAATTTTTTCAACCAATCCAAATTCTCCCATTAGAATCTGCAGTGGTTGGGATATCCACCAACAAAGTCAAACTCATTATCAATCCATTCTTCACGCATACAGAAAGCTCAAATTCCACTAGAGCAAAAGCAGCCATTTCGTCATGAGAGCAATTAGACTGATGGAAAATTGTTTCTCACTCATTGCAAGCTGGCGCAATGGTCAACTATATTTACTTGGTAATGATTTATATGACCTGAAATATGAATAATACACTTTCGGACACAAAATTCCGCCACCCTGAAATATTTTCCAAGTTTGATGCTTTATAACTTGTTAATTTTTTATCCTATACTTATGAATTTTGTTTTTTGTCGCAACTTCAAAACATCCTGTGGTAAAGTTGAGGTGGATAATTTTGTCTACTTACTGTTTGCTGTGATCTCAGACGCTTTTGGAACATTTTGTTCTTTCAATCATCCCATTATCTCATTTCTTATACGAGCGGCATCAATTTGAATAAAACGCTCAAAAGCTTTTTTCTGAATAAAAATAAATAACAGGCTGTATTCTGAAACTTATTAACAATAGAAGATAACAACACTTGAGTATTATGATTTGTCTCCTCGTGCAGCATCGACAGCTTACATTCTTCGTGTCCATTTTTCTTTCTTGAGGAAAGGCTGGAAATTAATCCAGATAATGGGATGAATAAAAAAATTAAATGTTTGGAATACCTCTGTGATTATAGCAAACAGTATGTGGACAAAATTATCCGCCTCAACTTAACGACAGGATGTTTTGAAGTTGCGACAAAAAACTGCCTTTCCATTTAACCCTGTATAATGGTGCTCAAATGAAAAATTTCTCGTTCAACTATAATTATTGTAAAAAACCACAAAGGATTTATCTACAAACTGGTACAAAATGCATAAAAATAGGATAAAACATAAAAAAGTTATCAAACTTGGACAAAATTTCAGGTTCGCGGAATTTTGTGCCGGGAAGTATACTTATACAGGGTGTCCCAGGAAGAATGGGATAAACGATCACAGCAGATTCGTCACACAAAAATATGGTGATCTTCCCAAACTTGTATGTCCCGAAAATTAATATTAACATAGATATACAGGGTGTCAAAGTCGAATTCTAATTTTTGATTTCTTCAAATAACTTATGAAATAATCAAGTTATATTAATGAAATTTGGTATAAGGGAGTTGTCTTATGTGCAAAACTCATATCTGGCCTTGGTAGAGCTCTTATATGCAGTCATAACTTTTTTGTAAGCACACGAACTTTTTTTTTAATTGAAAAATTGATTTCTCCATAATTTTCACGCATTAAAGGTAAACTTGTAAAAGTGGATAGGAGGAACGGAGGAACCTTTTTCAAGATATTTGCACATGAAGTAATCCATGCAATGTGGCTTCGTAAATGAAAAATCCACAAATTAGACATAGGGGGCATCGTAAACGCCGTTGTCACGGTAATTTGTTTAACGGATTTAAGGAGCATGTTATGTTCCTAAACCAACGATGTATCGCACTTATTCAAAAAACGTATGATAATAAATTTTTCCATAAGAGCTCATGTGTTAGAGAGACAAAAATGTTTAATAGGATCAAAAACAAACATATCAATGCGATACATCGTTGGTTTAGGAACACCAGAGGCTCTTAAGAACCGAAATAAAAAATCCAGGACCGTTTTTAAAAAAACAAAGTTGATAATGACAGCTCAAAGAAGAAACATGGGTTTGAAAATCTGACAAGATTTTGTGAAACAAAAGAAGTATCGATGAGAGTGTGAAATTTATTTTGTTATATCTATCTATTCAAATAAAGTCGTGAAAAAAATAAAAATGGAATCGCGAATCTTCGGAAGTATTCGGATTTCTCAAAATTTTTAGAGGGTATTTTAATGAGCACCAAATTGCTCAGGATTGCCTTTATTTAACCGAGTTTCCGAGATCCCAATGATGCTGCTCGAATTTGGGACACCCTGTACAACACACTTCTTTTGAGGTTCACTCACTTGACAAGTGGGTCGCAATTCATCATTACAAATGAAGACCACAGGCAAAAAAGGCGCTATGTCAAAAAACGGGATTTGGAGAAAAACCGTTTTTAAGCACTAGGACCTTCATATTTTTGTTCGTTTGGGGTAAATGATATTCCAAATGATACACGATGCTGCTTCCATATTTATGATCATCTTATATATAAATGTGAAAGTCTATGAATGTGTTTCTTTCCCTAAGGCTTTCGAACCGTAGCACAGAATTATCTGAAAATCATTAGCCTCTAACCAAAGATGATTTAGGAAAAAAATAACAAATAAAACAATAATAAAAAATAAAAAAATAAAAAAAAATAAAAAAAAAATGTGTTGTTATTATGTGGGTTCTATGGGGTATACGGCCAGCGGAAAAAAAATAAAACATGAAAAAAATTAATTCAAGAGAAATAGAAAAATCTGTGTTATTATTATCTTGTATGATTATAGATGTGAGTATGCCTGTTTCTAACGCTAGGGCTTTTGAACCGTTCCACAGAATTATCTGAAAATTGGCATCCAAAGATGGTCAAGGAAAAAAAAAATAATAAAAGAATGAAAAAATAGAAAAAAATAAAAAGTCTTCTTTGTTAATATGTTGGTTCTATGGAGTATACGACCAGCAGGAGGAAAAAAATAATAAAACATAAAAGAATGAATTTTCTCGAATGCTCTAATCAATACAGACAATTACGAATTATTAGGATGCAAAGTTGATATCAATCACAGATAAATGGACCCCCTCATTACCTTTTTAATTTGATGTTCGGGAAAAAAATGTTCCAGATATGTAAGAAGATATTGACGTCAGAAGTTTGCAATTTTTTCGAGCATGTTTTGAAATTTATGATATTATTTGGAAACCTTGGGAACGGGGTATTTTTTAAAGGATGTCAACTTCTCAAAAAAGATTTGACAACGTACAGGGTGAGCCAATTTTATCCGACAATATTTAAAATTTGGATTCTACTAATTAAAATGAACAATATTTATTCTATGGACGAAAGACGACGAAACAACCCCTCGATCCTTGACAAAATCCAGTCAAACAATGGGAATGAATTAAACCATTTTTTAAAAAGCTTCTAGAAAGAAAGTAAATATTTTAAAGGTTTTCATAGAATAAAAATTGTTCATTCTAATTACTAAGTAGAATCCGGGGTAGAATCTTAATTTTAAATATTGTAGGATAAAACTGGATCACCCTGTATGTATGAATTTTTTTCTCTTCGCATTGTAACATGTTCAAACCTTTCTTGACAAGTTGACATCCATTAACAACCAATTCGTTTCCAAGGTTTCAAAATAATACCATACATTTTAAAACATGCTTGAAAAAATAGCAAACTTCTGACGTTAATATCTTCTCATTGGTTGAATTTGGGTAAAGGGTATACTATATGGAAAATGTTTTAAATTTTCCAGAGAATGCAAAAATCGAATTAAAAAATAGGGTTGCGATTTGAAATGAGAAGTTGGACAACGGCCAGAAGTTCTGAAACACCCTGTATATGTGAAAACCTTGTTTTCACAAAATTTATTTTGAACCATCAAACTTTCATTTGAAAGATTCTTTTCCCAAACATCAAATTAAAAACTTAATGTGGGGGTCCATTTATCTGTGAACACCCTGTACAGTTGTTGTATTATGTTCATTGAATATATATGATATATAAAACCACTACTATATGTTACTTTATGTATTTCACCTAACACATGATACTAGATACTACAATATATTCTGCTGAAACGCGGGCGGCGCCGCGGGTTCAGGCTAGTTTATTATATACTTAGTTTATTTTGCGAAATTATTCAAACAATATAGAAATTCAAAAAGGCGAAAACAAGTCAAAAAAACATGGTAAAAACGCGCTTTGTCATGTGATGAGAGACCAATAATGTAATTTTTTCAGTTTTGAGGAGTTTTGGGGAAGTTTTTCGACATACCTGCTTCTCTTGTAGGTCTCTACCGTCAGAGAACCTTATTTTATAATTATAGGTTGCATGCATCATGAAGTACAGCAGCTTCTTCTGGATTGCGAGGCCTTCTCTGTTTTACTGGTGATACTGTGATCAAACCGCATAAGTGCCAATTCACAATGAACGTAAGCGTAATGAAACCATAAACGTGGCCGTAAAATAACAGCAAATAAGTATTACGTTAGTGTTCACATTGAACATAAACATGATTCGTAAGATCGTTACGTGCGCCGAGTACTTGCGTCTGTTATTCCTCTTAGCATATAATTGTGAACAGACATACCGATACATTACATTTATCTCTACAGATCACGTTTCCGTTACGTCTTTTTCACGTATTACGTTAATTGTGAATTGGCACTAAGTAGATACCTATACAGGTAAGGTAGAACTTTGGTTCATGGTCATCACCCTACGTCAGCATTGATAGAAAATTATATAAAAATGTTGATTAAACACACACGAGTGAGAGAAGCGACCTATTATCTGAATATACAGAGTGTTACTAACTGTTACTCAATGATAGATGATAATTCCTATGACGCATTGCTGAACCAAATTCGAGTGGAAGAGGTCCTATATACATGTGTCGTAACTAGGTTGATTATTTTCGAAATTCAAGGTTTAGGAAAAAATCGGATTTATCATTATGGAAAAATTCACGCTCCTGACTTTTTCTGAAGAATATATGTTTTTCATATCATGAAGCAGCCAAAAATATAACTTTTTTTGTCTCTTGATATTTTTCCGTATCTTTCTGAAATGCAAAAGTAGTTTTAATTTCTCTTCTCGAAAATGTTCAATGATAAGAAGAAATATCAAGAGAAAAAACTATAAAATTTTCGGAAAAAGTCAGTGGCGCACATTTTTTTGTCAATATTATTCGTGAAAGTGCCACTCGGAATGCTACTGGAACTCATACGGTTTGTTCCAACCTACACAATTGGTACCGTTCTGGAACGGTTATTGTTAGAATTGAATTATTGCGCATGTTCTAGATTTTCATCATTTCCATCACGATCCCAGAATCGCAGCAGCTGGAACGGATTCAGGTACCGATTTGAGGAACAGTTTTTGAAACTTCTTCATCACTCATTTTAATGAAATATTTCTTCACCCAAAAATAGAAAAAACGAAAATCTTATCTGCACTATCAACAAAATAACACATTTAGTACTACTCGAAAGTAAATACAAAGCCAAAACATACATAATTGAACTGACATGGCGGTGCTACACTTTTAGTCAGGTATCAAGAGAATCGTTCAGGAATCGATTCCGGAACGGTTCCAATTTAGGTTGGAACGCGTAACTGGACGGTGCAAGGAATGATTCATACGCGGTTGGAACGGAATTTCTTTAGTGCGCAAGACGAGGATCGTTCCAAGTACGGTTCTCGGTCATGTTGGAACAAACCTATAAAATTTGTTAGAAACGGGAATTTTGAACAGTTTCCAAATATTTTAATTTTTTACCTTTTGTATTTTGAAGTTGTCATTAAAAACATGTCAAAACGAAAAAAACGTCTTTTTGAGAAGATATAAAAGTTTTACTCCATTTTCCAGCCACTCCTCAATTGTCTGATTTGATATTACTGTATTATCGGTTAGATATTACGTGATAATCACATTTGGAGGCCCCGGCGAGATAATTATTGTGATAGGACATTGAGAGGAAATTTCCCGATAGCTGAGATATGTAGGTTTTGATAAGAAAGTTGGATGTATCTAGAAATGCATTTCAACGAATCCATGAAGATACAGTGAGGATTTTGAGATCAGAGAATCCAAATCCACATTTAATTAAAGGTAATTTGACAGTACTTCAAGAGAAGTCAAATTCCTTGAAAGATTTGGATACCGAGTATATGAATTATATATTAGAGAATGATCCTGAAGGCATTGATATTGATACTGAGATGACCATAGCTGATGAGTATTCATGTAAATATCACACCATCAAAAATGAGGTTGAAGAAATGATTAGTATGTCAAAAGTGACAGAGACTCCTCAATTTAAGGAAAATTCACATTCATGTTCGTCACATAATAAGCTAAAATATCCTGAAGTACAATTTCGAAAGTTTGGTGGAGATATTCGTGAATGGTTATCATTCTGGAATCAGTTCGAAAGGATCCATGAAGATAAGACTCTACTGAGTGAAGATAAACTACAAATTTCAATTCAAGCAACAATTCCCAAATCCCGTGCACGACAAATTGTTGAAAGCTATCCACCTATTGCAGAAAATTATCCAAAAGCCATTGAAAGTTTAATTCAACGTTTTGGAAGACAAGATTTACAAGTAGAGGTATATGTACGTGAACTTTTGAAGCTGGTACTGAGTAATTTAAATAGCCCGTCTAAATTAAGCTATTTATATGATGAAATTGAGACACAGCTTCGATCATTGGAAACATTGAATGTGACGTCTGAAACTTGTTCTGCAATGTTATTACCTTTGGTAGAGTCTTGTATTTCTGAAAAGATATTGAGAGCATGGCAGAGAAATGCAATTTTTCATGATGATGATAATTCAAAAATACGATTGGATAATCTTATGAAATTTATACGGAAAGAAGTAGAGAGTGAAGAACGAATCGCTTTAGCATCCACAGGATTTGGTGAGAAATATCGTTCCAACTACTAGTGGCTTAATCAACAACAGATTAAAGTGTATATTTTGTACCAAACAACATTTCAATACTAAATGCCCGGATGCCATAGCATGGACGTTAATTGAACGGAAAAACGTTTTATTTGAAAAAGGATGTTGTCATACATGTTTAAGATTTGGACATATATCACGAAAATGCAGGGTTGCAGCCAAACTTAAGTGTCAACACTGCGAAGGTAATCATGTAGCTTTGATGTGCCCACGAACCAACTAAAACAATTTCAGTTTCTGAAGGTTTATACAATGCCTCTTATAGCGAAGAAGTGTTCCTGCAGACTTTAGTGATAATTTTGAAAGGCAGGGAGAAATCACGTCCAGCTAGAGCTATAATTGACACTGGATCTCAGAAAACCTACATAAGCAAAGATCTAGCTCTGGAGATGAAGTTTGAAATTATCAGGAATGAAGAATTAATCCATGGAATGTTTGGAGGTGTTTGTTCAGAAGCTATCAATCATACATGTTACAGAATTTTCGTGGAAAATCCGGAAAGCCATTGTCAATATCATTCTGAAGCATTAGATCAACCAGTTATATGTACAAATGTCTCAAGTGTGAAAAATGGTCCATGGATGGAAGAGTTGAAAAATTTGAATATCAAAGTAAATGATATCAATCAAGGTCCAATAGAAGTCTTAATTGGAGCTGATATTGCGAAAAAAAAATTATGTGGACCTCGACATATCATAAAGTGTGGATTAGTTGCTATGAAAACTTCATTGGGATGGACCTTGATGGGAAAAACATCAACATTACAACGTAGAGATAATAAGTCATCATATATGGTAGCTTCAACATTATTGAGTACAACAAAATTGTCAGATATGTGGAGTTTGGACATTCTTGGAATTGAGAATCCAGAAGATCAAAAATTCAAAGAAGATATACAGTGTGAGGTTCTAGATAATTTCCTGAAAACAATCACTAGAAAACCAGATGGAAGATATGAAGTAACAATGCCTTGTATTAGAGGACATTACCCAAGACTTGATAGCCTACTGATCAAACTCGAAAAGGATGGATATTACAGTGATTACGATCAAATCTTCAAAGATTGGTTAGAAGAAGGTATAATTGAACAACTGCCCAACAATGTCCAGGGTGATACTGTACATTATTTGCCCCATCGACATGTGATAAAGCTGTCCAGTGCTACCACAAAATTACGACATGTGTTTGATGCTTCAGCAAGTGAAAAAGGAAGCCCCTCGTTAAATCAATGTTTGGAGAAAGGTTTGAATCGAATAACGTTAATACCTTCATTATTAATAAGTTTCCGAAAGTACAAGATTGGTGTGATATCGGACATCAGAAAAGCGTTCTTGCAGATAAGCCTTCATGAGACAGAGAGAGATTTTTTGAGGTTATTATGGTATGACAAAGATGGGAAGCTATTCGTATACAGACATACCAGGGTTGTTTTTGGAGTAACATCTAGTCCATTTTTACTGAATGCAGTAATTAAGCAACATTTACAGAACGTTCTGGATGAAAAGCGAGAGGATTTAGATGAAGAAATTATTTTAAAGCTGAAGAATTCTTTTTATGTTGACAATTGTATTACGAGTGTAGATACCGAAGAAGAGATGAAAAACTCTATTCAGCAATCAATTCAAATTTTTGCTGAAGCCAAGTTGGATCTGAGATTATGGGAATCTACAATAACTACAGTCAATATCAATGAGAAATGCCTTTCTTCCGTATTGGGATTGAACTGGGACCGATTTGAAGATACTTCACAAATATGTCTGGATAACTTGAAGAATATTGACACAAATAAAGTCACAAAGAAGTTGATGTTGTCCGTAACAAATAGGATATTTGATCCCTTTGGTTTTATATCACCTGTTCTCTTATGTCCAAAAATATTATCACAGAAAACATGGATGATTCGTATAAATTGGAATACTGACTTACCCGAAGATATAAGAGATCAATTTGTTCAGTGGTTACCAGTTTGAGTGTCCCATCTTCATTGAAGATTCTTAGATGGTTCTTCACTAAGAAGCCGAATAAATTGAGTATTCACATATTTTGTGATGCAAGTAAAGATGCTTACGCCACTGTTATTTACTTGAGAAATGAGGGAGAAGAATCAGATGTGTCCATTCAATTAGTTCAAGCAAAGTCTCGAGTGTCACCAACTAAGAAGCTTTCCATTCCCAGATTAGAACTTTTAGCTGCTACAATCGGAACTAGATTATTTACTTCTGTGAGAAAATCTTTGGGCTATGATGATATTTCCACATGTTTCTGGACGGACTTAACAGCTGTTTTATCTTGGATAAAGCTAAGAGAGATATGAAACCGAGTGGAAGAAATACGAAGATTGAGTCAAATATCTGACTGGAACTATGTGCCAGGGAGTATGAATCCGGCTGACTTGCCTTCCCGAGGGTGTACCACAATACGGTTGTTAGAATCTTGTTGGTGGAAAGGACCTGATTGGTTACGAGATGGGAGTATGTTTTGGCCTGCACAAGATTTCCATCATGATGGAACAGAGGTTATGGACGAAAAAAGGAAGACGGTTGTGAATTTACTATCAACAGGAAAAATTGATTTCTCACAATTTTATAGGAAATTCTCAAAATTCAGCAGGATAGTCAAATTGATAGGTTGGATCAGAAGATTAATTTGTGATGCACGAAAATCAAGAAATCCAAAAAATAAAGCTGATTTTCTTACCTTTTAAGAATTACAAGAGGCTGAAATGATTTTGTTAAAAGGTGTTCAACAGGAAAGTTTCAAAAATGATCTTCATATGCGTCAATTTTTGATGATTATGGATGAGAATCAAATCATTTGAATCAAAACAAAAATCACAGAAAGAGATTATACTGAGAATTTCCGATATCCGATACTTTTACCAAATGAACATCCAGTAGTGGTTAGATTAATTTTTGATACTCATGTGAAATTATGTCATGCAGGAGTACAGATTATCATGACCAGTTCAAGAGAGAACTATTGGATTATAGGAGAAAGAAGATCCATCAAGTCGGCTTTATCAAAATGTGGAAAATGTAGAAGATATGATTCAAGACGATTAGATGCACCATCTGTTGCTTTACCCATGAATCGAGTTAAGGATGCTTCAGCTTTTGAAGTGACTGGCATCGACCTTTTTGGACCTCTATTTTTGAAACAGAAAGTCAAAGTATGGGTTGCCATTTTTACTTGTGCCATTTATCGTGCGGTACATTTGGAGATTGTATCCTCTTTAAGGACAGACAGTTTTGTGAGATCATTCAGAAGATTCATTGCAAGACATGGACGACCTAAAACAATTCATAGCGACAATCAAACCAACTTCACTGGATGTCAGAATTTGTTAAACTCATTGGATTGGATCGAGCTTAGAAATTTTTATGAGATTGAGAGAAAAGATTAGAAGTTCAATCCTCCAGCTGTTGCATGGTGGGGAGGATGGTGGGAGAGATTGATTCGTATAATCAAACAAACTCTATTCAAAGTATTAGGACGGGCATGTTTGAGGTACGAAGAGTTGGAGACGGTTTTATGTGACTGTGAAGCAATGATGAATTCCAGACCACTCACTTATATATCTGAAGATACTTCAGATCTGGTGCCATTAACACCCAAAATATTTTTGCAAGATATTCAACAAACTGGTATCATAGATTTGGATTCCATCGAAGCCACATATTTGAGAAAAAGAAATCAATATAGAAACAAGCTTAAATCAGATTTATTGAAACGTTTTCGAAAAGAATATATGGGACAGTTGATTTTGAGAAACAACAACAGAAAAACAAGACTAATCAGAGTTGGAGAGCTTGTTCTCATTGAAAACGAAAATGAAAAAAGATTGGATTGGCCATTAGCAAGAGTAGAGGAGGTGATATATGGAAAAGATGGACATATCCAAGTTGTGAAGTTAAAAACATCCTATGGTTATTTCGTCCGTCCTATTCAACATATTTTTCCATTAGAATTGGAAAATGGAGACGAGTATTCAATAATTGAGAGTAAGAAAAATCATCAATTTCCCGAAGGCGATCTTAGTGAGAGAAAAACGAGATGTGGAAGAAGAATTAACCCTCCCAATAGATTGAATTTATGAAAATCTCTACCAGAGAATTTCTCTTAGTTGATGGGAGAATGTTGGAAACGGGAATTTTGAACAGTTTCCAAATATTTAAATTTTTTACCTTTTGTATTTTGAAGTTGTCATTAAAAATTTGTCAAAACGAAAAAACGTCTTTTTGAGAAGAGATAAAAGTTTTACTCCATTTTCCAGCCACTCCTCAATTGTTTGATTTGATATTACGTAATGATTACAAAAACCATCCCGTCAATGCTGTTTTCGCGTTTTGTTTCAATGTAATGTTCTTGAGATTTAACTTAACACGAATCTGTATCTCGAGAACCAGACTATTCAGTAGATGTTTATAACCTTTCATCAAACCTTTTTTACTTGAATTTGATTCAGAAATGCGTCTTTGGAATTACGGCCTATCATCAAGTGAAACCCCAAATAAAAATGAATATATAGTCTGTTCATGGCTTTCTTGCGGATACGTCATACTTTTCCGTCTCTCTCTTACACATTGAAAAAAAAATCACGTACGTCTGGACGAGGGTTTTTCGGATCAATTTGACAAATGTCACATGTGGAGCGATGAATCTACGACATACTACCAAACGTCAAATACTGTGACGTGACCGCAGAAAAGCCTTGAACAAGCTGTACCTACATATCTATAAGCATATGTCGCAAACAATGCGTTTGAAAAAATAAAATTTATTTTGACTCAGCATTTAAATAAAATTATGGGAACTTTTTTACAGTATAATGAGACAAAACGTAGAGTTTTTGTAAGGTTACTGGTTTTGAGTTAGGGAATCCGTGATCGAGTGCGTAAGACGTAGCAGTAGGCTATAATACAGGGTTATTCACGTTTTTCGATAGAAAACATTGTGGCTGAAGTATCTGATTTTGAAGAAGTTTTTTTTTTGGATGGAAAGGGCCCCTCAAGGCTACATTTTAAAAATATTTTTATGTTATACAGGGTGTCCTCAAAACATGAAACATATCAAAGTTGTATTTTTTTTATGGAACACCTTGTATATTATCTCATTTTTGCTTTGTATGAACCAAATTAAGGTAAGATTAATTTGGTTTCGATGCACCTAAACCTTATGGTTATTGAAATATCTTCAATTTTGCGAAACTGTAGTATTCATTTTAATGCTTAACTTCTCAGCTCTTGTTTAATTTTTTTCACCAAATTAATAATGAAGTCTACCAATTCATCAAGTTTGATGTCACACTTATGAAACTTATTTTAATAACTTATACAGAGTGTCTAAAAATTATGGTTAAATAATCATTATCTTTAAACGGTAATAACCGGCTTTCCGAACCGTAAGACTTGAATTCTACCTCTGTCGTTGACATAAAAGACAGCGCATCCCATCTAAATTAAACAAGTTATTACCGTTTAAAGATATTGATTATCTAACCATAATTTTTAGACACTCTGTATAAGTTATTAAAAGTTTTATAAGTGTGACATCAAACTTGATCAATTGGTAAACTTGATTATTAATTCATTTGGTGAAAAAAGAAAACAACAGTTCAGAAATCAAGCAATAAAATTGATACTATACATTATCGCAAAATTGGATATATTTCAAAAACCATAAGTTTAGGTGTATTGAACCGCTATCAAACTTATCCTGATTTTGATCATACAAACCAAAAATGGAATGATAACCAGGTATTTCATTTGAAAAAATACAACTTTGATACTCTTAAAGGGTCCCTATCCATCCATGTAATCAGATACTTTAGCCATAATGTTTCGTGTCGAATAACGTGAAGTACCTTGTATAATGTGCACCCAATCAATATTGGATAAAATCTGGTAGAACTTGTTTATAGAACTAAAAAAAAATATTCCGACAATTTTTTGAGTATGTGCGTTAGCCTATCCACCACAAAGCAATTCAAACTTGGACAAAATCGCTTTTGCCTCACGTTAAAAAAATTCCAAATCAAATCAACACTCCCTGCTCCAGATTCCTTCCGGCGGTAACTCGCCGCTTATAACTTTGACATGCAAGCTTCCACTTTAAATACAGCAGGGTATTTGAATCGCCCTCTTTCCTGCTACCATGCCTCTACTCTTTCGAATTAACAATATTATTGGCACTGAATCTCGGTATCGACACATTTTCCAGTATTCGATATTTTTGGTTGGTGTAGAATGTGGAATGAATTAATTCTGCAATCAAATAGAAATCAGCTCACAGGTAGATCCAAATTTAGTCAAATATGAGGTGAACTCAATAATAGAATCGGAATAAGATTCCATGTATTGCCTCTCAAGTACCAGAGGAAAAGTTGTTAACAGGATATAACGTACTCTGTGCGTTTGTTCCATAATGTTTGGATAGTTCTTTATCAGAGAAGACCTTGACACACAAGAAACAAGATTGAGGTGGTGTTGAAAAATTATGTGGAATAGGACTAGCTAAGAATGCTACAGAAAACTATTTTAATTATAAAAAAAAGTAACTCCTATTTACCCTGAACTTGTGAAATTATTTGATTCAAATTCTTGATTATTCGCGTCCAAATGTTCCTGATAAAAGTCAAGTTCACGCTGACATAACACTATCTGTATCAGGTTATAGAACGCGAAGAAAATTCGAAAATCATGCTATCGGACGTATGAACAACCCTTTCAATAACTTCAACTAATGTTGAACTTGTGATATACTCTTGAAGGGCAGTGAAAACAATAAATACCAGCAGTAATCATGCAGCTAGGCGTATATGTATAATGTGCATGCATCTCTCTCGTTTAATTAAACTAATTGCTTTTCCTATATAATATAGTTTTTTTTTCCATGATCTTGAATGACAAACCGCACGATATATTCAAAAGCTCCATAACTTCCAGTCAAAAGGTACATTTATTTTTATTTTATTTAAAAAGTTACAAAATGGGGATATAGAAACCCGTTTATCTCCTAGACTATATAAGGAACATCAAAACAAGCATTTTTCTTTATTTTCGAGAGGCAACATGTCTTCATCATAAACATTCCAAAAACTCCATCGTCGTAAGATTCATTATTTTTGATGAGTTTGTTTTAGTGTTTGTACAATTAATTGATGTGAAACATAATTATTTCTATGTTGATAAACAAAATTGTAAACAAGTTAATAGTGATTTAATTGATGCGCAGAATAATAAGTACCACATCTAGGTTGCCAATCTTTGAAGATCCTGATCTCTTAAACAAATTAATTCCAACTCCATCCGCAATTATTTCATTAAAAAAATGGTTCTATGTGCACCACAGAAGATTCGTGGATGCGAATCACTAATCTTGTCCCTCCGTTTGTATAATTGAAGATGTTACAGCTTGTTTACTGGGCAACCAGAAACGAGACATATGGGGTTTGGGATACGCCAAATACTTGTTAGTCTTGGATTAACGATATTGTTTGGTTAATTTATCGTAAAAATTAACAAGGTTGACATCAAAGTTCATGACCGCGGGTATTGATTTAGTTGAAACCCTGAGGGCGACTGAGACCGTCGTCTATAAACCAAACAACTGGGCCTCTGGAACGTATGAAACATGAATAACTATTTTAATACATTGCGCTGATTGATAAAAGGGTCAGATATTATTTCCCTACCTCAATTTAATCCGGCGCAAAGCCCTATAAAGTACGAAAATGGAGAATTTACTCTGGTAAGAGGGTAATTGTTCCACATGTCGTATGCGAAATTCACAGCACATCCGAAAATTATTATTCCATTAGAGAGTCTCAAAACAAAAGGGACTGGGTTCCACAGGATTTATATGGTAATTGGAGAAATATAGTTCACAAGACGTCTGACTAGAATGTCGCAAAATAGATCAAATTAAAGCAAGGGATCTTTGTACGAATAGACGTAAATTTATAGTAACAGCTTAATTCAGATAATTAAAGTTTTGTATAACAGTAACAGACATGCTGAAATGGATTGAATAATAGTCTATCATCAATAAAAAGATTATGGAACTGATAAATACATAACGTATGTTCTATACTGAGATATGCGGTGGATGGTTGATGGCCTGAACTAATGACCACATAAACTGAGCAGCAACTTGCGACTTGGTATTTTTTATTCACCATAGCTTCTTTGACCATGTTACCAAAAAGTTAGTTCATTGTGTGAAGATTTTATGTAGCGCTAGTGACATTTATCTCCTCAAGAAACTTTCAAATTTCAAATTATGTTATGTCACCTTGTTTATGAATTATCATGAACAAACGAAATAAAACTCCGACAACGAGATACCGTCTTGTTCATCAGCGGAAGTTATTTGGTATGTCATCTCTTATGAGGAATGAAACATTCAACAGTGCAGTCATTTTTCCTGGATCGACATGTAGTTTCGGAATATCAATTATTTAGAGATTCATATATAGTTCTTTTCAATCGATTTTCATGTATCACGATAGGAGAACCAATCATTTTCATGTTTATTAACTTTCAAGATAACCCACTCGAAATGGAAGGTTCCCGAATAATCATCACAAAAGTTAAACATCATTTTTACAATGCTGTCTACTATTGGTTGTTGTCCATGTTTTGAAAAGTCAGTCACATTCCCAGTTGATAGTGGAGTTTAAAGCTTTCTCAAGCATTGCTTCTTCACATTTAGGTGGACTACAAGCCTGAAAACTTAGTTGAAGAGTGGTTTTCCAGCTGAGTAATAATTGCTTAGTTCGTCTGTTTCTGGATTTGTCGGTAGACAATTGGCTATTGAACTTTGCTCAGGAATTAATGTCTATGGCTCAAAACTTTGATGCTTCATTTCTGTTTTTGAAGCTTAAAGATCCACTTAGTTATACTAATATATACTAAATATGTCCATTCTGTTTTCCCAAATCTCATTAGTTTCATGCATAATTGTTTAATTTAAGAATACAAGTCCTGGAATTACCCGAGTTAATTTCTTGTGTCAAGCTCAAGTCTTTCCATAGTTAATGTCTATGGGGTATGCTTATGCATATTGTTGTATTGTCTGTCTTGACACTGATAGATTGAGATACAGTAGAGAGAATAGATAAACTATGGTCTCTATGTCGCTGTCTTTCTAATTGTTGTCCACTCATAAGCCAATTACTGTCTCTGTAATGAAAAACCTTTTTTATACTAAATGGAAGCAAATTCGACGATGTACAATTCAATCGCAGTTGGTGAACCCAAAACATACCATTCGCAATACAAAAGAGACAAAAAATTCGAAAAAATGTGTTTAGTCCGGATTTGAACCATGGACTCTTGGGAGGTCGGTCCAAAACAGACCTTATCCAAGAGGAATTGGATGACCAATGTCTCCGGTGTTCAGCTGCCGTCGGTAGTAGACACACAAAACCAATAGACCACTGAGACCGGTAACAAGTTGAATTGACAGCCCAACCTACAAAATTTCCAAGTATATATCCAACATCTTAAAATGCTCACAACCCTTATTCAGATTCTCACTAAAGAACTCCTTTGAGTGTGTTGATATCTTCAGAGACCTAAAAGTACCGCAAGGATATTGTATGGTGAGCTTGGATGTTTGTTCCCTATTCCCTAACGTCCCAAGGATATCAATCTACACGTGATTCGTAAATATTTCACCATATGTCCATTCTGTTTTCCCAAATCTCATTAGTTTCATGCATAATTGTTTAATTTAAGAATACAAGTCCTGGAATTACCCGAGTTAATTTCTTGTGTCAAGCTCAAGTCTTTCCATAGTTAATGTCTATGGGGTATGCTTATGCATATTGTTGTATTGTCTGTCTTGACACTGATAGATTGAGATACAGTAGAGAGAATAGATAAACTATGGTCTCTATGTCGCTGTCTTTCTAATTGTTGTCCACTCATAAGCCAATTACTGTCTCTGTAATGAAAAACCTTTTTTATACTAAATGGAAGCAAATTCGACGATGTACAATTCAATCGCAGTTGGTGAACCCAAAACATACCATTCGCAATACAAAAGAGACAAAAAATTCGAAAAAATGTGTTTAGTCCGGATTTGAACCATGGACTCTTGGGAGGTCGGTCCAAAACAGACCTTATCCAAGAGGAATTGGATGACCAATGTCTCCGGTGTTCAGCTGCCGTCGGTAGTAGACACACAAAACCAATAGACCACTGAGACCGGTAACAAGTTGAATTGACAGCCCAACCTACAAAATTTCCAAGTATATATCCAACATCTTAAAATGCTCACAACCCTTATTCAGATTCTCACTAAAGAACTCCTTTGAGTGTGTTGATATCTTCAGAGACCTAAAAGTACCGCAAGGATATTGTATGGTGAGCTTGGATGTTTGTTCCCTATTCCCTAACGTCCCAAGGATATCAATCTACACGTGATTCGTAAATATTTCACCAAGATCGAGCTAGAGACTAATATCAACTGCGAGTCGTTTTGTGATATTGTGGATTTTATCTTTGAGGCAAGTAATTGTGCTTATGATAACCATAATATACTGCAAACCAAGGGAGCACCGATGGATTGTCCTTCGTTTCCCATTTTTGCAGAAATGGTCATGACGGAGCTACTTGGGCATGTTCTTGGGGTGGTTCTCTTTGATGTTCCTTTGATCAAATTGTATGTGGCTGACACAATACTGGTGGTACCTGTAGCACACAGAGAGAACATCGTTCAACATCTCAATCGGTTCCATGAAGACATACAGTTCAACTTTCACTATGAAAATGGAAATCGATAACAGCATCCCTTTTCTGGATTTGAAGCTAAAATGGTGAAGTATGAACTGATTGATATGCATGAACTTTGGATCATCGCATACATTGTCTCATAAGATAGCTACGATTAAGGGATATACACATCGAATACGCACGTTGAGTCACCCGTCATACCATCATAAGAACTTCGAGTTGTTGAGGAATATGTTACAAGACAATGGATTCTCGCATGGCCTTGTTAATAAGATCATTAGCCAGAGCAGTCACATACGAAGAGTGCCAACTAGTGATAATAATACTGTGGAGAGATTGCCTCTTCTACACGTACCTCAGTTGATCCCAAGGCTCCGTCATGTCCTCAGTGCGAAAAGAATATCTGTCGTGCCAAGATACAAGACAACTGTTGGTAATCTGTTATCTGCCTTAAGATGAAAGATGACATACAACGCATGTTGAATGTTGTGTACCGTATACCTTGTGGACATTGTCCCTCAGTGTACATAGGGCAGACAAAAAACTATGTTCGTAGAAGATTGGACAACCATAAAAATGACAGTAGAACTAGGCAAGAAAAATCTGCACTGTCTCAATATCACTTGAATACGGGACATATTTTCGACTTGGAGTCTGTGAAGATATTGGACCGTGAAAGTATCTGGCATAAGAGGGTCATCAAGGAGCATCATCAACCAACATACATCGGCAATCAATAACCAGAAGGACACTCAGAACCTTAGTTCTTTATACATTAATTTGATAAGAAAACAGGATGACCAACATGATTTTTCTAGGAACACTTGGTTTTGATGATGTTCACTTGATGTATTATTATTTAAGATCTCCGTGGTTTTCAGGATGTTTTAATGACTGTACTTTGTCCCATATACTTACTGGTTACTATATGTGATGAGTGTAACAACTCTTTCCATGTCTTGACCAACTGTCGATCGGTGAGTGTTATCATAATGTTTGGTTTTGTATTTTACATTTACTTGTTTGACGTTTGGTCTCACCGTGTTTCTTTCTCAGTTTGATTTCGTTTTAATCTCTTCATAATTTGTATTTTACTGTTTTTGTAACTTGAAGACCTTTGTCAATTCCTGTTGTGATTTTGTAGTATCTATCCACTATTTTAATAGAATCTGGTAATTCATGGAGTTTTCTGTCCATTTTTGGGATTCGGTTGAAAAAGGGGGGGGTTTGAAAGTCTTGATTTTCCCAAAAAACTTCTTTTTATTGATTAAAATTAATTAATTTAAATCAATAAAAAGAAGTTTTTTGGGAAAATCAAGACTTTCAAACCCACCCCTTTTTCAGAATCTGGTAAGTTGGACTACTGGTAAGATCCAAAGTTGTCGACCCAGGGGTCCATGGATCTAACCCGGACTAGGGCAAAAAAAAATTCTAATTTTTCTCTTTCGGATTGCGAATTCTATGTTTTGGTTTTACCAACTATTCTATTGAATTGTACATCGTTGAATTTGATGAACCCTATAAAATAGTCGGAACGTCGAAAAGACCTTTGTCTTTTATTGTGTTCCTATATCCAAGAACTTCCTAACAACATGTCCATCAATAGGTTTTAAGAATTGTTTATTTGTTTGTTTGAACATTCATTATGTAAAATGTGTACGCACTAATTATCTGTCATGATTCTCTACGTTTTAATTATTTGTTCTACCTAATTTAGTTATTTTACCTATTTATATTATATTATACTTTTTCTTTGTAGCATTTTTGCTTATTAACGATTATGTATTTATTTATTATTTGGGTTGATTTTGTGTGATTCATTTTATTCCAGAATTATTGAATTTGACTACTTGATGGACCATACAGTGAAAATCCATTTTGATTCTTGATTATTTTGAGGGACCTTATAGACCGTCAGATAACGACAGATTTTGCTGACTGATTTTTTCGCTTTAGGGATTTCAACCACTGAAAAGTATGTCAGTGTTGAGCACATAAAATGAAAATTCAGCGACCGCAAGTGTGCTAGGCATATGGAAAATTAAGATTTCTTCTGCAAAAAAAAAAAGATTTTTTTTTTCATTTTCTCGTTTATGGCATTTTAACACATCAACAAATATCACAATGTAATAGTGGAAAAATAAAAGCCATAAGGATTGGACGTGCTTAAAGGGTTGAAATAAGGGTGCCATCTTGTAAAAGAATACTTGGCTGCTGATGCATCTTCTCGCTTATGGCAATCGAAAGAATAAATTTTAATATCTTAAGGAAACCGACAAAAATTTCCCATAAGCCGATTGGATGTTGAGGTAAATTTTTCGGACGGAAAATTTTGCAAATTTATTCCGGCAGATTTTCTCGTGAACGGAATAAAAAGCAATAAAAATGTATTAATCCAAAACTCTGTTATAAAAAAAACCCATAAGTCTAGCTCGTGCTTATCATAGTTTGTGAAGCTACTCGACTTGCAGGAAAGTCAGAGAAAATTTTTCAA
Source organism: Orchestes rusci (assembly GCA_958502075.1). Taxonomy (NCBI): domain Eukaryota; kingdom Metazoa; phylum Arthropoda; class Insecta; order Coleoptera; family Curculionidae; genus Orchestes; species Orchestes rusci. Next base: position 60,574,670 of record OY293305.1, on the reverse strand, counting down.
ATTTTCTCGTTTATGGGAATTGGCATGTGGGATGAAAAACTGATTTCAAGATCGGACAAAAAAAACCATAAGTCGGAAACATGATATCGACATTCTATTCAAATAAATACATACAATCATTTGAAAATGATGCAGTGAGCAAATTGAAAAAATCTGCTCATTTTTTTCCAATCCAAAACCCCTCAAAAAGCTTAGTCAATAAGAAATGCTGATAAGTAGCGAATATTCCCACTTATTGGTATTGGTAAAAATAGCATTAATAACGAGTTCACTACACATTATTCTATTTCTATATTCTATCAGGATTCAGACGATGAATCATTATTTAGCGAGAGTTTCCACGAATAAAGCATATTATTTTTTATCCTTCAAAAATATCTTTTTTTTTTAAGTATGATGTAGAAATTGAATAAATTGAATGCATCCTCTATTTATTATTATTCTTTGGTCAACATTTTATACGACTCAAGTCCATAACTATTTTTTTTTTCACATATTTCAATTACACTAAAACTATTTTTTGTCGCACTAAACTTGACATTTTAATAAAAATTCTGTTACCTGACAATTCAACGAATAAGACTGATAGGATATGATTATGATTTTTGAGTTAAGTTAAATTAAACTGCTAAGTTTGATCCGAGGACATGATGACTTGAGTATAATAGCTCATGGTAATTTTGGATACATAATTGTCACTCTCAAAAAAATATTTAATCAAATAAGTTCTGCCTGTATCCTGTATTTGACATTATCATCATGCCTCCGCCTAATGGCTCCCAAGAATAAAGTTTGCAATGTACACGCCAAATCCCATGAAGAAATAAGCAACTTGTTTCCAATTATTGTCTCGCAGCAGTATTTTTAAATAATTTTATGTTAAATTTTCAATCCCATGTTAGCAGTAGTTTTAATCAAATTACACAGCTGAAACTTACAGTAGATGAACTTTGGTGCATAGAGATTATTCACTAGTTAGTACAGAATAACTTGAGAAAAAAAATTGAAAAAATGCCTCTATCAATAATTGGAAAATAATAGTTTTTTACATGCCTTGTATAAGCCACTGTCAACCAATAATTTCATTGTCAAATTGTTATTACATTTATTATGTATACCCAATACAATCACAAAAACTTTACATTATTTCTTGGATGAACTGTTCGAAGTGCTCCCCATTCACTGACAATATTCTAAACGGTTATAAAAATTAAAATGAAATTATTTAGTTAAAAAAATTGACAATGGAGTTAGACACGTTAGGAAATTGGTTGTCACCACGCACTACATAAATGTTATTTATATAAAACGTCGATATCATATTTCCGACTTATGGTTTTTTATTTCTGGTCTTGAAACCAATTTCCCTTCCCACATGCCAATTCCCATAAACGAGAAAATGAAAAAAAAAAACACAAATTTTCCTACAACTTCACAACTTATGGCTTTTTCTGAAACACATTAAAAGCTTATGGGATTTTCTGTATGATGTTTATCAATTATGAAAATCATACTGTTTGAATGCCATAAATGAGAAAGTTTGTCGGACGACGAAAAACATTTTCGCAAAATTTTCCGTCCGGCAAACTTACTTCAACAGCCGATCGGCCTATGGGAAATTTTTTTCGGGTTCCTTATGATATCAAAATTCATTCTATCGTTTGCCATAAGCGAGAAAATGCATTAGCAGCCAAGTATTCTTTTACAAGATGGCACCCTTATTTCAACCCTTTAAGCACGTCCAATCCTTATGGGTTTTTTTTTTCACTATTACATAGTAATATCTGTTGATGTGTTGAAATGCCATAAACGAGAGAATGAAAAAAAAAAAAATTCTTTTTTTTTTGGTTAAAATCCCTAAAGCGAGAAAATCAGTCAGCAAAATCTGTCGTTATCTGACGGTCTATTACACAGATAGTCGAAGATTTATGATTTTTGATTTCTCCTAATATAATGATGATAATGCACAGCTACTACTCTGGTATTTATTGAGATTCGTTTGCTTCGGAATTTTCTCATTGGTCTCATATTGAATAAAAGGGTCTCTACAGATCAGAAGTGAATTTATCATCATCACCCCAGCCAAAATTTTCCAGTTTGAATGAAGAATACAAAACAGATTCATTTGAAAATCAGGTATTCATTTTTTTTACATTTTAACACGAACGAATTGATTATTACGCAGCATTTTTTATACCAAAAAAAATATATACAGGTGGTGACAAAAAGTGGTTGATTTTTTCACATGGAACACCCATTTTCTTAATCATTATTGAACTATAAGTGAAATTCTACGCATAATCTGTTCAACAGGGTGGGTTGAACTATGTGAAACTGTTTTTCTAACCATAGTTTTTTTCAAAAACAGGTCAATTTTCTTATAAGTTATAAAATACATCAATGTCAAATAATTATGAGGTTATTTTCTGTATTCTGGGAGGTCATTGACCAAATGATCTTATGGAGCAGCCGCCGTTGTACCTTAGCTGAAATGTCACTCAAGGTGGAATGGAAATATCGGCCCTTAGTCTTCTAACTTTTGTGGTTTGTTTTTATATAGTTTCGATTTGAGATACCCTCAAAGAAAATGTCATTTGTTGTAAAATCTGAAGATCTTGCAGGCAATTCTATCCAATCCACAATACTTAAATAATCTCCTTATTGTAGAGCAAAATAAGGTGGAGCATTACTCTGCTCAAACCTTGGAAATGTTTGCTAAAGTGTTGGAGTAACTCATTTTTTGAAGGAAGTGCAAATATTGATGTCCTGTAATATTGTGATCGAAAAAGATATCATCGGCGCTATGGATATTCAACGTTAATTATCGTTTTGTTATGTTTTTACTTCACCATTTTGTATTCGCTTTGTCCGTGAAATTTATTTGAATTTTTCTGTGGCAATATAGCATATTTGATTTGATTTGATTTAAACACATTACAATCTCGATACATGGGGTCGTTCTTATTTTGTGTCCATATCCAACAAGAATTACATATTTCCTTTCATTGGGGACTTCTCCAAAGATTCAAAGACAGAATTAATACCTGATTTCAAAATGAATTTGTTTCATATTCTAGACGTCCACTGTATATTAATACGTTTCCGCTCATTCAAAAAAACTTAGTTAATTTATAGAAATGCACAATAAGCTCACTAGTGACTGCAGTGCAAAAGGGCCTAACACATGTAATATGGACGTAACCTAACCCATCCAGTAGACAGAAAGAATACATTGTTGCGTGAATGAAGGTTAACGGAATAAAAATTGATACAATTTGATTGATTTGAGAAACGTCACCTTCTTCGCTGTAATTGAATATCGAAATGCGATAGAAATATTCGGGGTTTGAAAAGCTTCGTTATTCTAAAATAACCCCAAAACTCGTCAAGCCCTTTTCTACAACAACTTCGGCAAGTACAACTTGAATAATAATGAGAGCTAGAAATGAGACCTAATTTGAACGGCATTAGCCACTAACGATGTTCTCTTTTAGACTGTATATTAGCTCAATCTCCTGTTATACTAATGTGAATTTTTCCTTATAGCGCAGAAAGTTGACAAATAACAAACTGAACAAACTCAACATCACTGACATTTCACGAAAAAGTTTTGGCTAGGTTCAAAACGCGACGTTTTTGAAAACGTCACAGTCACCATATGATTGGTCGTGGCCGAATTTGGTATGCAAACAATCTTTTGTGACATTTGGTTTTGTATTGTGTGAGCTTGAAATCACTGTTTGTGTTTAATTTGGACTTCTTTGGACTATATTTTTGGGTGTATTACATATTTACATAGATCGTGTGTCCCGTTAGTGCGTATTTGATTAGCCGAGTGGAAAGTCAGCTTTTGAGGTAATAAAAAATAGTTTGTTTGGATATTTCCGTCTAACAGCTGACGTCATGACGTCACAGAAACCTAGCGTATTTATATGCCTCAGGATGACCAGCAACTGGAGAGCTATATACAGGGTTAGGAAAAATTACCAGAACGGTCGAATTATTCAAAAGATACACGAGTTACAAAAAAGTTGTCTCATAAAAAAGTTGTTGTGCTTTTAAAAATGTACATATCTATTATTCATTGGAGTTACAGGGTCGGGCTTAAAGTTGTGGCAAACCAAAGTTGCATTTTTTTCAATGGAACCCCCTGTATATTAATGGATATTCAAATTCTTTCTTCAATTTTGAGCAAAAATTGTTAAACACATCCTGTTCCTTGATTCAACCGTTGTCGAGATATCTCGAATTAAAAATAAAATTCTTCCACTTCTGGCTATTACGCTCACACAGTACAATATAGAGAAAAATGGTCTGCACTTCCTAATCCCAACTTTTCAAGAGCTATTCTATCATTTGAATAGAAGGAACTGTCAACTGTCGATTTTTTTCGACACATTTTCAGATTTTTTTGACAAGAATTAATTTGATGTCCTTGGATAGCTCTTGAAAAGTTAAGACCAGAAAGTGCACACCGTTTTTCTTTATCTTAAACCGTTTGGGTTTTGTATCATGTCAAAGATGTGAAAATGTCATTTATAAGTCACGATAACTCGAAAATGGCTGAATTCGGAAACATCATGTTTATTAACATTTTTGCTCGAAAATGAAGACAACATTGAGATATCCATTAAAACATAGGGGGTTCCATTTAAAAAAAATGCAGCTTTGATCTGCCTCAACCCCATGCCTGACCCTGTTTATTCCAATTTATTACAGATATTGACATTTTAAAAGCCTCACAACTTTTATGTAAGACAATTTTTTCTAACCAATGTATTTTTTTAAATAATCGACCGTTCTGGTAATTTCTCCTAACTTTGTATGAGTAGCCAGGTAATCATCAAATAGAATAGCTTCCATTGGAAAACAGATATCCTGGGATAACAGTTCGGCGTTATTTGTGCAACTCTTTTTAAACATTTGGTGAATTTGAGTTGTCCGTAGAACACATTATGGAATTGAATTCTGTGATTATCCAAATCCCGTTGAGTTGATGAAGGTTATAAAAGTGGGTCTATCGGAATCAATGGGCTATATTTTAACCCAATCAAGACGAGACAGAATCATTTGCTTCCATTTGCCATAACCAGATGATATGTGCATTATACCTACCCACTTATTTATGAAGCTGATGAATTTTGCAGTGAATAATCGATCAGATTTTCATTTTGGTCTGGGATTGTTTACTACTTGGCACATTGAATTAGTTTCATTAGATGTCAAGGTCGACAATCTAGTCCATAATAATATCATCATCCATTACATCAGTTCTATATTCCTGGAAATCCCAGTTCCGAGGTCAGGTTGTATTAACATACACAGAAGTGCACCCTTGTCTCTATAATTTATGGTTATCGTTGTTACATAAAATGCAAACAAGTCAATACAAATTATACGAACAATAAATAGTTGTCTGCATCAAGTATCAAATACATGAAACATGGTTCTAGTTATTTGGAATAACCGCGAAACATTGTGTGATGATAAAGCATGTTACACTCAAACATTTACCTCATACAATACTACTATTCTATATACTCACCGTTTCTCAGAAATTTGAAAACACCTCGGAAAACACTATTATTGATGAAAGTAAATCATAAGCATCGTTGATTAGTGATTGCGAGTAGATAATGCGAACGCGGCTTTATGTTTTGTGCGTAACAATGCCTTTCCAGGAACGGTCTGGTGCACACCCGGAACGACTCACACTCGATTTTGATCGTTCCTGTCATGGGCGTGAGACATCAAACTCACATTCTCCTTTCTCCTGGAGCAGTGGATACATGCCAAATGTGACAAGTTTCGAAATATCTATTTGATTTGACGGTTTTTTTCATGTTTATTATAAATATTTAGTTTTTAGTTGTGCAACGATGAAAATTACAAAAAAAATAAACACCAAAAACGAGATAGGATAGGTGAAAGTTCCACAAAGAGTTCCACTCATAAAAATATTGTAAATATTGTAAACTTGACTTGAAGTCCCACTGACGCCCTGTTGCGTTCCAGTAAACATGACGGCTTGAAGACTCGGTGCGCCACGCACTTGAGCTGTACCAGGGTCACTCACTCGTTCCTGGAAAGCAACTATAATAGACCATGCCTTGGCGTCAAATATAATTGTCAACAAATGAAAGAAAATAGCGAATCCTATTTTTCACCAAAAATTTGGATATACATCTGAATTTTTCAAAATCAGCTATTGGTTGACGAATAAAACCATGACCTGGGACTATTTTCTGATTAAACTGATAAGTCTTCAAATTTTCATTCAATTTTTTTTTGCGGTTCTTGAGTTATGAGAACAGAATCAGTGAGATTTCCATTTTTATATAGTAAAAAATGCTCACACAGTATATGTATTTTGAAGCATGTCAACCACACCACACAGTTTTCCAATCATTTTTGTTATTTTTATGTAGTTTTCGATCAAGGCCATCTTTAGCGAACCTCAACAGCTGAGTTGCTGACCTAATATAATTGTTTGTTGATAATCAGTTTAAACTATTTATTTTCGCTGCGTGTTTTGCTCATCGGATGAAAGTGAGCAGACTCGCAAACTATTCTTTTTGCGAATTTGATTAGGTCAGCAACTCAAATGCTGGTGTTCGCCTAACACTGCCAATGTGAAATATATTGATTCTTAAGAAAATTTAAATTTCTTTGAATAAGTGAAAAACCTAAAGGAACCTCTTGGAAAAAAAAATTCAACTATTTGGAATTTCTTTGTCTAGTACGTTGAATCATCAAATACATCAGTATCTTGTGTTTCTCTGAAATTCTTCAGGAAATGTTTTTAACAAGATTCTCGATTTCCCAGTAACTTGACAGTGATCAATTCAATCGTTTCTAGTTCACATAGTGAAAATATGTAGTCCGATATCAGGTCGACAATTTTTTTTATGATGGCCAAAATAGTATAGATTAACTTGACCTCCCATGAAAAAAAAAGAGGCAGCTTCATTCAATAACCTGCAGCCGGCACTAGAAAAGTCATCTGATCCTTGAAGGCATGTGAAAGAGCTTAAAGGATGACACCTCTGATCAGAACCCCTCAGATCAGCGTTCATTACTGACATTTATTTCCCCTAGGGCATTTGTCGACCGCCACCGTCACCCTCACGTCAAGGCGAACGAGATCACGGCATCGGAGGCGAAGTAGCGGTACATGCATTACTATAGACCGCGTGTCCACTACAGGCCCATCACCCAAGCGCCGTCATCCTAGCTGACGCGACGGTTTTTCAAGTACTTCGGCGTGACCGCTAAAAAACGTCCTGGGATTTTGACGGGCTGATATGTTGGGAATAGAAAATACGTTCGATCTTGCGCGTACTGTGCTTTGCGTCGTTCGTAGTGTTGATATATGTGGGAGGAGAGGAGTCCAAAGATAACCTATCCATCTTTTAAACGTTCATCTTCACGGAAACTGAATTACTGAAACTCATAGACAAAAATCTGGAACTGAACCTACAAACTCTGAATTCGTTAGCGGTGGACAAACGATCGCCGTCACCGGGACGTCAAGTTCGGTTCAAAAAAACTCGTGACGGTGACGGTGTCGATGGACAAAAGCGTTTATTCTATATTTTCAAAATATTGAAGTGATAATGAACATTTCATCACACAGCAACAAAGAATGTGTCCGTGTCATCTTTCCTCTTAATTTGTCATCATTTCCACAGAAAAGAACGCTGCTGTATGGGTTAGGTTAGTTTGGGTTAGTTTAGTCTTGTTGGGATTAAACGCCTGTACATGGTGACAACAAAAATGCAACTCCCATTTATCATCTCAATTCCTATAACTGACGTCGTTTCTAGCGAAATCTATGGATAGATCACCTGCAGAGGCTTAGTGTGGTGACTCCAAACTAAAAAGGTATGCATCCAATCGCAACTGGATAAGATCCAAATGATAGGACGGACCACATCAACAACAGCCTTGGAACCCCTCCTGGACTTACCTCCACTACACCTATTTATAGAGAGCTTTACACTCAGGACTAAACTGCCTGAGCTGTCTAAGACATCTGAATCTGAGGAGCAAGGGGGGCACTCAGTCATCATGAGTGAACTCCAACTAAAAAATTGAGTTTTGCTCATGCTTGCTGACCGAGTTTCTGACTACATGACTCTGATATTTTTTGCTGGCAGCTCGCCCGAGCTGATGATCCTCAGACGAGAAGATTGGATGGATCAAAATAGACCAGCCCACACCCAAGATGGGTCATGGAGGTTTACTGATGTATCTAAGCATCAGAGAGGCACAGGACCAGGATTCTGCAACGGCGGAAGGTCAGTACAATCCCTTACCGCTACGATCATACAGGCCGAAATATGTGCTATAACGCAATGTCATTTCAACATTCTTGAGAGTAGCATGAATCACAGAACTTTTGTTCAGATACCTCTTCCGCATTAGAGACTATTGTGAGAAATATAGTAGACAATCGGTTCTAGAATGCAAAGAAGTTCTGAAAAAATTCAGGGCAGCAACAAAATCAGATCCAGAGGCCACAGAGGTATAAAGGGGAATCTTGCGAGGAGCACTAAGGCTGACCGAATTGCCAAAATTGATTCATTGTAAGAACTCACCGAAGATCAACACGCCGGATGATTCGGGCTTAGCTGGTTCGCTTCACTTTTGAGCTTAGCTTAGGCTACCAATAAAACTCTATTTTCCACTGTCATGCAGTATACAAGTGCTTATATACTCAAAACACGAGGAAGAACTTTTTGCTGAAAAAATTTCACATTTTTCCCTATTGTTATGTTTGTCACTATTTATTAAGCCACGGTTGGAGGTGCTGGTATCTAATAATACTGAGTCCTAGTTTAACCGTTTAATACTGAATACTGGTTGTAACAAACATAAAACTTTAAAATAATGTGATGAATGAATCTGTCACCCGATAGATTGATTCATATGACAACTCGTTTTCATGGCAACCCATTTTCTATACATGGCTGCCAACACCTCCCCGTTAGTGAAGAAAATCCTTCCAATGTTCAGGTTCACGCCTGGTCCTGGTGGATCGGCGCAAGGGGGTCTCGGATGCCTCCACTTGAACTGCTGGCTGATTTTCTGGAGTAGTTGGAATGAGATTATGTGGCTCAGGAGCTTCAAGTATAGGTCTTTCGAGAAGTCCAGGTGATGCTACTGGATCGTCCATGTCTGACCTCTCAAGTGTCGTTGATCTCGATGCTATTTGAATCGGGGACGTGACCGGCAACTGGAAATCCTCCAGCAAAACCTGCAAAGATTCGTCCTGTTGTTCCAAAGTCTTCTTTGAATGTCGAGGTCTCAGTTGATTCTGATGAGCTCTGATCATTTTTCTTGAATTGTCCAGTAGTTGTACGTTGTAGAGGACTTGACCTATGTTTTCAATTATTTCTCCCGGTAACCATTTCCAATTGTTTCCTGTGTATACTTGAACATATACTTGAGCGTTGGTGTCAAAGTGTCTGTACTTCGCGCCGTGTTTTCGATTGAATTGACTTTCTTGTCTGTCCTTCGTAGCTGAGTATCGGCAGGGATCTTTAGATGGTGGCAGCAAACTAAGTGTAGTCCGGAGACGTCGTCCCAGTAGTGCTTCCGCTGGCGATGCTTTCTCAGGTACGTTCGGATTGGGTGTCGTGCGATAACATGAAAGAAAGGTTGTCAGGTGTTTTCGTATACTTCCCCCATCGCTAATTTTTTTTAGAGATCGTTTGAACGTGTCCACGAAGCGTTCCGCTTGACCGTTCGACTGAGGGTGGTATGGAGGAGTCCTGAAATGATGAATACCTTGTGTGTTACAAAATAATTGAAATATTTCTGCTGTAAATTGTGTGCCGTTATCGGTGACAATGACTTCTGGTGTTCCAAATCTTGCCCAAATGTCCTCCAATGCTTCGATAGTCCGCTGCGCTGTTATGCTTCGCATAGGATAGATTTCTGGCCATTTGCTGTATGCGTCGATGACGACTAGGTAATAATCGCCTTCGATTGGTCCTGCAAAATCGAGGTGAAGTCGCTGCCATGGTTCTTTTGGAGTGTTCCATGAATGTAATGGTGCCTTGACTGGTAGTTTGGCTGCGCGTTGACAAGAGTCGCATGTCCGACTGAAGTTCTCGATGTGGTCATCAATTCCTGGCCAGTAGACATACGAACGTGCCAGTAGTTTCATCTTCTCCATGCCAGGGTGACCTCGATGCAAAAGATTTAAGGTTTGTTGTTGGAATCGTTTTGGAATGACGGTTCTGTCGTGGAACATCAGGCAATCCTGTACGACTGATAATGACTGGCGTCGGTTGTAGAATGATCGTACTGCTTCGCTCGAGATGTTTCTTGGCCAAGTTGAATTCACGTACTTGATCACTTCTTGTAACACGCTGTCGTGTGTGGTTGCTTGTTTGATTTTAGCAAATGTGAGCGGTAGAAAATGTACGTTATCTTCCAAGATTTGCGTGACATCGTCTTCCAGTTGAATTGATGCGATGATGGAATCGTCCTCAACCGGTTCCTGTTCTCGGATAAGCCGTGAAAGCACGTCGGCATATCCAAATTCGGTGGTTTTGACGTATTCGATGCTGAAGTCATAGGCTAACAAACATAGAGCCCATCGCTGCAATCTATTTGCGGTGTACACTGGAATGCCAGTTTTGGTACCAAAGATTGCTAGTAATGGCTTGTGGTCAGTTTGTAGCGTGAATCGTCGTCCAAATATCATTCTATGGAATTTTGTTACAGCGAAAACCAATGCTAGAGCTTCCTTCTCTATTTGGCTGTAGTTTCTTTCGGCTGTTGTAAGTGTGCGTGATGCGTGACTGATAGCTTTGACTTTGCCGTCTGGAAAGCGATGTACTATGCATGCTCCCAGGCCATAGCTTGATGCGTCTGCTGCTACCATGATTTCGTGTTGAGGGTTGTAGTGAGTGAGCGATAAATCCGAGGTTAAAATGTCCTTGAATTTTTCGAAAGCCCTCTGGCACTCATGTGACCAATTCCACTGTGCGTCCTTGCGTAACAGCTGATCTAATGGATGACGTAATGTGTGGATATTTGGAATGAATTTGCAGTAATAATTGACTGCGCCGAGAAACGAACGTAGTTGTGTGATGTTTGTAGGTACTGGCATCTTGGTGATGGCATCCGTCTTGGTTGGATCTGGACGAATTCCTTTTCCATCGATGATGTGTCCCAAATACCTTATTTGATCAGTGAGAAAAGTACATTTTTCTCGTCTGAGATGAAAGCCATACTCTTCGATCCGTTCGAGAAGTCGTTCCAAGTTTCTGTTATGAACTGCTTCTGTCTCGCCACCCACCACTAGATCATCCAAATAAGCGTATGTATTAGTGAGGCCGGCGGTGAGGGAGTCCATTATTTGCTGGAATGCGCCCGGTGCCGATTTGACCCCAAATGGTAATCGATTGTATTGATAGAGCCCCCGGTGTGTGTTGATGGTAATTAACTTCCGAGAGTCCTCTTCGACTTCTACCTGTAGGTACGCTTCACTTAGATCTATGTGACTGAAAATACGACAGTTAGTCATTTTTGAAAAAATTTCGGTTGGTTGTGGTAGCGGATGCCGATGCAACTCCAGAGCGTCATTAAGGCCTGTAGAAAAGTCTGCACAGATCCTTAATTGACCATTCTTCTTTTTTGCTACTACAATAGGAGCTGCCCAATTCGAGTAATTGACTGGTGTAATTATTCCTTCGCGTTCCAAGCGGTCGAGTTCCTCATCCAAGATCGGTAAAGATGCATAAGGGACAGGCCTGCGTGCCCGAAACACTGGTCGTGCGTCAGGTTTCAAGAATAATGACACTTGCGCCTTTGAACATTTACCCAATGAATCGCTGAACACTTGAGGAAATTTTTGCTCCAATTGTTGTAAGATTGATTGACGGCCATGCTCGGTGATGTGATGACACAACGAATTCAGTGATTGGTCCAAAAGGTTGAATGACTCGATCCAGTCTAAACCCAAAAGGTCCAGGTTTCTGTTGCTGACGAAACAACGCTGCGTTTGGGTGGTTCCGTTGATTGTTACCTGACAGTTGAATTCTCCCACTAAGCTTAATTTGTTTCCCGAGGCGTCCTTCGCTACTTGTGACGTGAAAGACTTTGTTGGTCGATCCAATTTTTCCCATGTATGTTGTGAAATGAGTGAAATGTCCGACCCCGTGTCGAGCTGAAGTTTGATCGATTGATTATTAATGAGAACATGGACGTACCTGCGGGTAGGCTGTGCTTCCAGGTGATGGACGTGTGAACTGATGTGGCGGAGACTGGTTTGTCTTTGTTTACTTGATTGTTCGTTCCGCTTTTGCTGTGTACGTCTTCCTGCATTACAGTACCCCTCCTTATGTCCCATGTTCTGACATTGTTTACAGCGATGATTTTTGAAATTACAATCTCGTGTATAATGCATTGATCCACAAAACCAGCATGGTGTTCTCGGTACGTTGTTTTGGGGTGAACGTTCCTGTTGTCCTTGCTTTGGTGGATTTTGTTTCGATGCATTTTCCTTGGATTGTTGAACGTAGTTTCTGCCTTGTCCTTGATTATTCTTGATTAGCGACACTTTGGACACTGGAGTAAACGCTTTGGATGATTGGACAAGCAGTGTATCGTTCTTCAAGTTGATTATGCGCTGACATTCGACGGTTAGTTCATTCAATGTTACTTGGTCCGGCTTGGAATCGATGAGGTTCAGAAGTTTGGTTCGCAGGTCTGCTTCGCTCGGTGCTCTCAATCCCGAGACGAATATTAAGCATTTGAATTGGTCCGGTGTGATTTTAGCAATCTGGAAATCTTCGCATTTCTTGTTAACCATGCTTGCATAAGCCACTAAATCCTCTCCCGGTTGTTTAGTCATGTTCATGCAATTGTATCTTGTGTTGAAAAGCGAAATTTTGTGACCAAACATTTGTTTGAGTTTGTCCACTGTGTCCTTGAAGCAATAATCTTTAGGAGATTTTGGTAGCAAGAAGTCTACGTATTGTTTATGACAATGTGTACTGATTTTCCTTAAGATTAATCTGACCTTTGACTGATCGTCCAACTCTCCTGCGTCCACTTCAAATAATCCCTGATAGCGGGTGTACCATGCATCGAAAATGAGGCCGTTTTCTGGATCGTAATTAAATTCCGATACTCCATTTGAAAGCGTTTCCATTTTAGATTCTGGGGAATTTCCTGCTGATTTGACTGATTGAACTGCCGCCGTGAACTGCTGCACCAATTGTTGTTGTTGAGCCATGAAGGTTTGTAAAAATTGTTCCAAATCCGCCATGTTGCACCTTGATAAGATTGACGGTGACAAAATGCCAAAATCCTCGTCGCCACTGTTATGTTTGTCACTATTTATTAAGCCACGGTTGGAGGTGCTGGTATCTAATAATACTGAGTCCTAGTTTAACCGTTTAATACTGAATACTGGTTGTAACAAACATAAAACTTTAAAATAATGTGATGAATGAATCTGTCACCCGATAGATTGATTCATATGACAACTCGTTTTCATGGCAACCCATTTTCTATACATGGCTGCCAACACCTATCTATCACTTTTTTGACTGATGAGATACCTCATCGATCATTGTTCTTTCCGATATCACTTTGAAGGGCGTTTTCACAAGACACGACAACGATACGACTTTTCTCTGGGGATCTACATATTCACATGCAGTTGCCGTTTTTTCTTTTTCGCATTGATAAGTTTCTCATATCAATCTTCCAAGTATCGACAACAACATGTCATCGATTGTGAAAACACTCCCATTCAATTACATGGGAATTCGTGTCCGACATCGTTGCCGTGGTCATGTCGTTGCCTTGTCGTGTAATATGAAAACGCCCATATTGATGAGGATTGGCAGTACCTGACATTATGACAGGTCCACTTCGAAATGAAATTGAATGTAGCTCAGGCATAACTCCAACATCTAATTCTCAAATATGTCACAATGATTTTGATTTGTCTCTTTCAAGAATAAGCTGAGATTCCTGACGTACTCGGAAACGATCTATATTTAATCTCATTTTGGCGGCACTTTTTGACAACTATACTTAAAGTGAGGTTAGGTTGGTAACACAATGACTATTAAACAAGTATGGACGGTCAAATGGGCTGTTCCAAAATGATGGATTAAGGTTGACATTTTGTCGAAGTTTCTGATTGGCTCAAAATCAGTGGAGTAATGACATTAAATCATTTCATTGGTTGGAAACAATCGAGCAATGAAAAAAGAAGTCACTGGTATGAGTAACGAGTCACATTAACCAATAGAAAGTGAACATATAATACATCTAGCTATTATCAAATAGTCATAGAAAAAAGATTTTATTTCATAATTCCTCAACATCAATTTTGCTTGTCTTTTCAAAGTGAGGTTCCTTAGTAATCTTTCTCGCTGGTTTAATTCAATATCTTTTGATGAAACGCAACTTGTGTTATCAAGATACGAAACTTTCATGAAAGCACAACTTAAATGACAGATTTTTGGCGGGAGGTTGAATATCGTGTGATATGTACTTCCAAATTCTGGTTTTCAGAGAAAATGATTGGAAACGTCAATGGCGTTTATAAACGGTTATTTCGAAAGTCGGGAAATCAACCTATAGGTAGTTGCAATTTGTCGACACAACTTCTTATCAATGACGATTTAGCTAGTTCGATTTAGTTTTCGAGTTCAATATTTTGGTATGTGCTATCGTTGCTTGTGAGCACAGCTTCATTCATTAGAAACATCGAATTTATTTTTAGTTTCTGCTGGATAGAGACGAGAATAGTTGATTATTAAAATCGTCATTTCAGTTTTTTTTTTAACTTTTAATCAGAAATCTATCAGTTGTTTATAATGAACTACTCAATAGATCTGTTTTTCTCGCCGATCGCGTAAGGCGCATACGTTCTAACCAGGGCAAGTAGAACAAGGATAGAGCATAGAGCCTGTCCTGCAATGTAACGCGAAAGAAATGTCATATCAAAAATATGACTTTTGCCTGAACGGAAATCGCGCTTCTTGACCTATAGTAAAAGTTCACGTACTCACGTTTTATTTGTGTATTGTTGAATCAACAAAAAGGTATCTAACTCTTCATGAAACTCAATTTAAAACTCATTCAAACTTGGCACTGACACTGACAGCAATTTGGAGGTTATAAATATTGTCACATGTGACATCACCCAGCCACCAGTTGCCCTGATTACGCGCATGCGCGGCCCAAGAAAAATAACTCTATTGACGGTAGTTGTTTCTGATCACCTTCCAACGTCCTAAAAGAGATGGAGTCTGGATGGTGGTAGGGTGTAGTATCTATCAATAAAGCACATTCTTTTTTGTTCTTTTTCTCATGCTTGGTGTATTTTTACCTTTTTATAACCGAAAAATATTCCATTCTCAATATTCAGCCAGGCACACCAAAGCTTTAATGAAATTCACAAACCTTTAGCTCACGACGATGCGATGACGTCATTATTTTCGCAACATTTCTTTTATTTATCGGCTTACCTTTCACAAGACAATCTTCTATGTCGATATAGAAGTTTTAATGAGTATGTAAAGTGATTAAAGCGGATTTATTCAAAATAAGTTTCAATTTTGGCTCAATTTAGAAACGTTCAGCTTTTATCATTGTAAATAGCAAATACACTTCACCAACCATTTCATATAATTATTAATTTGTCATACTTGAGCTGAAAGTAAAGTGAAGGACACGTGAACTGGAAATTAAATTGAAGTTCTTTAACTAACTCAGACATTTCCGGCTATGTCCGGAAGTACCTAATCGACAACTTTTTATTTTCAAATATTTTTCTTTCTTTTCTTTATAATTATTGTTGTCACGCTGCATTCAACTTCATCCAGCATGCGAAGATGGTCAGAGGGAAGGCCACACAGCTAGCGTCCAGGCTGGCTGAGATGGCACGGCGTGAGGGAAGAGGCAAGGAGCGGCTCAAGGAAATCTATGGAAGGGTCGTCGTGCCGGACATTCTGTACGGTTCTGGAATCAAGAGAAAGAGGGCAAAGGACTCAAGGGTGAAAAACCATCTAGGGCAATAGAAAGAGTTTTTCTAGTATCTATGGGGAGGGCGTACAGGACTGTCACCACTGAGGACCTGGAGGTTTTGTGCGGGACTGTGGTGTTTTCAGATGCTCGGTGTGAGCGGAAGCTTCGGGGGCGAACTAGAAGCCGTCAAGCAGGGTGTTAGAGTACTAAGGATGAGGAGTGATACTGTAGTGTATGACAATCAGTCGGTGGTGGCGCTGGTCAACAAAGTAAATACGAGGCATAGGGTGATCAATAAGCATCAAGCTAGAATGATACAGTGGGGGGTAAGGGTTATATGGGAAGACAGGGGGAGCAGAGGAATGCGCTGATCTTCTTGCATAAAGGGGCAGTAGCTTTGGTAGCGAGTATCACACATATCAGTTGCAAAACAGTTCTGAATTGGTTCGTAACCGACTCGCGAACAAAGCTTGTATAAGAAAATTTGAAAATCATCGAATAATAGCAGAAAACCGTATAATCAATTGCTACCTTCCACTGTTCCAGGAAAATTGGTTCACCATTGGTTACAAATCAGATTTTGAACAACAAAACTAAAGCACAACTAGGTTAAGAAATCCTATGAATTTTGTAATTTGCATTTTATAGATACAACATTCGAAATTAATTCCAAATATGGATTCATATGGCTTATCAAAAGTCATTTACTGAAATATAACTGCCCTCCTTAGTTGAAACGTCCTAATTACGTTTATGTTATTACTAGTGATTATTACTTTTTATGTTTGGAAACCCGTAATTTCGGAAGATAGGACAATTTATTTAGGTAATCCTAACAAGGATAAAGTGAAGTTAGGACATTCTTACTTGGCAGAATAAGAAAATATGACAAAGTATTACTGGTATATGCAAAAAAGCTGGAAATTGAGAAACATGTAGTTAGGACGTCTCCGCCAAGGAGGGCAGTATATGTATATAAGTTGCATTTGTCGAGGACATAGTTTTCAGACATTATAAACATTAAAAAATGGACGTTTTAAAAAAATTGTTATGCATTTTTTCAAAATAACTTGATTTTACCATGTGATAAATATTAGAATTAGGATTTCAAACGTGGAATAAATCCTATTTTATCTGATAGATGACTCCACCGTATGAAATAAAAACAGATTTCTTTAGGTTTTTGAGAAAAAAAGTCAAAAGTTTGAGGACTATGGATTGTAGGGCGCTGACGAATTTCATTTCAAACTATTGTATGGGAGTTTCCTTTATATTTTGAGTGATGTGTGATACTCGCTTCCACTGCTAGTGCCCCTTTTTGCGAGAAGATCAGCGCGCTGCATTCCTCTGCTCTCCCTGTCTTCCCATATAACCCTAACCCAAACTAACCCAAACCAACCCAAACTAACCCACTGTATCATTCTAGCTTTAAGCTCATTGATCACTCTGTGCCTCGTATTTACTTTATTGACCAGCGCCACCACCAACTGATTGTCATACTCTACTCTGCTTGACGGCTTCTAGTTCGCCTTCGAAGCTTCCGCTCACACCGAGAGTCCGAAAACCGCCTTGTCCTGAGGGGTCTCCGTCATTGGAAGCTCAGCCAATTCCCAGCTCTTCTTCCTTTCAACTTTCGTCAACAAATACCCTGCTTTCATCATCCCGATAGCTGCTGCTCAGACCACAACGCTTGACAAAAGGTTCTCTGTCGTCCTCCCTGACACTCCTTATTTCCCTTTCTATTTGGATTCCCTCCCAATCAGCGTATCTGCCCCAGGTCCTCATTTCAAGCGGCACAGTCCCGCACAAAACGTCCAGGGCCTGGGTGCCGACATTCCTGTACGCCTTCTCCATAGATACTAGAAAAACTCTTTTTATTGCTCTTAATTGTTGTCCCACCCTTGAGTCCTTTCTTCTCTTGCTCTAGACTAAAGAACCGTACAGAATGTCCGGCCCGACGACCCTTTCATAGATTTCCTCCAGCCGCTCCTTGCCTCTTCCCTCACGCCTTGCCATCTCAGCCAGCCTGGACGCTAGCTTTGTGGCTTTCTCTCTGACCATCTTTGCATGCTCGATGAAGTTGAACGCAGCGTGACAACAATAATTATAAAGAAATGAATTGAAAAAGTTTGATTCGTATTTGAAAAAAAAAGTTGCTGATTAGGTACTTCCGGACATCGCCGTAAATGTTGGAGCTAGTTGAAGAACTCCAATTTAATTGTCAGTTCACGTTTCCTTCACTTTACTTTCAGCTCAAGTATGACAAATTAATAATTATACAAAATGGTTAGTGAAGTGTATTTTGCTATTAACAATGATACAAGCTGAACGTTCCTAAAGTGAGCCAAAATTCAAACTTATTTTGGATAAATCCGCTTTAATCACTTTCCATACTCACCAGAACTCCCATATCGACATAAAAGATTGTCTTGTGAACGGTTAGCCAATAAATAAAAGAAATGTTGCGAAAATAATGACGTCGTCGCGTCGTCGTGAGCTATAGGTTTCTAAATTTCATGCTTTGGTGTACCTGGCTGATTATTGAGAATGGAATATTTTTTGGTTATAAAAAGGTAAAAATCGACCAAGCATGAGAAAAAGAAAAAAATATGTGCTTTATTGATAGATACTACACTCAACCATCAACCAGACTCCATCTATTTTCAAGGACGTTGGAAGGTGATCAGAATCAACTATCGGTCAATAGCTTTGAATATTGAACCACTAAAAGCATAAACAAACAATATTGTGTGAGTCGAACATGTCAATGTAAACATGAGGGAAAAGGGGAAAAGCAAGCTCCTTGTTTGCCATATTTACTTCCTTGAAATACCTTCCACCAGATTTTCTGTCACCAATTCAATAACAATGACTTAAATTTGACTATCGTCAAATAAATGTATTTCTTTTGAATATTCAAGGAGTGTGTAGCTTTTTTTTCATCGCTTCTACTACTTCTCGTTGATAAATCGAACGATTTTCCTTGATCTTTGACACTAAAAAGTTGATAAGAGGAATTTTTATCACAAACGGCAACGTTGGGCACTATCGGGCTGTTTCAAATGCGTTGCCATGACGGTAATAGATGCTTTAAAGTGACGATTGTTGTCATTTTCCAGTTGAAAATGATTTTATTTGTGCTCGAGAAGAGGATTTAGTGTGGCAATTATACCAAAAAAGTGCCATGTTTGTGAAGCTTCTTCTAGACGGTTGGATTGTAGAGATCTTATCACAAATGTGTCAAAATAACATTACATAGACATAAACAAAAACAGAATGTTATCGACTCAAACAAATCGTGTATGTTCGGGGTGCCTGTTCCAAGGTCAATAGAGTTATTTTTCTCGGGATCAGAGCAACTGGTGGCTGGGTGATGTCACATGTGACAATATTTCAAATCAAATCAAATCAAATCAAAATAAGCCTTATTGTGTAAAATACGAAGTATTCATTCACAAAACAGAAATCAACAACAATAATTATTATCAAATACGCCATAATTTAAAAAAAATATATTGAATAAATATAATATCACACAGCACAAACGAGTAAGCGCAAACAACAATATCGATAACCGGTAAAAAAATAATCGGAACTAGACCAAAAGTAAAGAACAATACATACAGGGTCCATCATTAGTGCGTCGGGCAATCCTAGCGTGGTTATTTACAAAAGTAGAAAAAAAAGTTTTATACAAAAGTTGTAGAATGTGATTTTATGCATATTTTAAAAATATTTTCAAACATACAGGGTGCGTCACAAAAGTATGGCACGAAAAAGTATGATTTTTTTAAATGGAACCCCCTGTATATTGATTGATATTTCAATTCTTTCTTCAATTTGGAACAAAAATTGTGATACAACTAATGTTCCTAAATTCAACCGTTATCGAGATATCGCGTTTTAAAAATGGCATTTTTGCAACTTTGACATGCTATAAAACTCAAACTATTCAAGTTAGAGAAAAATGGATTGCACATTCCTGTCTTAACTTTTCAAGAGCTATTCAAGGAGATTAAAGCCATTATTGTGAAAAAATGTCAAAATGTGCCGAAAAAAGTTGACAGTTGACGTTACCTTCTATCTAAATGACCGAAGAGCTCTTGAAAAGTTAAGATAGGAGAGTGCAAACCATTTTCCTCTAACTTGAATAGTTTGAGTTTTATAGCATGTCAAAGTTGCAAAAATGCCATTTTTAAAACGCGATATCTCGATAACGGTTGAATTTAGGAACATTAGTTGTAGCACAATTTTTGTTCCAAATGAGAGAAAGAATTGAAATATCAATTAATATACAGGGGGTTCCATTTAAAAAAATCATACTTTTTCGTGCCATACTTTTGTGACGCACCCTGTATGTTTGAAAATATTTTTAAAATATGCATAAAGTCACATTCTACAACTTTTGTAAAAAACTTTTTTTTCTACTTTTGTAAATAACCACGCTAGGATTGCCCGACGCACTAATGAAGGACCCTGTATAAAAATGGGTAGAATATTCAAGATCGGAAAATTAACACTGCGCATAAACACAAGTATCAAAGATATCTTCGAAGTATTCGGAGACATTATAATAAGCTTTATCTCTCAAAATTATGTGAACTCTCTTCCTGAATATGTGGAGTGCTCCAGAGGATCTGATGTTAGCAGGAAGGTGATTAAACATTTTAATGCTTTCGTACATGACTGAATTTTTGGTCAGAGTAGTCTTTGGTATAGGCAGAGGCAGATTTGTTTGTCTAGTGTTGTAAGCGTTGGTATGATATTTGTGACCTCCAAACTGCTGTCAGTGTCAGTGCCAACTTTGAATGAGTTTTAAATTGAGTTTCATGAAGAGTTAGATACCTATTTGTTGATTCAGTAGCAGTGGAGATATGTGATACTCGCCACATATCACTCAAGATATAAAGGAAACTTCCGTACAATAGACAGTTCTCGTTGCTCAAAAAATGCAGCTCTGGCTAACGCTAATTGACAACCTTGACATGAAAATGTCATTTATCGTATATCGACACCGATTAATGCCGGTTGTTAACGGACGATAGTCATAGCGGTTAACGTAGCGAAACGCATGCGCAGTAGAAGAAAATATCTCATTTGATATTTGATTGTTAGTGTTTTGAGGATTGATTTTAATGTTTTTGTTTATATTTTCGCTTGATTCAAGACCAAGACAATTTACGCAATGAATCCAAATAAAAAAACAGCAAGTTTTTTTGAAACAATCAGGCGAAACCCAGCTCGGTTTACCTATGGAGATGACCAGATCTTACCCTCTGAAATACTGGCAAATAATCCATATGTAAATGAATCTAAATAGAGTGTGGTTTTTTCCAAGTTTTTGGAGGTCACTAGGAAAAAGGTGTCTGTGAGGGAAGTTGAAGAACATATAATACCTATATGTATTGAAAAAGTTTGAGAAAAAGGAAAAGGTCAACGATTTCCCTAAAGTATCAGATGATGTGAATGTCTGCTCTTTATTGGATGGCTTTGTTGTTCAACACTTCTAATAAAATGGCATCTTCAAAATCAGAATCCGATTCGTCACTGGAGTCCAATAATACCATTTCAGTCATTTTGAAAAAATAACACATAAACATAAGCAAAACAAGACTGCGATGTCATTTGCCAATAAGTTTGGTTAGGATTGAGGTTAAACGGAACGTTAAGCGGATCGGTTTCTTGCTCTCACCGAAAACTATATTTTTATCTGTCAAATAGCGAATATCGCTACGGCTTTCGTAACGGCTACCGTTGAAATTTTTAGGAGCAACGAAAGCTGTCTAATGGTTTGAAATTAAATTCGTCAGCGCCCTACAATCGGTAGTCCTCATACTTTTGATTTTTTTTCTCAAAAACGTGGAAACATCTGTTTTTATTTCATACGGTGGAGTCATCTATCAGATAAAATAGGATTTATACCACGTTCGAAATTCTAATTCTTATATTCATCACATGGTAAATCAAAAGTTATTCTAAAAAAATGCATAACTATTTTTTCAAAACGTCCATTTTATAATGTCTTAAAACTATGTCCTAGACAAATGCAACTTATATACATATATTTCAGTTTATGACTTTTGATAAGCCATATTATGAATCCATATTTGGAATGAATTTCGAATGTTGTATCTATAAAATGCGGACCACAAAATTTATAGGATTTGTTCACCTAGTTGTGCTTCAGTTTTGTTGTTCAAAATCGGATTGAAAATGCTGAACCAATTTTTCTAAAACAGTGGAAGAACTTTTATCGAAATGGATGTGTTTTGTTGAAAATATCCATACAACCAGGGGACGATACATTTCCCACAGAAATCACGATAAACTTACATTAGAGTTCAAACCAAGGTTCAAACATAAATTTCAAGTTGAACTAGGTACTGAAAAGTGGAAACTTTCGGCACAAAATTCAAATTACACGTGAAATGACAATGACGTCTAGGGTTAGGGATTGGGTATTTATGGCAACCGTTGTTAAGGAAAACCCCCCTCACTAGCGACATCCAACGGGTAGTCCTCTAAACAAATCCGACTTGATTAACTGTTTTCCTAAAACCTCATTTACATTGGCTCTCATTTAAGTTTTCTATATATTTTGATTGATATGTGATTCAAGTTTCTTATATATTTTGAGTGATATGTGGCGAGTATACGCTTCAGGAGGAGAGGCTGTATTGTGCGAAGCGAATCAGGCGTCAAAAGAGAAGAGTGGAGGATGAAAAATGGCAAAGAA
This sequence comes from Orchestes rusci, assembly GCA_958502075.1. Lineage (NCBI taxonomy): Eukaryota > Metazoa > Arthropoda > Insecta > Coleoptera > Curculionidae > Orchestes > Orchestes rusci. The sequence goes on along the minus strand of OY293305.1, from coordinate 60,551,926 downwards.
GATGGGACGTTTCCGATAAAGGGATGTTATTGTTTGAGATGTATGCGGGAGTTGGAAGAGATTTTCTCGGTTTGGACTCTCTAGGAATGCAACTGACAACTGGGCATGGCAGCCTCAGTAGGTATTGAGGTATTGCACCGTTTCAAAATGGAAAATGTGAGAGATCCTGAGTGTCCACTTGGCACCGGCCCAGAACACAGGGACCATGTAACGGATGGTTGCTCTCTGGAGAGACATTGTATGGTCCCCTGAATAGAGTGGTGTTAAGGGTGGGATGTATTCGGGATAAGGAGGCAGTACGCGTCCTGAATAACTGTGCAGCACTGGTACTGGAGGACAGAGGAAGATCTCCGGAATAGACCGGGGATTGTCCCAGAATGGTCTTCTTGTATATAATAGCTTAAGTGGTTTTTGTGAATTTTTGGATTTGAAATAAAAGAACAGAGGTCTTTCCCCGTTAACGTGGCCGCTGCTCGGTGAGAGCATGATCTTTGGATCGGAAAACTCACGGTGGGCGGATGTGGAGTTGGAAGGACGTTACGGAGAGAGTGGTTCCGCTTCACAGCAGGTAAAAACTTTGATCAATACCAGAAATGGTGGGAGGTTTTAGCTTAGGCAAACGCATGTCACGCTTTTGGTGAATCAATTTGAAATTTTCTTAGTGTTTCCCATCATTACTTTCAGGAAGCGAAGAGATAAGTACCGGCTTTTACTTATAATTTGCTACACCTCTATACATGGATAGGATAGGAATGGTAACTCGTTAACCGTAAGAGATACAACGTCGGTTAAATGGAGGCAAAGTTTCGCAATCTGTATCTCAGAAAAATGCTGCTTCGAAAATTGGAAAATTCAAAAGACTTGCGGAGATATCCGATAACCGTTTTTTCGAAATTCTTCTTTATTTTGTCCTGAATTTATTTCAAGAGATAATTGAACACGAGTGGCACATTTCAATGATCATTTTTCTGCTCTTCAAGATAGAATGGTCAAAATTGATATCCGACGTTTCGAATTTTCGCAACAAACATCAACTTCATTATTTTAAATAACGACTCAACTTTTTTGATTCATTTCTGGGTAACTCTTCACTTTCTGAAAATAATGATGTAGTCCAGTAAGCATATACATCAGACCTTGCGTTAGATCCGGTAGTTCTGATTTTTTGCTGACTTGTTTATGATGTTGGCCCAATGAATAATCCAAGTATTCGACCTCGAGCGTCGAACACAACATTGTCAAATTTCAATAAAATCCCAAAATGTCCATCTTTTATCCAGTTTTCGGCAATTTTAACCCAGAAGCACTAAGTTTTCGATCATGACCATAAAATACTTTTTTAAAGTTGACTAGATTTGCTACACTTCGAGATCAGCATGGGATCTGTAGACCTAATAGTTTACAAGATACAGATTTTCAAAATTGAGTGTTATTTTTCGTACTTGGAAATGTTTACATAATAGAACAACATTATATTATTATGGTGCCTACCTGGAAGGTGTCTCAAAGCTAGTTACCATACACATTTATTGTTCTGTGGGAATTTCGACCCTGTAGACCTATTTTCTTCGGAAAACTCACTCAACTTAACCCTTGGATGTTTAAATCGAAAGAGTAAGAATGGCTGCAGACTCTTTCCAGGTAGATATGATGTTGTTTTCTTACCGCAAAAAATAGGTTTAGATGGTAGGTTATTTAAACATTTTCAAGTTTGAAAATATAACGCTAAATTTTGGAAAGCTGTATCTCAAAAATTATTGAGTCTACAGAGACGGTTCTGATCTCAAATCGTAGCAGATTTAGTCCACTTTAAAATAGTGTTTCATAGTCATAATCAAAAACTCAGTTGTTCAGGGATAAAATTGACAAAAACTGGATAAAAGGTAGAAAACTTGGTATTTTTTTGAAATTTGACAATGTTGCGTTCGGCGCTCGAGGTCGAAAACTTGGATTATAAATTGGGCCAACATCATAAACCAGTCAGCAAAAAATCAGAACTACCGGATCTAACGCAAGGTACCCCCCTTTTAGACGACATGGTTTCTGGATTAATGCATCATACTCAACTTTTTTTCATTGTTTTTTATTATTTTTTTTATAATTTAATCTCTCTAATTGTCACCATGACCACGTGGTGCGTTCTGAAAGAATTAATAAATATCTCATAACTCCCGTATCAACTTTCTGCATTATTTCAAAATGGCAAGTGTGACATATCATTATTTTCGGGAAGCAAAGTATTTGGAAAAAAAAGTTGATGATGGTCGCGAGAATTTGAAACGTCGGATATTAGTTTCGACCATGCTATCTTGAAGAGCAGAGAAAGTGGCCATGAAAAGATGTCATTCTTTTTCAATTTTCTCTTCAGATAAATTCAGGACAAAATGAAGAATGTTTTCAAAAAAATTGGTGATTTTCGGTTATCTCCGAGAGACTTTGGAATCATCCAAGTTCCAAAAAATCATTTTTTTGGAGATTCAAATTGCGCAACTTTGCCTCCATTCAACCGACATTGAATCTCTTACGGTTAACGAATTAACAATGCTATCTCATCGAATTTGTAACACCCTATAAATAGGGTATAGGCGCGCTTCGGTCTATAGCTTGATAACCGTTGGACGTTTGGTGAAGACTTCTGATGTTTCACCTCTGCTAGAGCTCAAAAAAATTTTTGAGTACACAGGGTGTGACAAAAAGGAGTACTACAAAAAATAAAACAGACCTAACCCAAACTAACCCTTAATCCTGGAAGAGCTTTCAACAGCTACTAATCAGAAAATCTACCAGAAGATATACCCAGTGAAATAGAAACCCGAATACTCATATATCTTTTTCTTTTTTTTAAAGTGGTATATCTTCCCCAATATGTGCTTTTTCTTTTTAAAACATGGCCCAATTCTTCCTGAAATATTATCATTGTTTCTTGTTTTTATACATAGTGTCCACAATATTTGTTGAAACGTCAATGTTTTCATTTCAGTTTTTTTTTTATTTTTTCAAATGCAACCTCCTGTATGTTATTATACCGTTAGAAAGCTTAAACGTAGCTTTTTCAGAAAATATCATGGTTGGCTATCTGTCTCATCCATTAGTTCAAAATCCCACAATACTTGACTCAGCGACATTCCGTCTGTAACAATCAAACCATTCCTTTACACTGAATATGTCTGCAGCAATGATGAAAAGCATGCTGTCCTGTGATTTTCATATATTAGCTAGATCATAGTTCAAATAGAAGTGGCCCCAAAACTTATCGCCAAGGTCTCCCTTTTTGAACGTTCAAGACTGATGATCTCTCAAGTATGATTGGAACCACTCAAGAGCAACACCTCGAAACCCATATTGTTCCAGTTTTGACAGAAGTATGCTTTGATCTCTCTCTGATTACCCTCAAACTAGACAACATTGTTCACGTCATAATTCATTATAGTAAAGTTGCCAAACGATAACATTGTGAAAAATGACATCCTTGCTCTGTATATTGACCAACGATGTTGCAGAGATGAATTTGAAGACAAATCATTCACGGAGTCGAGGGCCTTTGACATCGCACCACTAACTGACCCTGATTCAGACTCATGTAGGTACACCGCCTCCAGAATTGGAAAATTGTAATATTTTCCTGAAAAGTTACCTGATAGCTAAAGAGCAATTTACCAAGCAATAATATTGCATAATAAGAGCAGCATTCCGAATGATTAAGAAAATTGACACAGCAGACCTAACCTCACCATCCTGAAAGAGCTTTCAGGAATAACTCATCAGAAAATCTACCAAGAGATATACCCAGTGACTTAGAAACTCGAATACTCATATAACTTCTGTAAGATTCAATGTTAATGTGGTCTAATGCAAAGCTCCATATTTCCTTTCGAAACAATCTATCATGTCTTCCCTGTCATAACTCTTGAACACATGATGATCATTTTCTATATCGCCAGACACAGAGGGTTTCAAAAGTTTGTCGCCAAACTGATAGCTCTATATGCATTAGGTGAAATGTCGTGGAACTCTAGACAGTCTAAGAGTGGAGTATTCAAATGAAAAAATCACTTTTTATGCCAAATCATTGTAGCATCGATTTTAAACAGTTTAATTTTTGAGTTTTTTTTTTGGTATGGGTATGGGACTTTGAATTAGAGCATGGTTAAATGGAATCTTCTGGAAGATAAACAAGTGTTCGAATTTCTATATACCGAGTATATCAAAAAACTATAACAGACACCTTGGAAGAATAGAGAAGAATGTAATACAGGAAAATAGTCTTCATGTTGAACTGAGAATCCATTCCTACATCAAAGAGCAACTACCGTATGAACTGGAGGGTGTACAAAAATAATCCCTAGTTGCAAAAGGAAGCGAATAATGAGTTTTCACCTAAAAACGCTTCTTTGCAAAAATTATTATTTGTTTCACGTGATTCGTGAATCCTAAGGGAATTTCCAAATTCGCTAAACCTAGTCGTGAGTTCTACTTTTATATAGATTTTTTCTCCAAAATAGGGACCGTTTTGTTATCGATAACAAGAGCAGCACAGACAAATATCTGAAACATGGACAGTTTGAGAGATTTTCAGACCTCCATCGTCTTCATTTTATTATTATTATTATTATCTCGGTTTCTCGACGTTGCGATCAATGTTATTTCTGATTGTCATCAGGTTACTGAGTTTTACCAGAACAAAGCTATTGCTCCATCACAAGAAAATGATAAGAAAGGCTTGTTAGTATCTTTTGGAGTAAGAATAGTGAGATAATGTATTCATTTCAATCAACAATAAATAAAGACATTTGAGTAATTAATCCATCCGTATGGAAAACTTCAATCGTATTTAATTTAATTGTATTTTCTGGATTAGCACTAGCTTCCTCAATTTCAAAACAAGGTTTCATGAAACGAGGCGATCTCAAACACGATCTGTTTAAGAAATCAATTACACGTAATTATTTCAACTTTAGTTTTAGCGTCTGGTTTTCTTGCTGTATCTTCCTCACTAACTTGAAAAATCGGGTTTCTTTAAAACTGCAGTCTATTTCATGTTTTTAATCGTTTATCAAGTGCCTTCTCTAATCTATCAACTATAGGAATTGCTGTTTCAAAAACATAACAAACCATTCAAGATTACTCCCGCGAGAATTGACTTGATGCGATTATCATTGGGTAGAACAATAAAAAAAACTTTGTTAGACCAGGCATACACGTAGCAGTTTGCCTATACAGTAAGCTTATGCAGATTATGCGGAAATGTAAACCTGAGCGGACAAACACGGTATGATAAACCTGAGAAATTCAGTTTATCTCACGAGAATACTTTGATGGGTTTATTAGTTTTAACTGAGGGGCTGTTGATCAATTGAGTTAACCCCTAGGTTAACGCAATAACTTTAAAATAACCTCAAAATGTTCAACATTTGTGCATTTGGCACAACCACAACCATTTGGCTAACCCAAACTAACCCATGGGTTAACTCTCAATTGATAAACAGCCCCTGAGTGTCATTTAAATCTGAGGAAAAGACGCACATTTTTTCATGAACAGTTCTATCAATTCATCGCGTTATTTCAGTGTATTCATGAGGACTAGTGAGTTAACACCGGACCAACGCAACCGATTCAGTACAAGCAAACTTTAGACAGGCAAATAATTAAAAACAATAATCATTACCTATTTTTCCAAGTTCTTTTGGCAATCAACTGCCCAACTGTTTGTAGTACCGTTTTTTTGTCACAAGCTTTCAAATATTGCGATCACCCAGTTAATTACGCAAGATATCCACCATTTAGTGGCAGGCTTTGATGAAATTCATATTGAGGAGAAATTTCTCGAAGTCTAAGGAAATCGATTCCCTGTCAGCTGTGTGGCTTATTCAGATACCTTTCTGTCTCTGTGAACCGGAATTCATTTTCAATCTACTCGCAATATATTTCGTGTCATTGTGTGTACCTATTGTGAATGATTGCGTTCAGTAGAGAAAAAAAAATACAATGAACCATTTCGTCCATCAATGTCAAACCCAGTCCGTTGCCTTCCCACTGGATAATATAGAATGATATAATTCTATCGATACAGCATTTCATTCACGTTAAACGACTTTCTTGTAGCACTGATGTTTTGATATTAGTACGAATGTCACTCACAATAATGGTTTTCATTAATTGGGGATGAAAAATGTTAGTTACAGGGTGCCACAGATTCGAGTGCATTCATGGGGATCTCAGTTATTATAAGAGATAAAGAGTCGATTGAATGGATGCAAAGTTGCGCATTTTTATGCTCAACAAAATGTCATTTTGACATTTTAAATATCACCACTACTTCCGAAGATATACGAAAAAAAATCTAAATTTCGAAAAATGTAATTATTTCCATGTGTTTATTTGAGAAGATTTTTTGACATGAATTACACTTTCTCATTGCCACTTTCTCTCCTCCACAATATGGCGGTATCAAATTGAAAATCTAACGTTTCCTCTTTGAGCGGTTATCATCAAGTCAATTTTTTTAAATACCAGCCTGGATTTTTTATTTTATTTTTAGTTAATTTTTGACGTTCTTGATGTATTTTGGTATCCAACCGTCGACGACTCATCTTAAAAATAATACCAGAAAAAATTAGTTAGGCAACCCATGTCTCCCTAACACATAGTTTAGTTCATAAATCCATTTTTATTCGACACGTTATTCTTATGAGAAAACCTGCACAACTAAACAAAATTAATTGACTGAACCAAAATCGAAATAACATAACAAGAACGATACATTCAATGAAATTAAATTGAATCCACAAATGACATGGAAAATAGAAAAATAACATATAAAAAACTGATTCAATTACTGCAAAAGTGTTCAAAAATATTGCCATTTTAACATATTATTGAAAATAACAATAATAGGTGAATAATAACTGAAAATATTGAGGTTGCCCTCATCTAATCATCTTGATGCCTCAAGGATGTTAAAAGATATCTAAAAATAAAATAAAAAGTCCAGGTACGTATTCAAAAAAATTAAGTTGATTATGGCAGCTCGAAGACTAAACGTCAGATTTTCAATTCGATACCACCATCTTGTAAAGGAGAAAAAGTGGCAATGACAAAGTGTAATCTATTTTGAAATGTCTTTTCAAACAAACGCAGGAAATGATAAAAACTTTTTTGCGAAATTTCTGTTTTCTCCGAATATCTTCGGTAGTAGTCGGCATTTTTCAAATTTTAAAATGGCATTTTGTTGAGCAAACCGTGCATCCATTCAACCGACCCTGCATCTTTTATAAAAGTTGAGATTCCCATGCATGCACTTGAATTTGTGGCACCCTGTATATTATACTACATACATAGTGCATTCAAATGGGCTTCCCTGTATCTACTATATATACTATATACAGGTTGGCCCTTTGAAAAGAAAACAGAGCAAATTTTGAACGCCGCCCGACATTTAAAAAAAAACCTAGGACCCTTCGATTTTTGATTGAAGAGGGATCATTTTGTCAGCATTTTCACCCCATGAATAGAATACCTTCAGAAAAAGGTATCACTCGAACCCACATGCCATTTAAAATTTTGAGGGCCCTTGTCACTCGCGCTAGAGCTTTTCCTTTCATAGAGTGAAAATCCAAAAAAATGGTTCTCTCAAAAATCAAAAATCGACGGGTACGACGGTTTTTTCTTAAATGTCTCAGGGAGCCCAAAATTTGCTGTTTCCTTTTCAAATGGCTACCTTGTACATAGTATTGATAGAAAACATCATTCACCAAAAACTTTAAAACTTGGCATACTCTAATTGCTGTCGAAATACTACTTTTTGATGTTACTTACGTACTTTAAGTATTCAAGATGGCGGCTGGGCGCCATTTTGAAACATTTTTGTAAATGGAAAGGGGGGTCGTGTGACACATCATTCGAAAGGGCTTATCGAGTAGATTAATGTGTGAAAATTTCATAGGATTAAACGCATCCGTGCGGATATGACAGCCTGCCAAAATTTTAGTTTTTAAAAATGTCGTTTACATTAAGTTTCAATTTTTTAACGAGCTGCCACATCAGATTCCGGAAAAATGATGGTGAACCTGAACAAAACAGTACAGGTTGACAAATAGGAATGCTGATACAAAGCGGATAAAGAATGTCAAGATGATAAAAAAAATTTGGAGCGCATTTATGAGCATTATAATACTAAAATCTAAATCAAGATAAAGATACAGTTTCCACACTACCTCACCACAGCACTAAAGTTTAACCAAATGTGAAAATCTTGGAACGATATGAGCCAGTTGTTTGATTATTGTGTTAATTGGGAAGTGCTACAGAAATGCCTAATTCGCGTCCCCTCGCAGAAAAAATTGAAGCGATTTTTATATATGGCGGAAATTGTGTAATTTTCATGAGACGGAAAGAATCTTCAATGAGCGCTTTCCGGACCGTCCAATATGCAGGAAATATCTTTGCGAATTAGTGCGGAAATTTATCGAGACTGGTAGTGTTCATAGCGTGAAGAATCAAAGGCGACCATCTATTTTGAAAGATAAACAAATTGCAATCATTGTTGAGATGGTGGTGAATCCTGAACAGTCGACTTCCCAGGTTGCAGACATCTGTGATAGTTCGTCTGCTTCTGTAAATCGATTGCTGAAAAAACAGAAATTTTATCCTTAGAGATTTCAAATGGTGCACCAGTTGACTGTAGATGATCCTGACAGACGTGTGGAATTTTGCGAAATTATGACCGATAGAATAAGCCGAGAACCAAGATACGTTCAAAATATTTGTTTTAGTGACTAGTGTACTTTCTTTTGAAATGGCCGTGTACACAGGCAAAATGTTCGTTATTGGAGTGACGTAAATCCGCATGTTTTTAGGGAAACCCACACGCAATATCCCGAAAAGGTCAACGTATGGGATGGCATATTGGGGAACCATATTGTTGGTCCTGTTTTCATTCGTGAAAATTTGACAGGGGACCCGTATTTGAACTTGTTAGAAACTACAATAGAGCCTTTGTACAAATACGTCAGAATAATCCCAACGAATTTGGCATGGCACCAATTTTTTAACAGGATGGTGCACCTCCTCATTTCAGCAGAAATGTAAGGCAGTATTTGGACATAACTTACCCCAATCGTTGGATTGGTCGGCGGGGTCCTACCGAATGTCCTGCCAGGTCGCCCGATTTTACACCATTGGACTTTTTTTTATGGGGATATTCAAAACAGAAAGTATATGCAACACAGCCAGACTCTCTTTTAGATTTACAGCAAAGAATTACTGCTTTTTGTCAAAATATTAATGTCGATACTTTCGAAAAAGTCCGTCAGGAGTTTTCAGACAGATTATTTCATTGTTTGGGGTCAACGGAGGAAATTTTCAACATTTTTTACAATAAAAATTGAAGTATGCTTTCTTTGTTCTTATTTATCGAATTTCTTTATCTTCTTAGTTTGACAGTCTGTCATATTCGCACGGATGCGTTTAATCCTATGAAATTTTCACACAATAATCCACTCGATAAGAAAAAGATATCTGTCCAAATTTCATGACAATCCGACGATTAGTTAACAAGTTGCAGAGGTTCAAGTGACGCTACTTTTGGGTTTTTCAAGACACCAAGATAATGCACCGTGTCAGAAGTCGATCGCAACGATGGCCAAATTGCACGAGTTGGGTTCGAATTGTTTCCGCACCCACCGTTTTCTCCAGATTTGGCCCCCAGCGACTACTACCTGTTCGCAGACCTAGAAAAAATGCTCACCGGAAGGAAATCTGGCTCGAATGAAGAGGTGCTCGCTGAAACACGAATCGTTTTACAAAAAATGTGTCGAAATGCAAGAGCGGTGTTGGACTGATTGTATCACTCTTGAAGGAATGTATGCTGATGAATAAGATTGAATTTTGCTTTTGATGGTTACATGAATAAAATATGTGAATAATGCTGTTTTCTGGGCCCGCGTACATCTCATTGATGGCAGAACGCACGGTGAGCATCAAATTATTTCATATATCTTTTTCTCGATCATATCCTGGACATCACTTCCGAACAATATCGTCTCCACAAACACAAACTGGAAATCAAGAAATTGAAGATCGGAAGACTAGATCGCTATGTTAATATTCGTGAAAGCCGAATACCTTTTTCTTTCTTCTTCAATTCTTAACGCACATAATTATTGAATGTTGCATTTTATCAAAATCAATATCACTTTTATCCAGCCTAGCAAGTGACCAATCTTATCATTTTTCTCATAACAATTCTTGTGAAAGTCCTCCCCTTTAAAATTCCATTCATGTTTATATACGTGGATGATACTTTTTTGTGTGTAGCAAGAGCGGAGATGGATCACCTGCTCGAATATTTCAATAGATTTTTCCCCAAAATCCAATTTACTTTATAGAAGGAATACGACAAGCATCTATCTTTCCTCGAGTCACCGTCATTAGATCTAAAGATGGCTTGATGACATTGGTTTTTGAAGCTCTAACTGTTTCTGAAAAATATCTTATTACTACTCGTACTGTGAGTATATCTGATATTCTTAACTGAATCGCCTATGGTACGGCTGCGTGTTTTTTTTTTGCTTCTCACAATTAACTTTTTAGATAAAAAAAATCAAAAATCAAAAAGTACACACATCAAAATAATCTAGGGAACACTTGATAAAATACAAGGAAATATATTCAAAAGCTATTATCTTGTAGTGATTTGCTAACATTGTAAAAACTATATTTGATTAAACAAATGGTGATAGAAAAAAAAACACTCAATTCAACTTAATTAATTTCAACTTGATCAAATATCAAAAACTGAGAAAATAATGCGCCATATTTTTTTTTGCTTAGAAGATCAAAAACAAAATCTCAATTGTTTTCAATATAATGTATAGCCACCTCGGTTATTGATCACCGCTCTACCTCTTCGTGGCATACTCAGAATGAGATTGTCAATTCCATTTTTATCAAAAAAAATTCTCACCACCCTATAGTATGTGGGCGTGTATTGCCGTGCATCAGTTGAAATTGGGGACCAACTTGTTATGCAAATGGTAAAACAATAGGCCCAAGAATAATGTCTCAATAATCGATTGCACTCAGAAACCTATCCAATTAAACGAGGTCAGTTCTTCCTCCAAGAGTGATACCACCTCACACCATTACAGTTCCTCCTTGCTGCCTATGGACTTCCTGGGTAGCTGCCAAGCGCTCTGCATTTCCAGATCGCCTCCATACTTTTGTTCTGCGTATATCAGGTGCTTGTTCGAATCGTGATTCACGATGAACAAAATAGTCCAGTCATGTCTTAACCAATTTTCATGTTCCTGTGCCCAATGAAGTCGGCTGATGCGATTTCCTCTCGATAACACAGGAACCCTCACAGGTCTCCGGGCATTCAATTCAGATTCATGGAGCCTATTTCTGATGGTTTGACCGCTAAAAAGCACGTGATGCGTATCATGAAGCTGAATTGCCAGTTTTGTGTTGAAGTGATCAACCGGTCTCGAAGTGCTCGTTGTCTTATAAAACGATCTTCAATTTCATAAATTGCTCTTTTTCACCTGTATGGCATTCATCCATACTTCCCGTTGCTTGATATCTCGACCACAGACGATCAATAACACTTTTGTTCGTATGGAGTATCTTGGCGACCACTCTTTGACTCAAACGCGCGTGAAGCATCCTCACTGCACGTAATTGCGTCTCGCGATTCAAATGATGTCTCTTCATTATTGTAACGTGTAAAACTAAACTGAATTTCACACTACTATTGAAAAAAAAACAATTTGACACAATGAAATTTGCGACAAAAAATGTAAGATTTCTCAATTTTTTCATGTTTGTGACTAAACTTTGAGTTGAGAAACCAACAAACATACCTAAGATGTCGGCCAGGTAACCAAGGAAACATAGAAATTACCAAGGCTTTTAAACTTCATTTATCAAGAATTAAAGATCTTTGCTACTGTCCCCTAGATTATTTTGATGTGTGTATATACATATTTCCCGATCAAAATAATATATATAGAGGAACAAATGAATACAGTTCCGGAGCAAGATGAACTAGAGTCACAACCGATTGGTTTTTACCAAGTCGAAAACGTGATTCGGTCGAATGGGATCTGATTCTAATTCCAGGAAGTGGAAACACGATTTGGGAAGATGTTGACAAGTAATATGAGCAGTGCAGTCATAGAGCTGATTTGTCGGTGCAACCTACAATGGGATAATTCCAATAGGATGTAGGTCATAATAATATATCATATTCTATACAGGGTGTCTCTGAAATGACTGTACAACGCTTAACCACAAATTCCTTAACCAAAAACAAGGTTATCTATTCAAACTTACCCATATCAAAAATTGCTTTGTTAAGTCTACAGAGGGCGTCAAAGATTAAAAAAAAAAGTAATTTTCTATATTTTTCAAAAAATTGCAAATCAATTTTGATAATTTTTGGTACCAAGTCTTGGACCATGAAATAAAGTTTTTGGTTTCTATAGCGACCAGTTGAAATTAACCAGAAGTGTTATGAAGGTGACGTCATATGTAGTTATTTCTTTTGATTTTTTTTGGCATTGAATTTTTGATAATTCAGATATTTTTATCTAAAAATGTAATGAATTGGGAAGTTTTTCTCTCTCTTGAAAAATAAATGGTTGTGCCAAAAAAAATCTTTTTTCAACTAGCTTCACAGATATTTTACTATTGATCTATTTTTTTCTAGCATAACTACTTATCCCAGCATATTTTTTCAAAAGAGAAAAAAATGTTCTTACACACTGGGTTATTGGATGAAAACATCTGAATCATCAGAAAGCCAATTCCATAAAAAATCAGTGACGTCATATGCAGCTATATTCTTTGATTTTTTATGGAATTGATTTTATGATAATTCAGATGTTTTCATCTAATAACACAGTGTGTAAGAAAGTTTTTTTCATTCTTCTAAAAATTTGCTGGGATAAGTGGTTATGCCAGAGAAAATAAATCAATAATAAAATATCTGTGTACCTTATTGAAAATATTTTTTTTCTGGCACAACCACTTATACCAGCGAAATTTCTCAGGAGAAAGCAAGTCCATGAGAATGGTTTTATTCATTCTTGATAAAAATATCGAGAAACTGCAGCACTTCATTTAAACATCTGTATCTTTTCTAAAAAAGATATTGACATGACCAAAATAGCATTTTGTTGAGAAAAGATTGCACTTCACAATAGAACATGATAAAGATGAATTTTGCCGCTCAATTATTTTTCCACAGGGTGTTGAAAACTTAAGGGTAAAAAAGAAGCTACTGTTCCTCCCTCTGTTATGACCAAGCCATCAGTATTTGTCCAAATCCAAAATGAAGGGTCATATCTCGAGACATAGGGCTACACTTTGGTAAAAATTTTGTCAAAATCGGACAAAAATTAAAAAACTTACAGGGATATCAAATTATTCTTGTCCGGAATCTATTGTCGGGAAGTGTATTTTTGTTTCAAGATAAAATTAAAATTTCCAAAAAAGAACAGAAAGAGTAACGAACTATGATGATTTGAGATAATTGCTTGTATTTATGACAACTTTTGAAGATATCATGTAGCGGCAAAACCGAAAAAAAAATGCTTATTCTGCTTGTGTCGGTGATACACTCCGTTTTTTCAAACGAGATCTAAAGATCACGACTGCAAAATTATGAATGACCTCAATGCACTTATGTAGGCGATTTCTGAAGTTTTCAGCTATATGTATAGTATACCTAAAGCTAAACATATCACGTTAAAAGCGAAAAAAAATAAAAAAGGTCAAATCCTCGGTAAAATCTAAAAGTGAAGCTGTAAAACAAATACAATGTAAAGCGTGGGCCCAAAAGGAGAGGTTTTCATCCAGCATCACTCCAAGATACTTGATAACCGTTTTATGTTGAATTTTGTTATTATTTCTATGAATATTCATAAGGTTGAGGTTAATATTCGATAATCTAGACCTTTTACCGAATACACAGAATTTGTACCTATTGACCTTTATACTCAAACTATTACTACATAACCAGTTTGACAATAGTCTCAATCCCCTATTCATTGACACTTGTGACTGCTGAATGTCATTTCCAATTATGGTGTCATCCGCAAAAAGTTCTATCCTAGCAACATTTAGTACATAAACAATATCATTTATATAAAGCAAAAACAGTTACGGACCCAACACTGTTGGAAGCGATTTCCTCTCTAATCAGGATCTTGAGTTGTTCAAGATTGTGAGATAGCCACACAGAAAAAAATCGAAAATGCTCAGATGAAAGAACGACCTTTTTCAAAAAACCGCGGTGCTCTCCGCTCAAAACCTCTGCCACCACTGAAAATGGGTTGACCCCCATATGCACCGTAAAAATCTAATCCGGATGAAGACTACATCGCGATTATTTTCCATTAGGTTGTATGGAAGATAATCGCGATAAAGACTTCATCCGGATTAGATTTCTACGGTGCATATGGGGGTGAGTGAGCGGACTCAATGAATCAGCGGATGTAGTTATCCATAGGTGCGTTCGAGTTCACGCTCCAAACACTCCGAGCACGAAACGTGTGCATTTGTGCATTTTTTAACGTTCGATATAAACATATTAGACAGTTCTCGTTGCTCTAAAAATGCAGCTCCGTTTACGCTAATTGACAACTTTTACATTTGCATGTCATTTATCGTACATCGGTACCGATAAATGCCGGTTGTTAACGGACGATAGTCATAGCGGTTAACGTAGCGAAACGCATGCGCATTGCGCAGTAGAAGAAAATATCTTATTTGCCATTTGATTGTCAATGTTTTGAGGTTTGATTTGATTGTTTTTGTCTATACTTTCACTAGATTCAAGACCAAGACAATTTACGCAATGGATCCAAATCAAGAAACAGCAAGTTTTTTTAAAACAATCAGGCGAAACCGAGTTCGGTTTACCGATGAAGATAACCAGATCTTACTCACTGAAATACTGACAAATAATCCATATGGGGATGTATCTAAATAGAGTGTGGTTGTTTCCAATTTTTTGGAGGTCACTAGTGAAGAGGTGTCTGTGAGGGGAGTTAAGAACATTACATATGTACCTTTTGAAAAAGTTTGAGGAAAAGAAAAAGGTCAACGATTTCTGGAAAGTGTCAGATGATGTAAATGTCTGCTCTATATTGTATGGCGTTGTTGTTCAATACTTCTAATAAAATGGCATCTTCAAAATCAGATTCTGGAGTCCAATAATACCATATTATTCGCATCTTCGCATCTACCTCCTTCTATGATAGTATATTGGTAGGTATCATTTTGTCCTATCTACGCACAGTATTCAAAGAATGTGTAAACAAAACATTTCCCCCGAACGAGTCACCGCTCTCGCCGCTGTCCACATCATATCCAGTTCATTTTGTTGTGCCGTCACGTACACAGTCGCTGAGTGAATTAAACCGTGGAAAGTTTCAATTTTTTCATTCGTTTAAATTATAGGAAAAAGCAGTTCATCGGTAATCAGCAGTGATACTGAATGATAAGAAACATACAGGGTGTAGTTTTTTTCGACAACAATGCCCACAAACACTTGTTTACTATTGAACAATGCCGAATTCTTTTTGTTTGGCACTCCGGAAAGTATGTTTTGACCAAGAGGTTTATTATTTACATACAGGGTGTAGTTTGTTTTGACTGCAAGGCCCACAAACACTTGTTTGCTATTGAACAATGCCGAATTCTATTTGTTTGGCACTCCGTAAAGTATTTTTTGACCAAGAGGTTTATTACTTACATACAGGGTGCAGTTTGTTTTGACTGCAAGGCTCACAAACACTTGTTTGCTATTGAACAATGCCCAATTCTATTTGTTTGGCACTCCGAAAAGTATGTTTTGACCAAGAGGATTATTATTGACATAAAGGGTGTAGTTTGTTTTGACTGCGAGGCGCACAAACACTTGTTTGCTATCAAACAATGCCGAATTCTATTTGTTTGGCACTCCGAAAGGTATGCTTTGACCAAGAGGATTATTATTTACATACAGGATGTAGTTTGTTTTGACTGCGAGGCCCACAAACACTTGTTTGCTATTAAATAATGCCGAATTCTATTTGTTTAGCACTCCGGAGAGTATGTCTCGACCAAGATGATTATTATTCATATAAAGGATATAGTTTGTTTTGACTGCGAGGCCCACAAACACTTGTTTGCTATTGAACAATGCCGAATTCTATTTGTTTGGCACCCCGGAAAGTATGTTTTCACCAAGATGATTATTATTCATATTCAGGGTGTAGTTTGTTTTGACTGTGAGTCCCACAAACACTTGTTCGCTATCAAACAATGTCGAATTCTATTTGTTTGGTACTCCGGAAAGTATGTTTGGACCAAGATGATTATTATTCATATACAGGGTGTAGTTTGTTTTGACTGCGAGGCCCACAAACACTTGTTTGCTACTAAACAATGCCGAATACCATTTGTTTGGCACTCCGGAAAGTATATGTTTTGATCAAGATGATTATCTTGAATAGAGTGTAAGTAGTTGTTTCGACTGCGATGGCCACAAACAATAATAACTTATCGGTTGCTGTCAAACAATACAAAATACTATTTGGTTGAGTCTACCCACAGGGAAGTTTTATTGTTTCCTTATGATTTATATACAGGGCGTAGTTTGTTTTGACTAGGACGCTATAAACATTTGTTTGCCATTTAACAATGCCGAATTTTATTTGTTTGACTCTCCAGAAAGTATGTTTTGACCAACATGATTAAATGGAATAGGGTGTGAGTAATTGTTTTGACTGCGATACCCACAAACAATAATAGTTATTGCTTGCTGTTAAACTTAACAAAACACTGTTTGTCTGATTTCACCTACTGGAAAATTTTCTTGTTTATTCAAAATGGTATATACAGGGTGTAGTTTGTTCTGACTAAAATGACCCAAAACACTTGTTCACTATTGAATAATAACTTCACCTTTTGGCTCTCCGGAAAGTACGTTCCGCCCACTATGATTATACTAAAATGAAAAGGGTGTGGTTTGTTTTGACCACGTAGCCCATGAACCAATGGTTCAGTATTGTGAGTTGAATGTAGTTGGACGAAATTGCAATTTCCTCCAACTTGTACCATTGTCCTCCCTGTTGTGACTGTTATTATCTCGTTTCACGTTTAATGTTCAATGTTTAATTGTGTGACGATCTCTTCAACGTGCCTTGTAACCTGATATTGTAAGTTAAAAAAAAGAATTCAGTTTTTTATGTAAGTTATCTTCCACAGCCCATGTACCTACGAACCTGAAGATGGGGTGTAAGATGTTGACCCCGAAACATGTCGTTTGAGTGAATAATGAATTTTTTGGAATCTGTGAGATTTTTGGACCCCTTTTTTGATCATTAATATGATGAACTCACATTGGTTATCAACTCATTCACATGATTTTCTTTTCCTGTAAATTTTACTGGGTTCTGGTGTTTTTTATAAGACTTTTTATTGATTTTCTTTTTCTTTGAATATGGTCTTGGAAGGCGCCTACTATTTTCTGCCAATACATAAAGAATTCAGGAGATATTCTCCCTCGATAATCAACTTTATGAGTTCAATTGTTTACCTTTTGGACTGAACATAGTGCCCCTCATTTTTACAAATCTATTTGGACGATATACTAATTATTTCAACGGATTCTAAGGAGTGTCAATACTCTATCTTGGTGATTAAAAACCATTTATTGACACTAGGTAAAAAATGGGAAAAGTATATCAATCCCCACTCATAAAATAGAATATTGGAGCTTCATTTTGATAGTAAACAAAGTAACTCCCAGCCTTTCTTGAAAAAAAAAAGTCATTACTCAACTTTAAAAAGCACATCTGTAGGATTAGACAGCTCGCTTTGTTAGTGAGAGATATCAGGTCTAGAACTTGAAGATTGGAAGATAACTATGAAAAAAAAATGTGTTTTGAAATATTCTCTGATGCCCCAAAGACAGGTGGGTGTGCTTATTGCAAAAATCACGAAGCGCAGGGTTTTTTTTTTGGAGTAAAGAGTGATGAAGGTGCTCCCCATTGAACTTATTAGAACATTGTGCTCTGTTCTATGAACTAAAGTGTTTTGCACTGGTTGAAGTCAAACTATCATATTTTTTATTGAGAATTGACAACATATCAGCAATAGCATGCATTTCAAACCTCAATTTGTTAGATAGACTGGTTGAGGCCTTGCGCCATGCAGGCAAAAGATAATTATTTTTGCCTCTTACATAAATACTACCGATGAAAACAGAGCTCGAACAATATGTAAAAAAAAACATAACAACAAAACACACAGTCAGCGTATCTGCAGTTCCAAGAGTTATTGGTTAAAGATCCAATAACATTTCAGCCCCATAAAAGATGGTTACGTCCTCTCTCTAGAGAACCTCCTCATACTTTCTCTGGTAGCATGGAAGTAATCCAACTATCAGAAAAATTAAAAAAAAAAAAACAGAAACAAAAAAAAATATGTCATCTCGAAGTACACCTTAAAATAATACATACATCTTCATAATTAATTCAACAATGGTCTCTCCTATTCATCGCTTACGTCTTACCGTTTCTTTCATCTTTCATCATATAAAGAACCACATAATCCTGGTTCTACGCAAATTCGCAGACTATTAGCCATTGGTTTGGGTAGATTTTTAACTGAAGGTTTGATAGACAAGAGTATTTTTTAGTTATAGCGTACGACATGCAAGTACCTCATTAGAATTATAGTTCTGGTTTGGACGTTGATCTAATAAGTAATTCAGCAGGGTTGACCAAAAAATCTTTGATATCTAATACTATATATGACCTACTACAAGCCAAGAGGCCAAAAAACTTTGCTAAATCTATCATGAAGAGTACCAGTGCCTACTTGATATTATAATTACATACATATATTATACTTTTATATAATAATACATATAACAATAATCTATTATTATGGGAAATTATCACTTAGTGATTATTGGGGTAGTGAGATTTTAAAATATTCCGCTGATTCATCACTTATGGAAGTCGGTTTAATTTTGTAGCAGGATCACACTGGTGGTAATTATCTCTTTGAACAGCTACCAATATACTATCATAGAAGGACGAAGATGCGAAGAATAAGATTGGTCGACTTACCTGTAAGGAAGATCAATCTTAATTATTAGAGCATCGTAGTTCTTCTACGATAGGGCCCACCCACCCAAGTTTTACCCAAGATTCCAGTGTGATTAGTTCCGTCACAAATGAACTGGATATGTTGTGGCCAGCGGCGAGAGCGGTGACTCGTTCGGGGGAAATGTTTTGTTTACACATTCTTTAAATACTGTGCGTAGATAGGACAAAATGATACCTACCAATATACTATCATAGAAGGACTACGATGTTCGAAAAATCAAGATTGATCTTCCTTACAGGTAAGTCGGCCAATTTTATAATCATCAATCGGCAAGTTTATGAATCCACCTTTAGTTTGAAACCGAGCAGAGCATGTGGAGTGCGCTCGGTTTGCCCCAGGTAGGAAAGGGGAGTAGAGGTAGACGGAGATTTTTTCTTTTGACATACACAATGTACCGGGTGACACCGTATAAATTGACATCCCCCTTATTTTTTTTATCGTACAGCAAAATCAAAAATACTGACTTCAAAAAGAGAATTCTTGCAGTTTAAATCACACTTGTTATTTTCTGTTACTTCTAAGCTATACGGGGAAATTTCCTACAAGATTCTTTTGTGTTAGTTTTATTTCGCTGTCACATTGATCGCTCTATGGAAACTAACGACTTTCAGAAAAGTTGGCCATGGTTACAATAAAAACAATGTTTCGGATGATCATATTTTGAATATAAAATTATATGCTCATTTGATACTTAAAAAAAAACATTAAAAATGGTGTTCTCTGTTGTGGCAGAAAATAAAAAACGCAGTGGAACATTTTTGAAATCACTGTATAGAGAGTGAATGAGGCAATATGGTAAGAATATGCACTCTGATTAGTAATGTGTTTTGTTATGTTTGTCTAGTTTCTGTTCTTTTGTGATTTTTATTTTATTCAAGTTTTGTTTCATTCAAATTCTGAGATAAATTATTATTTTCTGTTTCGCTTCTATGATAACCACGGCCAACTTTTCGAAAAGTCGTTAGTTCTCATGAAGGGATTATTGTGACAGCGAAACAAAATTGACAAAATAGAATCTAACGGCCTATTTGGTAGAAATTCGAAACTATCTCAATAACGGCTGAGCGAGATGTCAACAAATATGGTATTTTTGAAATCAGAAAAGTAAGATCTTGCATTCTGGCTAGAAATAATTGGTTGGATGGTTAAACTGCAAAAAATTTTCTCTTGAGGTCAGTATTTTTCACTTTGCTCTACTACGTTAACAAATGAAAAAGTTATGGAAGATGTTAGTTTATACGGTGTCACACGGTTCAACAAAAACAATGTCAAATATGCTTATTAGAGATTGATGTGATCAGTGCTGCCCAGCGTTTCCAAGCCACTACTCAATTTACTCTGTTCATATATCTGCTTTTACACTGCCAGCTCCACCGAGCGTAAACTCGAACTTAACTCATTGCAACTGCACGGTTTGTTTGCCGCACCCTGACACCTTTGTACCTCTTAGGACCAGTTTATGAAAAGCGCTTACTCTCTGTGTCAGGTGACTCTGGGTCAACTTCGCCCCTGGCAAATTGACAAATAATGTCAAACATTTTGAGTTTATCCTGAAGATAATATTGGCCCAGGGATAACTCTCATTGATAAACCGGCCCTTAGTTGAACAATTTCTTGGTGCATTTAGACAACCATCATCTACTTACTCATTATTGTCTTGAATAGACTTTGTGGAGTGGGTTTGATATATTCTAGTTGTTGAAATCAAATAGATAGGTGTGCTGTGTTTCTGGATCTGATAGAAAAATTCGGTAAGTCAATATTATTTCGAATTCAAATAAATTAACGTGGTAGTGTTCTCTTATCAGATTCATGTCATGTCTGTTAGTATCACTTAGAGGTTATGCTCAATTTCCATTTTTGATGAAAAGTCCTAACTCAAAACAGAAATTGAAATGAAATAAGTTTGTTTACCAAGTGAGTTTCTTGGGACACGAAAAGTAGTTTCACTAACTCTAAATTGTAACAAGTTCAGCTTATTCAAAGTTTTTACGCCAGCCAAAGATGGGAAGTCGTCATTCTGGAGAGAAGATAAATTTATATGAGATCCGCAATGAAATTTTGTGGACGTGAATACGATTTTTTTTTTAAAACTGGTTAGCAAATATTCATTCAACATTCAACTGACCAATTATTATGTCACAGTACATTATTTAAATTTGTGAGAGCGTCAGTAATAGGTGCAGTCAAACAGCGATCCGTAGCAGAAGTTCTCCATTTTGAAAGATTGTACTCACATGATAATAATTATTACATTTGAGACAGTATATTAGTACGTTTCTTTTTTTTTCACTCAGTATTCACTTCGGAGCTTCAGTATTTGCAATAATCGTTGCATGAATTTTCTTTTCGAATTGGTGGAATGAAAATTAATGATAATGGAATGTATTTTCATATTCATTGTTTGAATCCTTCTCAACCCGAT
The DNA here is from genome assembly GCA_958502075.1 of Orchestes rusci. NCBI lineage: Eukaryota > Metazoa > Arthropoda > Insecta > Coleoptera > Curculionidae > Orchestes > Orchestes rusci. The sequence goes on along the minus strand of OY293305.1, from coordinate 60,530,334 downwards.
TAAAGCAACGAATCTTTCAAGTCTCGGTAAGTTTTTTTTATTTGTACAGCGAGATGCCGGAATCCAATCTTTCTTTGATACAATTTCAATTGGTAATGGTGATGGTAATGGTGGGGAGCAAAGCCCGGCGAGTAGGCCTAGTGGCCCTTTTCGCCATCCCCGCTTGGCCAACCCAGCTACTCAAACCGGCCCGTTTCCGTCGTGAATAGGAACAGACTTTTCCAGCTCAGGTACCCCAACTCTTTCCTGGGGATGGTGGCTGTTCCTAGGACCTTGCTTCTCAAGCGACCCCACCTGTCGCAAACTCCCAGCAGGTGGTATGAGGTTTCTTCCGCCCTTCTGCAGTGGGGACATAGGGGAGATTTGCTTATTCCTAACAATTGCAGGTGTCTGTTGAGCCTGCAATGACCTGTCAGAATGCCAACGATGGTGCTTAGTGCCTTCCTGCTCTTGTTTAGCAATTGGGCCGTCCTTGGCCTGTGAGGTTCTGATATCGTCTCTTTGGCCTGCCTGTATAATGGGTTACTGTTCCAGTTCTCAACTGTCCTCTTTCATGCCCATTCGTTGAGAGTGCGTGAGATTAGTGGTTTACTAAGGCCAAGAAATGGTTCCGGTCCGGACAGTCGCGTGGCGGATCCTCGTTTGGCCAGCTTGTCCGCTTGCTCATTGCCGGTGATCCCCGCGTGCCCCAGGACCCATACTAGTTTGACCCTCTTGTTCTCACCCAGCACTTGTAGCGCATCCCTACACTCTTGGACCAGTGGACAGCTTATCCTTGGTTTGGTGATTGCTTTGAGTGCCGCTTGACTGTCGGAGTAGATAACAATGTTATTCTCCAATCCTCTTTTTACCTCGTCCCTAGAGGGAACCTCTAGGATAGCGAATATTTCCGCCTGGAAGACTGTTGCAAGTCCTCCAAGGGGAAAAGCTTCGCCAGTGTTCCTGTCAGCACTGAAAACTCCGGCTCCAGTCGAACCCGTATGTTCAGCCTTGGAGCCATCTGTGAACCAGACTCGAGTGTTGCCAGGCGTCTCCATCGGTTTGGTCGGCCACTCTTCCCTCGTCCGTACGTGCACCTCAAAGCTCCTTCGGAGTCTGAGGCGACCATCCGTGGGTGTCAACCCGTCCGATAGAAGCGGTAACTCGCACCGCACCAGTGATGATATCCTGGTGTGGCCAACTTCCATTCTCATGTTCCTCCATGTCTTCTGGGTAACCATCCCACTATAGGAGGCCATCGCTTCCCTCTTCACCCAGAGTCCTAGCTCTGGCAGTCCAAGTAGGATATTCAGTGCTGCTCCAGGAGTTGTCCTCATTGCGCCTGTTGTACCCAAACAAGCCATCCTTTGCAGTCGGTCTGGCTTGAGTACATAAGTGGTCTTATCGGTTGCCGGCCACCAGACCACGGATCCGTATGGGATCCTCGGCCTGATGACAGCCTGGTAGTGCCAATGCATGACCTGGGGTTTTAGGCCCCACTGTCTTCCAACCACTCGACGCAGTAGCCACAGTGTTGCTGTTCCTTTTTTTATTGTCCTTTCAACGTGGGGTTTCCACGTTAGCCTGCTGTCCAACACAACCCCGAGGTACTTGACCTCCTGCCTGAGTGACAGTGTGGTCCCGTACATCGTGGGTGGCTTGAATTCCCGAATATTCCTTCTGTTGGTGAAGAGGATGAGCTCTGTTTTGGAGGGGTTTACTGACAGTCTCATCTCTCCACACCATGTTCTACTATCTTACAGGCTCGCTTCATCCGCTCACAGACGATCCCTAGGTGTTTACGCCGCACTAGCACCAGTCCATCGTCCGCGTACGCTTGAGTGTAAAATCCTTCTGCATCCAACCTTGTGAGGAGGCTGTCCATTATCAGACACCATAGTCTGGGGGAGAGAGAGCTGCCTTGGGGGCAGCCTCCTTGGACTTCTGCCTCAACCTGGTAGCCTCCTAAGGACGCTTTTAATTGGCGATCACGAAGGGAGAACCAGACCCACCTCACGATGGAAGAGGGAACCCCCGTGCTTGTGAGCGCCTCGCAAATAGCGCCGGTTTTGGCCTTATCAAAAGTTCCTTCGACGTCAAAGAATAGTGTTAGAGCCACTTTCTTGTCGTTGAAGGCCTTTTCAGCTTGTTGCACTACCGCATGGAGAGCCGACTCCGTGCTTTTGCCCTTGCAGTAGGCATGCTGGTTCCTATGGAGAGGAAATGTTGAAAGGATTTCCTCTGTCAAGTACCTATCAATCAATCTTTCCAAGGTTTTAGCTTCGAAAGATGTTAGACTAATCGGTCTGTGGGATTTTGGCAGTCCGTAGTCCTCCTTCCCAACTTTGGGTATGAAGACTACCTTGGCGGTTTTCCAAGCGTTTGGAACGTGTCCGAAGGCGATGCTTGCTCTAAAGATGTTCTTTAGCCAAGGTTGCATCAGGTGCCTAGCCCTTTGCATCATCGCCGGAAAAATACCATCAGGACCTGCTGCCTTGTATGGACTGAACTCACTTATGGCCCACTCGATTGCTTCGTCGGTTACGACTTTGTCAGCCGTTTCCCAGTCCGCATTGAGGATAGGGAGGGGCTCCTGGGTAGGTCTATTGCCTTCTCCTGGAAAATGAGTGCGTAGAAGAAGGTGTAGAGTATCCTCCATGTTATCGGTCCATGTGTTGTCTTCTTTTTTCAACAGCCCTATCTCTGTTTTCCTCTGAGCTAAGTAGCCTCAATAGCCTAGTTGATGAGAGAGATTCTTTCTCCCCACAGAAGCCACGCCATGCAGCTCTCTTGCTCTTTCTTACCTCTGACTTGAATTTCCTTCTGGCATCAACGAAGCTGTCCCAGTCGGCATGCCCTTTATCCTGAAGTGCTCGGCGGTGCGACCTCCTGGCTTCCTTTTTAAGGCGCTCCAGAGAGTCATTCCACCATGGGACTTTTTTGGTCCCCGCTCTCCTGAGTGGGCAAGACTCTTTAAATGCGGTGTTAATTGCATTCGTCAGGGATTGAACCTCCGCATCTATTTCACCTGAGGAGAGAATCTGCCGACCTTTGGAGCCCATGGACTTGCTTAGACAAGTGTTGAATTTGTCCCAGTCAGTCGCCCTCGGGTTCCGCTTCAGTATCGGTGCTTCCCTATCCGCTTGCAAGGAGAAGCGGATTAACCTATGATCGGACATTGTTATGTCATTTGCGACACTCCACTCTACCACTTTATCCAGATAATTATGCGTCACAACCGTTATGTCTATGACCTCTTGTCCGACGCGATTGACAAAGGTCGGTTCGGCATTCTTATTGGCAACTTCGAGGTTTTCCGCTGTGAGGTTGATATCTACCTTTTTATATTTAATGGTCGTTATAATACGCCATTTTCTTAACCAATGATTTTGGCAATAAGCCAACCAAAATGTTTGCCAAAAGATGTAAATGCCCAAAATTTAAAAATGTTGATAAATATTTTATATATAGGGACAAACCGCTACACTCTAGCTCAAGTCGGGGGTGGATTCACCTCTCTCTATGACGAGTCTTTCTCCGAATAAGCAACCAGGTAGATTACCGCATTCTTACCTCAACGTCCATAAATCGTGAAGGGCACCATCAAATTTTAATTTATCAAAAAGTAGCCAAACGTTCTCAATTAGGCCTAATCAAATAAAACTTGAAAAAAAAACAATTAGTCCAAAATCGAATTCATACCGAATCTATTGAAGTTAATAAAAACAAAAAAAAATGAGAGTACGATTTGATTTAAACCAAATACAGCTTTAATGTTCCTAATAACAATACCACAGTAAAGGAGTTGGGTGACTATAATAAATATTTCCGAATATGCCTGTTTAAAAAAACTCAACCGCTTATTTCTATGTATAAAACTATAACTAAGTCAGATCTGATAGCGCAACGCAAGCCGGCCCCGTATAACTTTACAGTAGATCATGTTATATCTCTAACAAGAATTAATGAGGGTAGATATTATACTAAGAATTTTGAACGCAAAAATACAACAGGTTTTAAAATGGTTTTATCTCACCAAGCAAGCAGTTTGGTGATAACGGCTAAGTTTTCCCAGGCTTCTAAGGGTTGTCTGTCCTATTGTGTTGGTATACAAATCCACCTCCAATACTAGATACGTAGGTTTCAGCAATTTATATTAACTCCATAGATTAGCATAACAGTCCAAAAGCTGCATGGCGTCATCACAATATGCCATAGACAAAACGTATTACTCGAATCCCAATAGGAAAAGCCCTAATAAGAAAAACGTCTAAGAAACGTGTCGATTTTTAATCCAAACGGCCCCTGAATCCCAAACTAATAGAAACATCCCCAAAAATATAGATTCAATGAACGGTTTTAAATCTTACCTCATGTAACTATCATGAAGGCCCCATGCAAACATCCATAAAAAAAAATCCAGACGGGTTAAATCAATCAACCAAGACTATCAAAAGTATCTACGTGAGAGAAAAAAAAAACATCATTAGATCTTTGTCCATTCTGAGGAAAATATAAAATCTCTTACCTAATATACTAATTCAAACTTCCCAAAATGTGCCAACACGTGTTACAGGTAAAAAACGTGAGCCGTTGAAACTGGTTCCATGGAAGTTTTTTTAAACTTATAAATCGCCAATTGGCTTAGAAATGTTCTCCAAAACTCCAAAATAATTTGGTCCAGACATAGAACACTTCGTCAAGTATACCGGAAACCATTAATCACCCAAAGGGGTTGAATTCAATCCAAAAATTCATTGGCAACCGGAAACTACCATGTGTATAAGTGAACTTCTGTAACAAGAGTGGGACCCAAAAATCCACGTTTTCCAAGAAATTCGCCCAAAAACGCTAGGTACCAACCAAATTTTAAACGTTTAAGAACATTTGCTTAGAAAACCCATAAATAAAAAAAAATAAGCTACAGTTGGCAACAAATATGGTGCGAAATTTATTGACACCTCAAAGCACTGAGATTTAAATACTGGAAACGAACTAGACAACTCTTGGTTTTTAAAAATTTAGAGAGAGAAAAATTGCATCATTTACATTATTGCTTTAGGAAACCGCAACGACAATGGTCTATCTCTGTCACTCAGCAATCCTTCCACGAACCCGTCGCTAAATACCCGTCCATTGACCAATAGTAAATTGTAATCTACTAGCTTATAGACTCAACATAACCTCACCAAAATCCAAACCAAAATAACGGATGAACATCTCATTTCTATTCCAAACAATTAAATTTGACTGTTAATTGGACTGAAATAATTTGCCAGTGCTTCAATTTAATTGATGTGAACATTTATTGAGAGATAAAAGGCAGAAATTTGTTCTTGATCAAAAACGTAGTAATGGTTTTGAGTTGAGAAGATGCAAGGAAATACGAAGAATCACCACTTGAAGGTTTGTGAATAATTCAGAATACATTGTCGATAAAAAAAACATTACGAATAATGATTTTTATAAGTCTTTAATATTCGAAATTTATGAAATCCAGTTCGATAACAAAATGTCAAAATTTAGCCCATAACAGTCACCCCCCTTCCCAAAAAAAAAATTTTGTAGATAGGGCAAAATTTTTCACAAATAATTAGTTAGGCACTTAGAGAAAAAAATTTGATTGAAAATCCTCGAATGAACAAAGTCAACCCACTAATTACCAGAATGGTAAGCTCACGTCAAAATCAGGTAAATAAGCACCAACTCAGGGTGTCCGAAATTTGAGCAAAAATCAAATTCGTAAGATAAGTCATAATCAATAGTCTTCAACCCCCAAAAAAAAAACGGACTACTCTACTTTATATTCTCTTCCGCAGGGCATACCCAAACAATAGCAAAAAAAAAAGCTAAAAGTAAGGAGTCCAGTCCGGCCAGCGCTATAATCAATATACCAAGAGCAGTACATATGATTCACAGGAACGTCCTATAAAGTCCGAATTACCCTATTTAGCAAGAGAAAGTTTTCATCCAGAATTTATTTAGGGTTAAAGACAAGCGTCAAAATCAGTATCAGTTTTTTTATTTTTTTTTCATTTTTTTTTTTTATTTTTTTTTTTTTGATTTTTTTTTTTTTTTTATTTTTTTTTTTTTAGATTTAGTTAATGTGGTACCCGGAAAATGTCTAGTCATCTACATCCGGATTGAGATATGGTTTCAGATCCTGAACATGCCAGTTCCCTTTCGATTTACCATGTTTATCCTCCAACTCATAAATACAGTATCCTATCTTACGTTTCACCGAATAAGGTCCCTCAAATTTTCCCGCTAGTTTCGCAGAAAAATATTTTCCTGCATCAGACAAAGCAAATAGTCTCTTCCAAACAGAATCACCCACAAAAAAATTCACATCTCGACGTCGAAGATTGTATTGGTCTCTAACTTTCTGACCAGCTTGTAATAATCTCTTATTGACAAACACTCTTAATTTTTCCAAAGATTCAACCTTCTTAGATAAATCGACCTGGTTCTGAGAAACTGTGTTGTTTAAGTCCTTTGATTTTATATATTCGCTCGCATGAAGAACCATATCCGAGCCATGGTTTATGAAATATGGAGTTCTACTTGTGACTTCATGAACCGCTGTATTAACTGCACAAGCCAAAGCCGCCAAATGTTCATCCCATAATCTTTGATTTTCAGAAACAAAAGCAGATAACATAGTTTTTAAAACCCTATTTACCCTTTCAGTGACGTTTGGTGAAGGATGATAATTTGGGTTATATAAGGTCCTAACCCCATATTTATTCATTAACTTTTTGAATTCATTATCCTTGAATTGAACCCCATTATCACACCGAACAATTTCAGGAACTCCATGGAAAAGAAAAACACGGTCTTCTAAGATGCTAGCAATATTATTCGCATTTGCCCTTCTTAATGGAAAAAAATGATTGAATTTACTAAAAACGTCAGTAACCACAAAAATATACATATTACCTTTCTTACTTTTAGGTAAAGGTCCGAATAAATCCATACTTATAATTTGCCAACAACGATCAGGAACTAAATTACTATTCAATTTACCAGCAGGTAATTTCTGTTCTGGTTTAATTCTTTGACAAACCACACAATGATTTACCATTTTAGCAACCGAGGCCCTCATACCTGGCCAGAAATACAATCTAGCCAACTTTGAATAAGTTTTATGAATTCCCAAATGACCTCCAATATGAGAGCCATGACAAGAATCGAAAATCCCACGTCTCAAATCCTTTGGAACAACCAATTTCCAACAATCCACGGAACTTCTCAAATCTGGAAAATCTTGTTTGACATATTTGTAAATTTTGTCATTTGACAATCTCCAAAGAGGAAAACTTAAAGGGTTACTAAAAATTTGTTGTTTCATTTTAATGTACCACTTGTCAGAAATGTTATCAAAATCAAAGACATCCATTTCATCACACTCAACAGGGACAGCTCTCGACAAAGCGTCAGCCACTACATTGTCTCGACCCTTCCGATGAATCACCGTAAAATCAAACTGTTGCATCCGCAAAGCCCACCTTCCTAATCTACCTTGAGGGTTTTTCAAATTGTCTAACCACTGCAAACTGTAGTGATCACAAATAACGGAGAACCCATAATCTTTGATTTTCAGAAACAAAAGCAGATAACATAGTTTTTAAAACCCTATTTACCCTTTCAGTGACGTTTGGTGAAGGATGATAATTTGGGTTATATAAGGTCCTAACCCCATATTTATTCATTAACTTTTTGAATTCATTACCCTTGAATTGAACCCCATTATCACACCGAACAATTTCAGGAACTCCATGGAAAAGAAAAACACGGTCTTCTAAGATGCTAGCAATATTATTCGCATTTGCCCTTCTTAATGGAAAAAAATGATTGAATTTACTAAAAACGTCAGTAACCACAAAAATATACATATTACCTTTCTTACTTTTAGGTAAAGGTCCGAATAAATCCATACTTATAATTTGCCAACAACGATCAGGAACTAAATTACTATTCAATTTACCAGCAGGTAATTTCTGTTCTGGTTTAATTCTTTGACAAACCACACAATGATTTACCATTTTAGCAACCGAGGCCCTCATACCTGGCCAGAAATACAATCTAGCCAACTTTGAATAAGTTTTATGAATTCCCAAATGACCTCCAATATGAGAGCCATGACAAGAATCGAAAATCCCACGTCTCAAATCCTTTGGAACAACCAATTTCCAACAATCCACGGAACTTCTCAAATCTGGAAAATCTTGTTTGACATATTTGTAAATTTTGTCATTTGACAATCTCCAAAGAGGAAAACTTAAAGGGTTACTAAAAATTTGTTGTTTCATTTTAATGTACCACTTGTCAGAAATGTTATCAAAATCAAAGACATCCATTTCATCACACTCAACAGGGACAGCTCTCGACAAAGCGTCAGCCACTACATTGTCTCGACCCTTCCGATGAATCACCGTAAAATCAAACTGTTGCATCCGCAAAGCCCACCTTCCTAATCTACCTTGAGGGTTTTTCAAATTGTCTAACCACTGCAAACTGTAGTGATCACAAATAACGGAGAATTTTGCACCCTCCAAATAACATCTCAACTTTTCAATGGCGAACAAAACAGCTAAAAGTTCCCTTTCAGTCGCAGAATAAACTCTCTCTTGACGAGTTAGAGATCGAGAGATATAACATATGACTTGTTCACGACCATCATGAATTTGATAGAGTACAGCTCCTACGCCATAGCCCGAAGCGTCAGTTTGCAAAAAGAACTCATGATTGAAATCTGGACAAGTTAGGATTGGTGCCGATACCAGAACATTTTTAATCCTTTCGAATGATTCGTCACAAGTATCATCCCAAAAAAATTTTGCTCCTTTGCGCAATAGACGAGTAAATGGAGAAATAAGGTCTGAATAAGATGGAATAAAACGACGGTACCAAGATAACATACCTATCACTCTTCGAATTTCTGTCACTGTTTTGGGTGTCGGCAAATTAGTTATGGCCTCTACTTTCAATGGATCAACGGAAATGCCATGTCGATTCACAACATAACCCAAATAACGGAGTTCTTCACGACAAAATTTACTTTTTTCTCTGTTAAGTGTCAAACCAGCGGCATTCAATCGATCAAAAACTAACTTCAAAATTCTCATATGAGTGTCGAAATCAGGGCTAATTACAATTACGTCATCCAAATAACAAAATACATAAGGATGAAATTCAGGACCCAAAACAGTATCAATAAGCCGTTGAAAAGTTGCTGGTGCATTGTGCAATCCGAAAGGTAGCCTTTTAAAATGAAACAACCCACGTCCAGGAACTGTGAAAGCGGTATAAGGTTTGCTACTTTCCTCTAACTCAACCTGCCAGTAAGCACTCTTGAGGTCCAACGAGCTCAAAAACCTAGCACCACCCAGCTTGTCAAGAATAGAAGAAATATACGGAAGGGGCCAAGCATCACGCTCGGAAACAGCATTCAACTTTCGGAAATCCACACAGAATCGCATTTCTCCATTAGATTTGGGAACCAAAAGTACTGGGGAAGACCAAGCCGAAGAAGAAGGCTCGATTACACCTGCAGCCAGCATTTTGTCCACCTCCTCATCAATTAGTTTTTGTTTGAAAGGTGAAACAGGGTAATACCGTTGTTTTATAGGAGGACTATTAGTAATAATTTTATGCTTGACTATTGAGGTGCAACCAAGTCGATCGCCAACTTTCTCAAAATAACTTGAAACTAAAGAACTTAACTGCCTATGTTGATCCGAATTCAAATCCGCTTCACTCTGAATCAAAGATACCTCATTACAAACTAAAGGGTCTTTAGAAAAATACCACTCACCCCTTCGCATATCCGGCACAATACCCAACATTTTCCAAAAGTTTATACCCAAAATAAGTTCGTGACGAAGTTCCGGGACGACATACATATCTATAAGGCTAACTCTGTCCTTAACTTTAACTGGTACACTAGCTACCCCTATACATTCACACGAAGAGTCATTTGCCACTGTACACCAAGCCTTCCTATTCACATCCAGCTTAATTCCCAAGTGTTTGAGCTTAATCCAACCCTCCATACCAACAAAGCTCTTATTCGCCCCTGAGTCCAAAAGACCATAAAATTTTGAACCCAAAATCTCAACCATCAAATATGGACATTCACCAGGACCCACATGTGCCAATACATAATCTAAGACAATTTTCCCTTTAAAATCAGAATAGGTCGAACTAGAACTCATTCCAATCTGTCGACCTAAGATTGGTGTCTTTGTCCGTTTCCCTGAGCCGAATAACTTTTGGAACAAATAGGACACGTTAATTTAGTAAATCCTAATTTCCCGCACTTAAAACATCTTTTTACGTTCGAATTACAGTTTTTAGCAAAGTGATTCGGACCTTGACACTTGAAACAAAGTTTACTTGATGAGGAAGGTTGATTTCCCTGTTGTCTATGATCTGACTGACGTTGAGAAGTGGAAACGTAACGAGAATTTCCCTCATCAAAACCCTGATTAAACCTATCGTCAGGAAACGAATCATCCGCAGAAACTTCATTGAGTGAAACCCTATTATCCCTTTTAAACGGAATAAAATCTAAATCCGGCTCAAGGCTTAAATTTCCCCTTCTAGGAGGCCTAAATTCCTCAACCCTATTCCTAGTTTCCTCCAACTTCCTACATAACTGAATCAACTCAAAAGGAGTATTTATCTCTTGTAGAGTCAACCGCTCCTGGAAGAAAGGCAACATGTTCGATCGTAAAACCTTCAATCTCAAACCGTCCGATACTTGACTAGGCATTCTATCAAACAATTGAGTCATTGCTGCCACGTAAATACCTATTGGTTCATCACAACCCTGGGTCCTATCCAAAATTTGTTTCCATAGTTTATCTGAGAAATGAGAAGGTACAAATTCTTCTTTCATTAACCTCACGAGTGAATCCCAATCAGATGCATACTTTGAAATTAGATGATAAAAGTTTAGTGCATGTGAATCAAACAAATCTGCAGCACTATTGAAAAGTTCAGTTCGGCTTTTGAAACGCCTCTTGAAATCGAGAATTGTTCAACTTTTTGTAAAAAAGCATTGAAACTTAAATCACTTTTACTACCAGAAAATTTTAAATTCCACTTAAACACAGGCACAGATTTGTTATTTAAAAACGATTGATTTGGCGCATTTGTTACATTGAAACTTACTTGTGAAACAACCGGAGTACCAGTTAAGGTTGAATTCGCAACGCCATTCGCATCAAAATTTGGATCCAAAGGTGGGTTCTCGACATCATCCGAAAAAAGTTTAGTTTTACTTTCAAAATCCGCCAACAAGGTTGTCATTTCTACCAACAAGTCAGAACGAGCCAGATTTATTTCAGTATCTTCATCTGAGATTCTATTCAATCTGCCTACAAGATGCGCGAATTTACTTTCAATCTTAGCCGACTGACTAGGAGTACCCGTGAAAGTTGAAATTCTTTGTCTTAAATCCGAAAGCTTGCTTTTGCAGATAGTGACTTCCTCACCAAAATCAAGTTTTACCGAACTTTGCACGACATTACCGGACTTTTCCAAATGTAACATAGACCTCAAACACTTCCTCAATGAATCAACGGTTCCAGATGGATCAATACCACGAATTTTCAACTCATATTCAAGTTCATCCCTCGCCAGACGATCTACATTGATTTTATACATCTTGAAAGAAACCTTTAATATGCCAGAAAAAAAAAAAAAAACAACCACAATTTAGGCTGGCAAATTTACAAATCAAAATTGCGGTAAAAAAAAACAACAAACACCGCGTTAAAAAAAGTCAGAATGCAATAATCCACGAGAAAAACAATAGAAAGAGAGTAAGTTGGGCGCCAGTTGATATCTACCTTTTTATATTTAATGGTCGTTATAATACGCCATTTTCTTAACCAATGATTTTGGCAATAAGCCAACCAAAATGTTTGCCAAAAGATGTAAATGCCCAAAATTTAAAAATGTTGATAAATATTTTATATATAGGGACAAACCGCTACACTCTAGCTCAAGTCGGGGGTGGATTCACCTCTCTCTATGACGAGTCTTTCTCCGAATAAGCAACCAGGTAGATTACCGCATTCTTACCTCAACGTCCATAAATCGTGAAGGGCGCCATCAAATTTTAATTTATCAAAAAGTAGCCAAACGTTCTCAATTAGGCCTAATCAAATAAAACTTGAAAAAAAAACAATTAGTCCAAAATCGAATTCATACCGAATCTATTGAAGTTAATAAAAACAAAAAAAAATGAGAGTACGATTTGATTTAAACCAAATACAGCTTTAATGTTCCTAATAACAATACCACAGTAAAGGAGTTGGGTGACTATAATAAATATTTCCGAATATGCCTGTTTAAAAAAACTCAACCGCTTATTTCTATGTATAAAACTATAACTAAGTCAGATCTGATAGCGCAACGCAAGCCGGCCCCGTATAACTTTACAGTAGATCATGTTATATCTCTAACAAGAATTAATGAGGGTAGATATTATACTTAGAATTTTGAACGCAAAAATACAACAGGTTTTAAAATGGTTTTATCTCACCAAGCAAGCAGTTTGGTGATAACGGCTAAGTTTTCCCAGGCTTCTAAGGGTTGTCTGTCCTATTGTGTTGGTATACAAATCCACCTCCAATACTAGATACGTAGGTTTCAGCAATTTATATTAACTCCATAGATTAGCATAACAGTCCAAAAGCTGCATGGCGTCATCACAATATGCCATAGACAAAACGTATTACTCGAATCCCAATAGGAAAAGCCCTAATAAGAAAAACGTCTAAGAAACGTGTCGATTTTTAATCCAAACGGCCCCTGAATCCCAAACTAATAGAAACATCCCCAAAAATATAGATTCAATGAACGGTTTTAAATCTTACCTCATGTAACTATCATGAAGGCCCCATGCAAACACCCATAAAAAAAAATCCAGACGGGTTAAATCAATCAACCAAGACTATCAAAAGTATCTACGTGAGAGAAAAAAAAAACATCATTAGATCTTTGTCCATTCTGAGGAGAATATAAAATCTCTTACCTAATATACTAATTCAAACTTCCCAAAATGTGCCAACACGTGTTACAGGTAAAAAACGTGAGCCGTTGAAACTGGTTCCATGGAAGTTTTTTTAAACTTATAAATCGCCAATTGGCTTAGAAATGTTCTCCAAAACTCCAAAATAATTTGGTCCAGACATAGAACACTTCGTCAAGTATACCGGAAACCATTAATCACCCAAAGGGGTTGAATTCAATCCAAAAATTCATTGGCAACCGGAAACTACCATGTGTATAAGTGAACTTCTGTAACAAGAGTGGGACCCAAAAATCCACGTTTTCCAAGAAATTCGCCCAAAAACGCTAGGTACCAACCAAATTTTAAACGTTTAAGAACATTTGCTTAGAAAACCCATAAATAAAAAAAAATAAGCTACAGTTGGCAACAAATATGGTGCGAAATTTATTGACACCTCAAAGCACTGAGATTTAAATACTGGAAACGAACTAGACAACTCTTGGTTTTTAAAAATTTAGAGAGAGAAAAATTGCATCATTTACATTATTGCTTTAGGAAACCGCAACGACAATGGTCTATCTCTGTCACTCAGCAATCCTTCCACGAACCCGTCGCTAAATACCCGTCCATTGACCAATAGTAAATTGTAATCTACTAGCTTATAGACTCAACATAACCTCACCAAAATCCAAACCAAAATAACGGATGAACATCTCATTTCTATTCCAAACAATTAAATTTGACTGTTAATTGGACTGAAATAATTTGCCAGTGCTTCAATTTAATTGATGTGAACATTTATTGAGAGATAAAAGGCAGAAATTTGTTCTTGATCAAAAACGTAGTAATGGTTTTGAGTTGAGAAGATGCAAGGAAATACGAAGAATCACCACTTGAAGGTTTGTGAATAATTCAGAATACATTGTCGATAAAAAAAACATTACGAATAATGATTTTTATAAGTCTTTAATATTCGAAATTTATGAAATCCAGTTCGATAACAAAATGTCAAAATTTAGCCCATAACAAGGTACTCTAACAGAGCTATGCCTCTCGCGTTTGTATCGGTGCTACCCCGGATGGTATTGTGTGCGTTCGCGTCGCATCCGATAACGGCGGGAAAACTAGACTTTATGATAAACTGAACGATTTTAATGAGATCTTCCGTAGGAGGTAAACGCACAGTGTCATACGGCAGATAGAGACTTATTAATAGCAACTTACCCTTTGTCCCCTGGTGGTTGTGTTCCAGAAGGATCACGGTGGCATCCTTGGTTCCCAACTGTGGTAAGTGAGTTACCTGTAGCTCCTTGGATGCCGCTATACAGGTCCGTGATCGATCTGGTCCTCCATGGCCGGTGTCAGGAATATGGACTGAAAAAGTGAACCGGTCGAATAGTAATTAGTTAGTTGCCAGACTTATGTAAAAAAACGTCAGACTCAGGTGAATTAATGTCAAATAATTTCGATTTTTCTGGCTGTATTTTGTTGAGTTTCTCCTAATATTTTGAGCGGTATTATAGCTAGTTATATTATATTTTGTGTTCGTTGGACCTTATACGAGTTGCACGCTGTATTTCCACAAGCATTAATAGACCACTTTGAGGAATTTGGAGTTTATCATTTGCCCTGTGAACCGTCATTTTTGTGAACTCGGTAGTAGTCTTATCGGACTCTCACATTTTGGCGACCGTGACAGGAAGGTTTTACAGTGGTAAATCGACGCTTGGGACTATCGCGAGTGCGAAGTGAAAATACGGACAATACTGTTGTTGTATACCTAGAACTGAGGACTCAGAAGTTGTGCGCGACGTTTCTGCTGTGTGGCTGAAAGCTGTTACGGTATTTTTGTGCTGTCCGGAATTTGAGGTGCTTTTCCAATGACTGATGATCTAGAGGCTAATAAGAGGGCCCGTAAAGTATATCGTGGCTCCTTCTCAGAGACAGCGAATGAACTGGCCAATTTATTAGATTGTGACCGTTCTGCGGAGAATGACGAAGCCATCCGTGTTACTTGGGCGACTTTGAAGCCGAAATATGATGCTCTGAAGATTCGGGACAGTACCATTTTTGAAAGTTTGTTGGTGAAGGCAACGGAGGATGAACTTTCTACCGAGTTGGACAGTTGTGGGACATACAATAGACGATTCACAGAACTGAGTCTACGGTTAGAGAAACTTTTCGACGATGCAGGCTCTAATGGTGTGGGCAGTCGAAAGAGTCATAAGAGTCGTGTGTGTAGGGAAGCATCTGAAAGCCAAGGTAAGCGGAAGTTCAAATTACCTCGAATTGAGCTAAAACCGTATGATGGTAGCATTCAGGGGTGGATGTCTTTCTGGGGTCAATTTCGAAAAATCCACGATGACCCTGACATTGACAATCATGATAAAATTGAATACTTGGTGCAATCTACGATTCCTGGAAGTAGAGCGCGGCAGCTTGTCAAAAGTTTTCCATCAATTAGCGATAATTATGAGAAAATTGTTGATAGTATGCGTAGCAGTTTTGGCAACAAGGATATGCAAATAGAGGTGTACATCAGAGAGCTGTTGAAGTTGATTTTGGGCAGTGCGACTGGAAAGCAGAAAGTTGATATCGCCACACTCTACGATAGGATTGAAACGCAACTGCGGGCGCTTGAGACGTTAGGTATCACAACGAGTAGCTGTTCCGCTATGCTTTTCCCTTTGATTGAGTCCTGTTTACCTCCAGAGCTACTTAGAGTTTGGCAGCGTTCGTCGTTTTCTACATACAATGCTCCCAATAGTCCTGATGTCTCTGTGCTTGAATTGAGGATGAAAGGGTTGATGAGCTTTTTGAGTAATGAAGTAGAGAACGAGCAAAGGATTAGTTTGGCCTCCGAGGGTTTTGGTTTGACAGAACGTATGCTTAGCGTCAGCTTGGGGCCAAGTGAAGAGAATTTCAAGAAAAGAAAATCCATTGGAAGCGGCACTGTTGTTCCAACCGCCACGGGCCTTGTAAACTGTGATGTGGTCAAATGTATTTTTTGTGATGGCTCACATGAAAGTGCCTCATGTTTCAAGGCTAATAACATGTCAATGGAGGAAAAGCGCAAGATTCTTTCTCAAAAAAAGGCTTGTTTCCGTTGTTTTAAAACGGGTCACCAATCTCAAAGATGCAGAGGAAGCTTCAACTGCGTTTTATGCAAGAAATCCCACCTGGTGTTGATGTGTCCTAGTCTGCCAGCCAATAAAGCAATTCCGAAGCAGGAACAACGTGTAAATAGCTGTCAAAATGCGGAGACTCGGGAAAAGAAGCCTGTTGGACGTGATCACATTTTGGCAAATCACACCAACGCTCATGTGTTTTTGCAGACCCTCCAAGTTGATGTGAAAGTTTCAAATAGATACAAGTCTGTGAGGGCGTTGGTGGATGGTGGTTCCCAGAGAAGCTACATTCTGAAGTCAACTGCAGTTCAGTTAGGGTGTAACTCAAAACGCTCTGAAAATGTGCTCCATTGCTTGTTTGGAGGTAGAAAGACAGCTTATGAACACCAATGCTATGACGTCACATTTGGTACCGACAAGTTTATGTTCACCTTCGAAACACTTGATCAACCAATCATTTGCGCTGATATTCCAACAGTTTTTAATGGTCAGTGGTCAAACGAGTTAGCAAGTTTAGGTATCGACCTCTCTGATTCCCAAGATCCTGGACCAATAGAGCTGCTGTTGGGTGCTGACGTGGCTGGCGTATTGTATACCGGAGGCTATAAACAACTATCTTGTGACAGCAATTGAGACTAGGTTATGGTGGACACCCATAGGCAAAGTCTCGAACGCGGTGGCAAGTAATCTGAGAAGAGATTCTAGTGCAGCTGTGACAACCCTCAATCTTTTTGTGAAGGATGCGTCTATAGAGCAACTTTGGGACCTCGATGTCCTTGGTATTAAGGAGCCTATGGAGCAGAGGAGCAAAGAAGAAATGGCTATGGCACCGAAGGAGCTATTTTTGGAAACAGTTCGGGTCAACGATGATGGTCGCTACGAGGTTAGGCTTCCATGGGTGGATGGAGACCTCCCACTCCCTTCCAATTATAACGTGGCTCAGAAAAGGTTGAAGTCTAATATTTCAAAGTTGAAGCGAGACGGTCTGTTCGATCAATGTGACCAAGTATTTAAAGAATGGGAGGCGGAAGAAATTATTGAACGAGATGAATCTCCAGGGTCTGTTGATAGAGGACATTTCCTGCCGCACCGAGTGGTCGTCAAGGAGAATAGTGCCACAACCAAGTTGAGACCCGTGTTCGATGCCTCGGCACATGAGAAAGATAAGCCGTCTCTCAATCATTGTCTTGAAAAGGGCTTAAATCTTGTCGAGTTGAAACCATCTCTGCTGTTAAAGTTTCGCGAGTACAGAGTAGGAGTGGTTTCCGATATACGTAAAGCGTTCCTCCAAATAAGTGTACATGAAAACGGCCGAGACTTTCTGAAATTTCTGTGGGTGGATGACCAGCACCATGAAGTTGTTTTCCGATTCAGACGAGTAGTTTTTGGAGTGAATAGCAGCCCATTCTTGCTAGGTGTAACGCTGGAATACCATCTTGATCAAGCTCTTGAAAAATGTGCCAACAGCGGTGTTTATTCTCAAGAAACCGTTGAAAAGTTACGTCATAGCTTTTATGTGGACAATTGCGTCACAAGTGTGGAAAATGAGTACACATTGGCAACATTTATTCGGGAATCTGTGGCAGTCATGGCAGAAGGACAGTTCGAATTGGGAGGGTGGGAGCACTCTAAAGTTGGTGACTCAACCACGGATACAGTACCTTGTCCTGTACTTGGTTTGAGTTGGTATCCCCAGAAGGATGTTATGACACTTAGTCAAGGAATTTTGAATGTTGATGTGGAAAATTTGGTATTTACCAAGAGAGAGATTCTGTCAGTTACCCAGAAGGTGTTTGATCCAATAGGTTTCACGTCGCCAACACTTTTGTTTTCCAAATTGATATTGCAGAAACTGTGGACAAAACAGTTGACTTGGGATCAACCTGTGGATGAAGAGACAGCGCAGTTTTTCAAGAGATGGCTACGGGAACTTCCACATTTGCTGAAAATTGAGATTCCCAGATGGACCTTGACTGGAGTTTGGTACAGGATGTCAGCATACATACATTCTGTGACGCAAGCAAGGATTTGTACGCGTGTGCAATTTTTCTTCGAGTCGTTATTCAGGATAATGTCAATGTTTTCTTGTTGGCCAGTAAGGCAAGAGTTTCCCCGTTAAATAAAATGACAATCCCCAGGCTTGAGTTGTTGGCTGCTGTGATAGGTGCCAGGCTTTTCAGTAATATTATAACTGTATTTCTCCTGGAGTGATTCCGCTACTGTTATTTCGTGGATTCAAAGGAAAGACCACTGGGGAACATTTGTATGGAACAGGGTGGCTGAAATTCGTCAGTCAACTACTGCGGAAGACTGGAGGCACATACCGGGTGTTTCAAATCCAGCGGACCTACCATCACGAGGATGTTTTCCAAAACAGCTATTTGAACTCAAGTGGTGGGAGGGGCCCGCATGGCTGTATCAGGATCCTCAAAAGTGGCCTTCAGAAAACCCAACGTTCAATGAAGAAGAAATTGCACAAGAGCGTCGAAAGCGGCTGGTTGTGGCACTTGCAGATGTGGATTTCCCAGATGATTGGAATTTGCTGCATTTTTCAAACTATAATAAGACAGTACGAATGCTTGGAATGCATAAAGGTGACAAAAGAAATGGCGAATTGGAGGCAGAAGAATTTGTTGATGCGGAAACACGTGCATTCAAGCTTATCCACCAAGAATATTTTTCCGGAGAAAATGACAAGAATATTAGTAATCTTCAACCATTTTATGATGAGAAGGGAGTGCTTAGACTGAAATCGAGAGTGTCCAACAGAGAGGACAACGAGGACTACCGATTTCCTGTAGTTTTGCCGTCCAAGCATCCATTGGTCAAGACTTTGATACGGTTTGAACATAAGAAGTCATGTCATGTAGGAACTCAGGGATTGTTGAGTCTTCTTCGAGAAAGGTTCTGGATTTTGGGAGGAAGACGCAGTATCTGGAGTGTCATATCCAAATGTGTCATTTGCAAGAGACAGAATGGAAAACCGTTTGTGGTTCAGTCACCACCTTTGCCTCTGGACAGAGTTCGTATGGCAATCCCATTTGAGGTCACGGGAGTTGACTTTGCTGGCCTGTTGTTCTTGAGGAATGGACAGAAAGCTTGGTTATGCCTGTTCACATGTGCAGTGTACCGGGCGGTTCATTTGGAGTTAACTACATCACTCACGACTACGTGCTTTCTGCAAGTACTACGTCGATTTGTGGCTCGTCGCGGAAGACCCAAGAAGATCTACAGTAACAACGGAACCAATTTCGTTGGAACCGAAAACGCCTTTTCGGCTCTTGACTGGGACACTATCTTGCGTGATACAACTGTCTAACGTATTGTGTGGAAATTTAACCCTCCAACCGCAGAATGGTGGGGAGGTTTTTGGGAGCGGCTGATTGGCGTCTTGAAGCAGTTGCTTCGAAAGATGTTGGGTCGCGCCAGTTTGAACTATGAGGACTTATTCACGTTACTTTGCGATTGTGAAGCTGTTGTGAATGCTCGACCCATTACCTACTGTACAGAAGATTCTGCGGACTTAGTTCCCCTTACTCCTTCCATGTTTTTGCGTGAAGAAGCTGGATGTGGGGTACCTGATTGTGACTCTGTGGACCAAGAGTCATTGTTTCGAAAAGTTAGATATGTTCAACGTCTTCGCGACGATTTACGTCTCCGTTTCCGAATAGAATACCTCGGACAGTTGAAGTTGTTTACGGAAAAGGGAAAGTGCCGCCCAGTTCGGATTGGAGACATAGTGCTGATCGGAAATGACAATTCAAAAAGAATGGAGTGTCCGCTGGGTCGGGTGAGTGAACTACTGAGTGGAAAGGATGGTCAAGTGCGTCTAGTGAGGTTGAAGACGGCGAGAGGAGAACTGCTGAGACCTTTACGGCGTCTTTACCCATTGGAGTTGACTGCGCTGATGGAGGAGTCTTCGGTTTCTGAGTCTATTACAATGGACCACCTTGATGATGAAGTGGATGGGTCTGTGGTGAAGGTGACTAGATGTGGACGTATCAGTAAGAGACCGGCGAAGTATATGTAAATTTGGGTTCTGTGTGAGAGATCTTTAGACTAGTAAATATCTCTCAGGTGGGAGAATGTCAGGAATATGGACTGAAAAAGTGAACCGTTCGAATAGTAATTAGTTAGTTGTCAGACTTATGTAAAAAAACGTCAGACTCAGGTGACTTAATGTCAAATAATTTCGATTTTTCTGGCTGTATTTTGTTGAGTTTCTCCTAATATTTTGAGCGGTATAGCTAGTTATATTATATTTTGTGTTCGTTGGACCTTGTACGAGTTGCACGCTGTATTTCCACAAGCATTAATAGACCACTTTGAGGAAGTTGGAGTTTATCGTTTGCCCTGTAAACCGTCATTTTTGGGAACTGGGTAGTAAAGACGGGTAGTCTTATCGGAATCTCACAGCCGGTGTAGATGGTCATACCGGTGGACTGTAGGCCTCTGATGTTATCTCTGAAGCAGTAAGGCTCTTGGATTAGAACAACTTCACCCCTCCTACCTGCCATGACGCTCACTAATTCGGCGGTTGCGTCTCGGCTGTGTTGGAGGTAAATCTGACTTACCCGTATAATATCCATTGCGAGGCACTAATGGCTTGGGGCCTCCCTCTACTGGCCTGTCGGCTCCTTCCTTCCCTCCACTGGTTTTGAGGTTGTCGATGTTGTGGGCTGGGCGGGTCTTCGTTGGGTGTTATCCCTGAAGACCCTTATCAAAACCAGTTTGAAGAACATGGTCCAACCCACTGCATCGAGCCTTTTCGTCGTCTCCCGACTCACTCGGAAGACGAGACGCCATTCCCTTGGGGTTCCCCTCGTCTCTAGGTGATGCCAGCAAGTGGTACCTAGGGACCTGTTCTGGAGATCCAGCATCTTCAGGATCGTCCTGGCTTCGAGTTGGTCCTGGCTTCTGATCGTAAACGCGATCTTGACGGGACGAGGGGCTTCCGTGGCTCGGTAAGCCTTGAAAGCCTTGCCACCGCTGACTAGTGGCGGACATGTCGTCAGCAGCCAGTCGCGAGAGGCATCGTCCACAGCCGTCACCAGGAACCAACCGTTCTCCTGAAGACCCGAATTCCGGAACCAAAGTTCTGGGCCTCGGGGGTCTTCCGCGGGGCCCGCCATGGTCAACCTCATCTGGGTGATGAGGTGTCCTCGGATTTCCGCCGCTTCCTCTGGTGTAACTGTGGTGGCTTCTCCCTCTCCCAGTGGCTGGGTCCGCAGGCGCCGACCGCGCCGAGCTCGGTCTGTTCCTCAGAAGAGGAGACCTGCCCGAGCCCTCGGCCCGGCCAGCGACCCCCCGGCTCCCACCCCTAGGTCTCTTCGCTCGTCTCTCGGGGGGCGTCACCTTATCTGGGCGCCTTTCTCTCCCACCTTCGATGTCTCTGGGCGTGGATGGCCTTGGTTCATCTCTACAAAAGGCCGGGCACTCAGGGAGCTCGACGTGTTTTAGCTGTTTAGCTGCACGTCCAGCGTCCCTGCGTCGTGGGCCCCTTGTGGGGGGTCGCTGCGCAGGAGTCTTCTTTACCCTTTCGGGTCCTGAAGACTCGCGAGCATTGGCGTCTTGAGGAGTTGGCTGGCCGGTTACAGCCTGCTGTTCCCTCTTTCGCCTCTGCTCCTCCTCCTGTAGCAGGGTCCTGATCCAGGCGCCAGCTGGCACTACTACACATGTCAGGATTTTACACCGGTTGATGGGGCAGCCCCCTACGTGAGCTGGACAAGGGTGGGCCCCTGTACTAATACGGCGGCCTGGGAAAATTGCCATAAAACCCTAGTTGTTACGCCGCTACTTTCTGGATCGGCCCCGCTGGGATTCCGCCTCGTCGGCCAAGAAAGAAGACGGGTTGATCCACGGGCCCCTCAAGACATGCGTGCATTCCCTCCTCTTTTACCGGGCTTGGGGCCGTCTAGATGGCGACTTCCAGGCCGCGCGCTGTTTGGTGAAACATCACGCAGCCCTCACCCCCACCTAGGCGGAGTTGATAAAATTTCAATTACATTTTTTTCTTAATAGTTGAGGAAAACTACATCTTCGTATCCATGACATCAGTATCTTTTTCACCATCTAACATTGAAGCCATTAAATGTTGATTAAGCCTTTTCATATCGGAAATTTGATATGATATTGAATAGAATCGTGTTTCCACATAATCGTAGGAGGCACTGATTTTTTTCAAACTTTTTACGCAGTCGGTGTCTATGAATCAATCTGATCTGTTGATGACAAAAAACCAGAATTTTTGACTCTGACCAAAATTTCAAGATGGATTCAAAAAGTAAATAAAGATACTTCACAAGTCCACTCATTTTCCCAGTCATAAATATTTCACATTAACTAAAGTACAAGTTGAAGTTTATGAAATCAGTAGTCTGGCTAATCTCAGATGGTGTAGAGTGAGTCTGGCCAAAAGTTTGCGGATTCAAAAATTTGACCGAATTTACGGATCATCAGCACTCATTTTCCCATGCTTCAAATTACGCACATACATATACATTGATACAATCATAAAATGTTATTAAAAATAAGTCTGGCTGATTCACAAAGTTGGAGTATTAGTCAGGCGGCATCTACAAAATGGGAAAATTAATCAAAATTGCAACTATTTTCCAGAGAAAGAAAATTTTACACATGATAGATTGGACTATGATTAATACACGTCTGGCTGACATTCACAATCGCCCAGGTCTTGCCAAAAATAAATATAAACATAATTGAAATACTTTTCAAGTATACAGTTTATTGATTGACAGATTTGTTTTTTTTTAATGTACCTAGCGCTTGATAAACTATATCTCTTCACCAAAAATGACCTCGCTCCTTGCTCATACAAAAGTCTAAGGCCTACTCAGCCACTTCTCATCAAAATGTTGATAAAACAGATTAGCGATTTTTTTGGAAAAAATCTATGCAAGCCACTGGATTCGGTATTCCTCAAAACGGGCCTATACCAAATTTCACCAAAAAAAATGTTTACATCTATTCATTTTTTTTTTTTTATTTTCAATATCCGCAAAAGTAATGATTGATGTATTGCAGAACATGATGGCCTGGTGGATTTTTTTCAGAATAGAGTTGTTTCTCAAAAACAACCGTGAAGTTTTGAATACAAATAGATGATTAATTTTTTTCATAGATAGGTACATCTTGGAGCACATTAATATTGAATCGTGCACTTTCATGGAGATCACCCTTCGTTACAATCATCCCTGGTATCTTTTTATATCAAGAGTTGCTTGTCTAAACGGAGCCAAAACCAGATGTTGGCCCACTATTGTTCCATTTCTTATTTCGCTGGCTGTTTTGACAGCGCTCTCATTTTCTAAGCCGCTGAAAAATGACCTCTTTTTAGTATGCAACGGATCATTTTGCCTCAACATTAATCGTGTTTTGTTGTATGACTCTATTTCCAAATGCTATCACTTGGATGTTTTCTGAGTTATGAGTAAAACAACTACCATGGTATGTGTAGTTGCTTCTCATAGCACTTGACGGTTCCTTAGTTGAAAAATATCACTTCGCAGCAGCTGCTATCGCTTGAAGCTAAATCGATTGGAGCAATAATAGCTAGCTTAAACTATGCCGCCCTCAGGTAGACCACAAATAGCACACATAGTTACTGTTTAAATGCATATCCACTTATCATGCTGTCGCCGGAGTATTCTGACTGGATGAAAATGCCTTTCATTGAACCTAGGAGGAACCTGATTAACATCTCTTTCCTTGCATTATTCTTCCCTGTCGCCTGTCTACTCGTTCCCGTAAACTCTATGAATGCTCGTTTGTATAAGCAGATTCCACACGATTGATGAGAATACATTGCTATAGTGCCCTTTTACAATGAAAAGCAGAAACTATGATTTATAATTTCAATAGCTTATTATCATGGTTTGTATTTCAAACATACCGGAACTGTCTTTGCCATAAAAGATACAGAATAAACTCCAATGTTGAGAAGTTTGTATCAGGAGCGCGCCCTATCTCTAAGTTAAGTATAGGTACAATTCAAGCTTTTTAACAGTTCTCAAAGGCAGCATATATTATGCATTTGTTGTTTTAGGCGAATTGAGGGTTAGATGAGGCCCCTTAGCGTAGTGCAAAGGTGAGTGGTTTATTGGACTTCCTGGTCGTCCAGCTTCAAGTCCTGATTGGTGATGATGACTGAGAACATCAACTAGTGCCGTGAACGCTTGATAGGTATTCATTTAGGTTGGACTATAAACTTTTTTGGCTGCTAGAAATTATTGATACTATACAGCTTTACACAGTTTGTATTGGCCCCCACATATTCTCGAACACCAAAATGTTGGACTCGAACCAGCGCATCGCGAGATCCCGTCATACGGGTATTTTACCGACTCGCGACCGAATCGGTCAAATTACCCAAAATTAAAAATTCCCAAAAGTATCAGCTTGCTGGTTATCGACAACTTTAAATCATGAAATCGACATATTTTCCGATGTGCCGAAGGAAAACCTCCCGCGGACCAATTATTTCTTTTTGGTAATTTTCTCTAATTACATGTTAATTTTTGGCAAATAAGTTTTGAGCTACTTTTTATTAGGTCCAAAAAACAAACATTCATAAATGCGTTTTGTCAATTTTTATGAAATTTTCTCTTTCGAAAAACTAAAAGACATGAAAGTCTCAATTTGAGTGGATTAATAATTATAAACTGATATGAAAAATTCAAAAAGTGAAATAGCGCACCTTTTTGTGTTCTTAACAGTATAATAATTAGTCATTCATCAGCATAAATACATTTTTAGAGAAATTCAACAAAATCGAGTAGGTAAAGCACATTATTCAAATATTTTCAAAATAGTATTATTTATTGATTTGCTGAAATGGGAAATCTATTGTTTTTTTGTAAACATTGTTATTTAGAATCTGGTCTGTATAAATCTCCCATTAAAGGCTCGAAAAAAACACATCTTCCTCTTTTAATCTCAATCGCATTTTTCTTTTGAGATATTACGGGAATTGAATGAGTTAAACGACCATTGTAATACATCATCAAGGTGAGTGGAATCGACGCGCCTAATGGAGTGTTAACCAAAGCGGTATGTTGAAGAATTCACCTTTATGTCAGCTCATTTGAACATGAAACGTTTCATTTCTTATGCTACTTTATGTCCGTATTTCAATAGTACACATCTCTTGGTTTGCTTGAACAAACCGCAATGTTTCCCATTTTCACTTCCGCCTTCTTCAAGTCTCATTAGGAACACGATAATAATGATAGTGATATTTGTATCGAACTATATTATAATATTATATTATATTATATAAGTATATTCTCAATTGATTTTGTTACCTATGATCCAGTAAAATTATATCGCTTCATATAGGGTAAAATAAAAAAAATACGAAAAAGCTGATTTTTCAGGGTTTGTCAGTGACTGTCTCCTAAGTAGAAAGTTAGCAGAACCGGAAGTTTTTATGTGGTAGAATTTGAGCATTAGTGGTGTTCTTTTTTAATTGTGCTACAACAAAATTATCAGTTGCAAATTGAACATAAGAAATTCTCGATAACTTTGCTTCAAGAATGGTTTTTATAATAATTTTAATATTTCTTGACTTAGGGTCAATGAGCCGTTTGTGGTGATTTTCAGAAAACTTCTTTTACAGCAAATTGACTAGTTCAAGAGTTGTTCATAATAAATCGACAAGCGACTTTCTCCCATGAACCTTCTTTGTCACTTGATTATTTTTGGAGATAGCGCCCAGTTCATGGACAAACTAGGCTAGTTTCTGATACAAAAAATAGTCGAGTCACAAAAAAAGTTCATAAGCCGAAGATAGTATTATG
The DNA here is from genome assembly GCA_958502075.1 of Orchestes rusci. Classification (NCBI taxonomy): domain Eukaryota; kingdom Metazoa; phylum Arthropoda; class Insecta; order Coleoptera; family Curculionidae; genus Orchestes; species Orchestes rusci. The sequence continues at coordinate 60,504,382 of OY293305.1, read as the reverse complement.
AACACCTTTGATTTGGTAAATTTGCAGAACTAAACAAGAATTACGAAACTATAACCGAATTTGTCCATGAACCGGGCGCTATCTCCATAAATAATCAATTGTTGAAAAAAGTTCATGAGAAAAAGTCGCTTATCTATTTATTATGCACAACTTCTATGCAGGTGAATCTGCCGAAAAAAAAACTTTCTGAACCGAACGGCTCATTGAAGGGCCGCTAAGTCAAGAAATATTATACAAATGACGATTTTTTTGGACTACTACTATTGAAATCACCGAGTTTGATTGATAAAGGTGATTCCTGTTCTTCGACATGTTTACCAACACAAAGATCAGTTTATTAACCAAACATCGGAATATTAGGATTCCTCCTTTCACAGAAATTGGTTTAAAATAGACACTGATTAACCGAAGTCTACAGAAAGCTTTTAAAAGAATGCTGATATTGATTCTATGATATTTGATAATTTTGATATTCAAAAGTGGTTATTTGAAAACAGTTCTACAATAGAACACTTCAATCTTTTCACATTCTTTGTTTTAACATGATATATTGACCACTATTGCTATCTTCGAATCAGTAATTGTTATGAGGTCGGTTGAGTGAGAGAAAAGTTGCAGTTTTGGATGCTCATTGAACATCCATTCACTGTGAAGCAAAATTATTTTTAGTTTGTGAGATACAGGGTAAATTGTGAGAAAGGCCAAAATTATTTTCATTACCATATTTCCGATTCTATCCATATTCGAGACCCAGTTTAATATTGGATGTCTTATAGTTTTTACAATATGATGTCTTTGAAAAGTGTTTACGCCGGCGCCGTTTCGTATTCGACTAACCACTATCAATTTCGTTCTTTCAAATCCGGACCTGGATTTTTTATCATTTTTAAAACCTTTCTTCATACCCTTTTGTACCTGATGTACCACACAACTATCATTGGCGGCGTTTCGACCCTGTAAAATATCATCAGGATTTATCACGAGTACGGCTTTGAATTCATCATATTTCAAAATTTGAAAGCCTTAAAAATGTTTTATCCAATCATAATTTATGTTTAAAACATGAATAAAATTAATCGAAGCACCAAAGTTTTGTTTCGTCTTGTATTAGAGCAAACAACATTAACGTGAATCTTTCAAATACGCTGGACAATTTTCATCCCATAAGGTGAATGGGTAACAACGGCTCTTTAAAATGACCACCACGATCACCTGATATGACACCAATGGATTTTTCCATATAGGGTTTTACGAAGGGTTTTATTAAAGATAGAAGATAGGGTGTGAATAATACACCCTATTATCTATCGAAGAACACCGCAGAATATAGATTGTAAATCAGAAGACTTTTACGAGTATCTACCAAAATCACTCCTGGAATGTTGGAAAAAGTCCATGAAAAGATAGTTGTCGATTTGAAAAAAGTACCTTTAAAAAAAATTTCATACTCAAAAACCATAAAAATAGATGCAGTAAAACTTGAACCATTTTGAATTTTGAAATATGGTGAAATCATAGCCGTACTGGGGATAACTCCTGAAGATGTCATTTTACAGAGTCGAAACGTCGTCAATCGTATTTGTTTGGGATTTTGTTCTCACACAATTTTATTGTACTTTTATGCTTTTTTTGACAAACGTTACATACATCCGTCATACCTCTCACAGGTAATGACAAAAAAAAGACCACGTTCTCAAACATATCCCTCACCTTGAAGGGTCCACCTTCAACATTAAACATCATACAGGAAAACAATAATTATCATAGATGTCAATGCAGTCTTATTCTGTTTTCACGTTCACTTCACTAGTGACAGTCAGTACAGTCTACAGGTAGCGGACAAATTTTTGCGAAGGAACGGGTGTAGTGAAACCCTTTGCAGTCTTGATACTGGCTACTCACGCCACCATGTTTGGACCTGCACCAAAGTTATTCTTCCCAGAGGCCAATATAGTGGAGGGGATAAGCTTCTTTCAAAACCGTATAAAGTTCTTCATAAATCAAACAAGCGTTACCTACAACTCTTTTCAAATGGGACTTGAATGATCTGACTCCTGCCTTCCAGATACTACCGAAGTGGAGAGACATACTTGGAATGAAATGCCAATCAATACTCTGGTTCGCAAAACACTCTGAGAAATGAGTTTTATCACGTTTCAAAAACTTAACCAACTCTTCAACTTCATTACGCGCCGCAACAGAGTTTGTACCGTTATCTGAGTACACGTTTAATGGTCTTCCCCGACGAGACACAAATCGTTCGAATGAGAGCAAGAATGCCTTTGTTGTCAATTCTATATGAACTGCCTTCGTGGCAAAGCAAACAAAAATGCAAATATAACACTAAGAACCGGTACTTTCACATTCGAATACATAAAATAATAACTGTCACATAACAAATGGAGCGTTACCATGGCGGGACCAATTTGGAGGTTATTCTGAGGGAATAAAATCGACTACTTGAATGTGAAAGTACCAGGCCTTAGATTTTTAACCTCCTCTTCCCTTCTTATTCCTAATAAGAAGAGGTCCTGCGTAATCGTTGATTGAATATATTCAATCAACGGCGTGATCAACTCCAACCTTAAAAAAGGGAGGGGCAGGAGACACTCGAGTCTCAGGTGAAATTCCCATTATCAGATTTTAAGAAATTGGATTGGCTTTAAAGCATTTTACACATTTATGGACAGTACCTTTAATACATAATTCGATAATTGTAGTCTACCCCCCCCCCCTCAGGATACCTTGCGAATCCATAAAAGGATGTAGCTTAAGCAATTTATTTCCTGAATTCAGCTCATCACTCTTCTTTAGTTCCGAAATTTATCTATAAAATGACTCATGTTCTGGAAGTTTCAACAAAACATTCATTGAAACTCTAAGCTCCTCAGTAGTGAGGAAAAAAACACTTGAAGATTGCTTCCTGCACTTGGAAATAAATCTCAAGCAATATCCCACGACTCTTTTCAATTTAATAAGGCTAGAAAATGTATCAAATGAAAATAGTTCACAAACCTCGATTTTCAAAACACAACCTTGATCTTTCATCTCTGAAACTTTACTCTGTGGTTCGAAATCGCATTTGGGCCATGACTTTTGGGAAAACAAAAGCCACTGTGGTCCATGCCACCATAAATCACAACTTAAAAGCTGAGATCTGCAGGGTTGTTGCATGTACGAACATGATTCCAATCCGCTGTTGATGTTAAAGACTGGATCTGCACCACACGATTTCCAACAAACGTCTGTAGAATGTTCGGAGGAGTATGAATCCAACTCAGAACTACCGTTGAATCACTCCGGAGATAACATGAATTTATTGAAAGTGATAAAGATGTTTCCAGTTTGTGAACCAAATTCGCTAAGAGTAATGCTCCACACAGCTCTAGCCTTGGTACTGTGAGGACTTTCAGAGGCGCTACTTTGCTTTTTGCACATAATAAGCTAGCGGTAATTTGACCATTTCTAAGTACACTTCTAACATAAAACATGCAGATTTCTGAATTCTGGACACTTCATCACATAGCTCTACTGCCTTCTCAACAGTGTTCACCCCTGTCAACATATCATCCACATAAAAATCCTTCACTATAACTCTGGCTGCTCTCGGAAATGAATCTTCGTTCTCTAAAGCAAGTTGTTTCAAGCAACTAACTGCCTGAAATGGAGCTGAAGAAGTCCCGTACGTTACTGTTTTTGACTGGAAGGTTTTAATATTCTGATCTTTCTCACTCCTCCAAAGTATCCTTTGAACACATCTTTGATCCTCCTGAACCAGAACTTGCCGGTACATCTCAACAATTTCTGCACTGATAGCCACATTGTACTGTCTGAATCGCAAAATGATGGAGATTAGGACATGACAGGACCAACAAGTTGAAGGTCATTTAATGACACTCCTGAGTCCCATTTCGCAGAGGCATCAGAAACAACTCTCAATTTGGTTGTTTTACTCTTTTCGTTGATAACCCCATGATGAGGTAAGTAGTAAGATACTTTGGAAGACTCTTGATTTTCTATTTCAGACATATGTTCCAAGGACTCATATTTCTGCAAAAAATCTGTGTATTGGTTTCTAGGAGCTGGATTTCTTTGAAGTTTTAGCTCAAGAGCTTGAAATCTCCTCAAGGCATTCGTTTTTGAGTGGCCAAGACACTCAAGGGATTTTTTAAGAGTAATTTGTACTATGAATCGGCCCTTGCTTATCCGAGTAGTTGACCTCCTGAATATCTCTTCATAAAGTTTTTCATCGGCAGACCAAATTTTCTCTGAAGAAGAAACCTCCTCAATTTCCCAAAATCTTGATAACTGCTCTTGTATGTCTAGATTTGTAGACAAGTTACACCGGGAGATTTGAACATGAAAACTTAGTTGATATACTCACCATCCAATACCCAACCTAGTTGTGTTTTCTGCAGTGTTGGTAAACCTTTTCCTAGATGAATTTGGTCTCCAAATAAAAGATTGAGATACATACTTTCACCAATGAGGATATCAATCTCTCCAGACTTATTAAAACTTGGATCAGCCAAACATAAATGATGTGCAGTTTTCCAAGAAGATACATCAACATTACATGAGGGATAAGTTCCACTAATTTTTGGAATGACAACGCAAGAAAGGTCAGATTTAAATTCACCATATAATGATTGCATGCTCACACAACACCTGTATTTCAACTACGACACATTCTGACCTAACCCGGTTACACTTATTGGTAAGTTGATTTTCTCAAGACCTAATTTCTCACAAAACTCATCTGTGATGAAGTTACTTTGGCTGGGCACTGTCTAAAAGAGCCCCAGCTACATGAACAACGTCATTAACATCAACCACCTTCACCAAAGCAGTTTGTGGTAAAACATGTGCTGGAAATCACAATTCTTCAACATACAGACGGCATGCATGATCCACTACCGTATCCCTCTCGTAGGCAATTGAAGCAGAGTTTCAAATCCCGCACCTTTTGTATCCTTGACTCAACCGAAGATTTCAAAAACTCAGGGCAATTTGATATGGAATGTGAACTTTTACACATTAAACACATATACTTAATGAAACCTGCTAATGATCGAGTATTGTTCCATGAATTTACCTTACTTGACTACCCGTTTTATTGTTACTCTTGTCTTCACCGTCAATCTCCTTTTTTGACTTTGACAACTCCAGGTTCTCTGATAGATCAGCTCTACGTTTCAAAAAATCCAAAAGCTCGCGCAATGTGGGAAACTCAAACTTTGGATCATTTGAGCCTTGATTATTATGTAGAACCTTCAAATCTGCACTAATTACTTTTCTCTCCTCCAACTCACGTTCGGTCTTCTTATCTAACTTATCGCTTGAGATAAAAATAAGAAGAGAATCCCATGAATCCGTGGGCTGATTCAAGGTTTTTAAACTTTGAATGTGTTTTGAAATTGAATCCACCATTCTATTCAATTCAAAAGATGACTCCACTGTCAATGTCGGTAAATTCACAAGACACTTGATGTGATTTTGCACTAAAATCATCGTATCTTGCACACAGCATTTCCCATGCTATCTTGTAGTTTTTAGTCGTAGTTTCAACACCCCGTAAAACCTGAGCTGGCCCTCCCTCGAGAGAAGTCCGCAAATAATGAAACTTCTGCACAAGTATCGATGATTTTCTTACTCTCAGCATTCTAATTATTGCTCCTCAAGGGTATCGACCAGAAACTCAATTTGGCTCTGAATCTCCTCAAAATTCGACAGTATCTGAGAGTATTTCTCCAATCAATTTTCTAGCTCTATAATGGTCTGCCTATCAATATTCTCTGTCATAACATTGACGATATTATGCTTAACACCCTCTAAATAATTTTTAAAAAGAGTTTGCTTACCCTTGTTAATAGCTCGTTTTTTAGTAAGTGCTTCAAACTCAGTTCTTGAACCCTCATCCATGATTTTTCCTGAATGAAAGATCAAATGAAAACGAATACAACTCTGAACACGCTCAAATTAGGTAAATTTAATTTTTTATAGGTCATTGCAGAAAATAACCTTGAAGTCAGCTGATTGTACCGTGAACAAACATTAACCTCTAATTGTCATTTTTTTCTTTCACTTTCTGGGACATTTTTCGAAATGCAAGTGTGCAATATGGTTTTGTTAAGATTCTGATCCTGCAAAGCATTGGAATGATCGATTATCTCGCGAAGTTAGAAGCAGGAAGTCCAGAAATTTTGATTTAATACAAGCACAAAATTTCGATTGTAAACAACATAGACCCTTTTGGTTAAAGTGATTCAGACTTTGATGCGAGCCCTCAGGGCTTTCCAAAAATAACTAACATAGACATAATTAGTTATTTGGTGTTCACCACAAGTTATTATACTGCATAGGCAGTTTTGAAATCTTGAATGATGATTTCAAAATTTGAAGGCCGGGTTTTGTACTCACTGTGGAAGTTGCAATGCAGACCATATTATTATCAGAGCTAAAGAAAGTTATATTTACATAATTAGCTCTTTTTTCCTGATGTCTCGATAACAAATTGATTGATTTTTTTGTAATAATATGTATTGTTTCCGGTACAAGCTGTCAATTTTGACGTTATGTTGACAGGTCTCTGAAATGGCCTATTCAAAGTTACAGTGACGGATCAACATTGGAGGTTGAAGGTTGGCAAAAAAAAAATTAAATGTCATAAGGTGCTCGCTAATTGGAATGGACAGATATAATTGTTGATTATAAACTTCATTTTCTCTATTAAAGAAGGGTTTTGATCACCAATTCCAAAATTATCATCACTGTCTATTCTCAAACGTGTTTTTCTATCTAATCAAAAAAATTTTTAACATAGCAAAATAGGACGACGAATCACAGTTCAATCTATGATTTTTGTAATCGAACATGTTTGCCAACCTTCAACCTACAATTTTGATCTATCACTTTAACTTCAAATAAAAAATGAACTGTATATTATGTCAAATGCCGTTGTAGTAACGATAATGAAACAGAAGCTTCATCTCACGAAAATATGTATAGATAGAATAGGAAAAGACTCACAATAGCTCAAAGATTGTATCTTTTGCACTCCAAAAGATGTCTGGAAATTTCACCAGTGTCAGGCTCAATGTCTTCCTCAGACGTCTTCCCCCTTGAACATTATTCTTGTCTCTAGTTCACAGTGTCACATAATACTCGTACTCCACTCGAATACTCGTACTCCACATCAGTCTTCACAGGCTTAAGTACATCACGGTTGGATCAGGACCATGTTTGGGATTTTGTTCTCACACAATCTTATTGTACTTATGATTTTTATTGACAAACGTTACATACATCCCTCATACCTCTTACAAGTAATGACAAAAAAAATACCACGTTCTCAAACAGTATTTGTTCCATTGTAATGAAAAGTTTTAAAAATGTTAAAAAAATTTAGGTCCATATATATTTAAAAAAATGAAGTTGATGATGTTTATTCGAATACGAAACGTCTAATGGATCTTCAATGAGCATCAAAAACGGCAAATTTTCTTCAATTTAACCGACCTCTTAGCACTCACGGTTCCGGAGATAGCAATAATAGTGGTATCACTTAAAACGGACACCCCAACTCAAATAACTTAAGATTCATAGGGAAATTTCATTTCGTTATTTATCTCTTTCTTCTAACTAAGGAATATTGTGTCAGATAGATACATTAAGTGATTTTACTGAATCAACAAAAATAACACTTTTATTTCTCAAAACAAGTCCGGTAATGACACATCACATCATCAAAACCGGATTCATCTAACTTTGGATTTGTAGCATGGTTTGGCTAGCGCCATCTCATGATTTTGATTAATAACTTGACATAAAATGTTGGTGATATAAGTAGCTATCTATATTTTCCTATTTATATATCAAGTTGTGATATGGTTTGGCTGGCGCCACCTCATGGAAAGAAGCCCTCTTAATGTGTGCATGGTTGGACAAGAAGGTATCTCTTTTGAACCGACTGAAAAAAAATATCACATTATGAAAAAAACATTGTACGATAGACAGTCGTATAATGTTAGTGAACTACTCGTCTAGAAATTCCATTAACATCTTGAGTCGTACTTTAATAAGCCATTTTCTGGTCTAGTAATGGTAATGGTAATGGTGAGGGTGGGGGGCCAAAGCCCGGCGAGTAGGCCCAGTGGCCCTTTTCGCCATCCCCGCTTGGCCAACCCAACTACTCAAACCGGCCCGTTTCCGTCGTAAATAGGAACAGACTTTCCCAGCTCAGGCACCCCAACTTTTCCCTGGAGATGGTTGCTGTTCCTAGGACCTTCCTTCTCAAGCGACCCCACCTGTCGCAAACTCCCAGCAGGTGGTATGAGGCTTCTTCCGCCCTTCTGCAGTGGGGGCATAGGGGAGATTCGCTTATACCTAACAAATGCATATGTCTGTTGAGCCTGCAATGACCTGTCAGAATGCCAACGATAGTGCTCAGTGCCTTCCTGCTCTTGTTCAGCAATTGGGCCGTCCCTGGCCTGTGAGGCTCTGATATTGTCTCTTTGCCTGTATAATGGGTTACTGTTCCAGTTCTCAACTGTCCTTTCCCACGCCCATTCGTTGAGAGTGCGTGAGATCAGTTGTTTACTAAGGCCTAAAAATGGTTCCGGTCCGGACAGTCGCGTGGCAGGTCTAGTAACGTAAATAACTATACTCAACTCAAAATATTGGGGGAGCAACACTATCAAAATATTGAAGGAATTCTTCATCATATTCAAAAGCGTTTATTCCTAGTTGCTTATACTAAAAAAATAAAATTAATCATTATTATGAGATTCACTTCAAGCTTTGATGAACGATTGAACCTCTATTTTTATTTCTCTGTAATTAGTCCAAAGTTACTTGATTTAGACCATTAATGTGACGCACTTTGGATTTGTCGAAGATTTCATCGGGCGTCGAAAAATTATATTTTACAAAACTCGAGCGCCACCCTCTGGATTTCTGTGATGGAGGGCCAACAACGCCTATCGGGTAGCCTTCGGACAGTTGAGAAGGTAATCCAGTTTTTTTTTTTTCATTTTTTTTTTGGATTCCTCAAAAAAAACAATATTGAACCTATCAAACCAAAATTTTATTATTTTTTATTAAAAAAATCCACTAGTTCTTTATTGTAATGCAAATGTAATTCCGTCAATTTCATTAAATGTTATGTTATTTTGAACATCTCGTTATTCAATTTGTAGTTCATTGTTACAGGTAATAAAACAAATTCAATTTCCATGGCAACATAGGCAACTGTTGATGCAAGGTATTGTTTGTGAACATTAGCTTAAAGAATTTATTAATCTCAAGTTGTCGTAGCTTTGTTATTAGTGAATATATTTTGTTGAAATTTTGGTCACAGCCATTTGGAGACACTCTGAATCCAGTGGCGTAGTGATTTATTTGATAAAAAAAAACGCTTATAAAAATTCGATATTTTCTATCACAAAAAAGTAGTGCAATATACCTTGAAAATTGAAATAAACAATTCAAAACTGTCATGTAGTAGACCCTTCAAAACTTGACATTAAAAAAAAAAATGGTTGAAATCGGTTAATAACTTGAAATTTTACAGGGTAATAGTACCATCACAAAATAAAATATAAAGGGCACTTACCAAATTGTGAGTAAAACAAAACAAAAAGCACTTATCACTCATATAGGAGACATTAATTATTATAAAGTTGTACATTACATAGTGTGTGAATTTTACTTGTAAGTACCATCTTACTGCACTTTCGTCAAATCGAACAATGTTGCGCTTTTATCACAACTCTCTGAATGTGCGAAATTGACGAAAGTGAGGTTCAAATGAAAGTTTTTATTCTGTGCACTCTCCAATACAAAAATCTATTGACGCGCAAACAGCAGGTGTTCCTGTCCTGCATAGGACCATGTTGCCGTGGTGAAATGCTCGATGCTTTCCTCCACTATCCATTATAGATCCCTACGATCCCACTGATCAGCCGTTCCAACGCACAAACACAGAGGCAATCACCTACACCTTATCGAGGATTAGTTTGCAGTTTTCGGTTGGTGTTTTTTATTGTTAATAATTCTCCTTGTTCTCAGCAGAAAAAAAAAATGTGTAGACCACGGCGATAAAGTGATTTTTATTTTTCCAGGCTGAAAGAAGAACTGTACGGGCAAGCTTTAGCGGGCTTGTTATAAGCATGAATGGATACCGGTTATTTGACCAGACTGAATGTTTAATTCTTGGTCACTTGTGGTCAGAGCCGAACGTGGTTTATTCTGAACTTGGTTTCTTGAAAACTGATAAAATAAATGTCAAAAGTCTGATCTCTACTGTTCTTACAAGGCATATTTCAGTTTTCCTCATTTCATTTTCATGTACTTACTAAAAAAAAACGTTCTTCATGTTTTTCTGAATTGGGAAATAGGTGTTGATTGCTGCATGAACTAATCAGTCTTGTTTTACTAGTTTTCGTGGTAGGGTGACTTGCTGGATATCTTGCCTTCACAAAATCTGCTTTTTTACTGGTAGATAACCAACTTTCTTCAAGAACATACCACCTGGAAAACCGGCACGCATGCTCATAAGTTACCGACACAAAGCAGTGATCGGATTTCCGAACGACGCCGAGCCCGTGCTCATAAGTTACCGACGTAATTCTAGTTTCATGTCTGTAACATATGATTGGTGGCGAACTGTATTTCTTGTATTGATGCTTTCCAGTCAATTTGCACACAAATCACTTGGTGCGGAAAGACTTGTCTATCATAAGAAGTTAATTTTTGAATTAACCTATTTTTCTTGTTTTATTATGTGTTCTATGTACCAGCATCACTGTTCGTTTTTCCTGATCAAGATGGTGAGATGTAAACGTCGCTGATCACAGTTCCAATCTTTGAAAGAAACAAAAGAAAAATACTATAATTTTCATTTTCTCTCGATTTAAATTGCAAACGTTTGATGTTACTCTCAAAAAATTAGATCGTTGAAAAATATTTTATTTTGGAAAACAAATATCCACTTTTCAGTGTATACCCCCAATATCAGATATCACATAAAAAATGTCGAAATGGTCTTGTGAAATTTCCCATCAATAGACATTAATATTGGGATGAATCATAGGGGTACCTAACGCAATCGATCCAAGTTGCACTGGAATCTTCGACCGAACAAAATAAATCAGGCATACACTCAGATTTTTAACATTACCAATTAAAATTCATATCAAACTTCAGCCATATGTGCTTTATTAACCTCAGTTATTCGACTAGCTAAGCGTTTGCAACTACGAGTTCATATTTCAAAACTTCTCCATAATATGTTAAATACAGGTTTAATGAACCATAGTCCAGTTTTGCAACGGCACCGTGAAGTCAGCTATTTGTTGGGAAAAATTGAGTTTATTTTATATGAATATTTTGCTTTACAAAAACTTTGATGGGATGCTGGAGAAAACGTTGATGTAGTTAGAAAATTGTTGAATTTTGATGTGTCCTTTGGTAAATATAGTTCGTGATAAAATCACTCGAGATGAAATATTGCTGACTGGCTTTAAACCAAAATACTTTAACTTTTTTTTGTGTAATTCTATGGCTTTCTAATATGAAGATAGGGAGAATCTTTCTTCCCAATGAAAATTCAAGACCATACATTTAACAATTGTTCATTACCCTATTTTTAAATTGTACCTGTCTTATCGACTCGACTATGGCCCCAAAGACATATTATTTCCATGGCATTCTGATCATTTTATAGACAAAGACCGCTCAAGCTTTGCTACGACTCTGCTCGACACGACGAAATTGGATTTTCATGTTGAATTTCCGAATGGTATTGTATAACGTTTGATTGCACACTCTTCACTACCTCCTTCTCTGAAATAATCACGTTAGAACTGATACTGATTTTGTTGCAGGGAAATGACAGCTGGCAAGGAAATGATAATGAAGTGAGTATGAAAATAATTACACCGCTGAGTGACTAGAGTGCATTGAATAACTACTAATGTTTATGTATTTTTTCACGAATCTACCTTTTTCAAAGTGAATCAGTTCAATATCAAGAAGTTGATTCAGGAATACGTCGTAATAATATTTGGTTTGTTCAAATAGCTGTGTTCAATTCTATTACGATCGTTTGGACTGGTGCGGTGCAAAACTATACTAACCTCAATAAAATCTTTGAAGAATCATTATAAACATGACTAAAAGAGGGCCAATGCAGTGTATAATACACACTAGCCAGTTTCGATGTGGTTAGAGAATTCAAGTCTGTTATCAACAAAGAAACTTAGGGCCGATATTTCAATGTCCATTTAGGATTAAGGTACACTTGAAGGTTATTTTGCACCGTGGATTTGTCTCCCGTGAGTGTCGTGTTTCAATTGCGACACCCACATTAGATCATTAGTTAAATGATAAATGTGGCGCAATTGAAAAATTGCACTTTCGGCGACCAATAGATCGTTTCCAAGTACGTCTTGAATCTCAGCTGATTCCTGAAAGTGACACATCATTGTGACATATTTGATAATTTAAGGTTGAAGTTATGTCTGAATTACACTCAATTTAATTTCGAAGTGGAACTGTCAAATTCTCGCTTGGCAAACGGGAATCATATGCTACCATCCACATTGAATTTGGCGTAAGCGTGACTTTGACAACCTTGACGACTTCAACCTTTAAATTTGAACCAGTGTTATTAACATGCGGAAAAGTCCGATTTGTGGACATTTTTCCACTGTTAGGATATTTTTCGGTCTAAAAGCTAATTGATATCGATAATCTCGACGATGACTATCGATATCGATAGACATTGTCATCATCCATTAGTCAGTGTCACCCGGGCGCCACAAGTGGGGGGGCGCCAAAAAACGTACATATTAACATTAAATGAACTTCCCCTACTAGAAATGAGGGAAAATTAATTATAAAGGAGGAGAAATTGAACCAGAAAATTTTTCGCCTCCGCCGCTTTGCCTGCGGCGCTTTCTAACCTATTGAAAAGGTGGCAGGTGGCAACCCTAGCGCCGATCCTAGAGTTCGCCTCAGGCGCATATTTACAGATGCTAGCGTGTGTTGGCACCGGGGTGTTGGAATCAGCTAGGCTTTGAAAAAAACATTCATCTACAAATACAAATACTAGCCGATTTGGACACTCCGACTGGAGTGCTGAAACCAGTGAGCTTTCGTAGTGGATATATATTTACAGATGCTACGATTGTTTACACTCAAGTTAAATGCGGTACAGGTTTGTCAAGAGATTGGGAGGATATACATAATTAGTCCGTTTAAAAAGTGACGCTCCTGCCCAGCGTAGCCGGTGGATGTTCTCTTAAATATCGTTTGAAAAGTAACGCTCCTGTCCATATGGGTGCTCCTGCCCGAGTAAAAAGGTACGCTCCTGCCCAGCGTAGCCGGTGGATGTTCTCTTGAATATCGTTTAAAAAGTAACGCTCCTGCCCATATGGCTGCTCCTGCCCGAGTAAAAAGGTACGCTCCTGCCCAGCGTAGCCGGTGGATGTTCTCTTGAATATCGTTCAAAAAGTAACGCTCCTGCCCATATTGCTGCTCCTGCCCGAGTAAAAAGGTACGCTCTTGCCCAGCGAACCAGTTCGTTGGTTAGCAACAGGTTAACATTCAAATTATTATTGTGAATCATAATTTATGTGTTGTGTATGGGTATCATGAGAATTCTGTATTATACCCACTACCCACAACATGCCACTACGAAAGCTGGTTTCAGCACTCTGGTCGGGGTGTCCAAATCGGCTAGTATTTGTAGATGAATGGTTTTTTCAAAGTCTAGCTGATTTCAACACCCCGGTGCCAACACACGCGAGCATCTGTAAATATGCGCCCCGGGCGCAGTTTTACCTTCGCACGTCCCTGCTTGAGGTGACATTGAAATATCGGCCTTAAGGTATACTTAAAGTTGATGTGAATTTTTAAATTGGCCACCAAAAGTGCGGTTTTCCAATAATTGCGACACGTCTTCCATTTAGCTAAGGATCTTATGTGAGTTTCGCAATTGAAACACGGCACTCACTCTTGAATGGACATTGAAATATCATCCCTTGAACATTTAATTAACGAATATTTGTTATAAATTGTGAATACCTGACGTCATCAAAAAGCGTAATTCTACCACGAATAGTAATTTGGGTCGTTAATAATTCGTCTGTACTGTGACGAAAACCGAATTGTTTAAATTGTAGATACTTAAATATTTTTTTGATAGCATACTTTTGACTTTTGGTCAGTGGATCATGTTCAGAATAGACAATTTGCACATTTTTTGGAATTAAGGAAAATATAAGGATTAGTGAGTACTGATACCATTGATGTTTGAAAAATCAACCTACGACCTCTATTAATGTAGTAATCACCGATTAAAGAGCGCCAATTAACATCCACTACGTCACAGAATACATTATATTATTATCTATCTCCATCTGACGTATTGACTGTAATAACTCTCTCTCTCTCGGGAGGGTAATATGACCCCTCCTCGTTTTTGATCATACAGTAAAATTTGCGGTTTCCTTTTTGTTTATTTAGTATATTTTTGGGTATTTTGGAGAAAAAAAATCGCTGATGACTTTCTAATATTGTCTCGAATACGTATATAAAATTTCAAGTCATTTGAAAATGTATGCAAATTGTCCATTCTCATGGACGATCTGTTGTAAATCGCCTTGCTTTCAAAGCAGTAATCATTGAGATCTACATAGAAAGTAACGGGTGTTCAATGAGAAACTGTGGTCATCTTGCCTATGGATGGCAATTGTTTCATTTTTTTTCATCATGGCCTTTATTGTTTTATAAAAAATACAAAGTATTTTTCGGTTACTATCAACTATTATGTATAATGTGTATTCTCTGGAACAATCCAGACCGTCTGGGGAGGAGTAGATCGTATGTCTCGGCTAACATCGCAAAAATTATAACACGAAAGTGTTGTAGATCAAAGCGCCACTCTTCGGCAGAATCATCAACAACTATAGTTACATTTTTCGCAACAAGAGTAGTAGATTCTCCACCATTGTGTCGCCAAACGATCTCACTCTCACTACGTCTAGCGGATATTTTTCTGGGGTAAAAGCAAGGAAAATCGTTTCGA
Organism: Orchestes rusci; assembly: GCA_958502075.1. Taxonomy (NCBI): domain Eukaryota; kingdom Metazoa; phylum Arthropoda; class Insecta; order Coleoptera; family Curculionidae; genus Orchestes; species Orchestes rusci. The sequence goes on along the minus strand of OY293305.1, from coordinate 60,489,291 downwards.
ACTATTTCCTTAGTCAGACCAATGTATGAACGGAGAAAGAAGTTTGAAACGAGGTTGCGTCAATCCTACGTAGATGAACAGGAAAGTGTTGTAGATCAAAGCACCACTCTTCGGCAGAATCATCAATCAAAAAAGTAGCTAAAATCAAATTACTGCAATTTCGGAAAGTATCCACCCCTGGAGCTTAGGCCCCTCTTTCCTCACTAAAACCTTTCTGCCAAGCACATCATTTTTTTTTTCAGCATGGGAAAAAGTACTTCAAGTACTATACCCCTTCTCTTCACAACTGCAGTGTTTCCTCTGTCAGACCCTAGCTATGCTGATGAAGCCTAGTGAGCAGACCCGTTCATAGATTAGTCTGACTAAGGAAATAGTTCGAAACGATTTTCTTTAAAAATTAGAACCTGACAGAAGTTCTGAGTTTCTGTACCTTTTTACAAATTAAAATTGGTTCTTTCCATCAGTGTTGTCGCTGTTTTTTGCTCACTTGACGTTTTTGGCTCCTTCATTTTCATTGCGCGTGGCCGTGTGTTCGCTCTTTTCTTCTGGACTTCGTGAGCCCCGTAATGGTTTTCACTTTTGAAAAAACACTATTCATGATGGAAGCCTATTTCTGTAATGGCACAAAACTTAATGGAGTGTGGACTTATTCAATACAACCCGCTCGAAATGAGTATCTGGAGCAATTTCCCCAGGAAGTGGTGAAATATAAAAATTTTCAAGAAACTCTCCAGAGATATGTGTGCAATTATTTCGGAAAACGGGAAGCCACATCTTGCATTAGGTAATGTTTTTCACTGATGAAGCATGTTTTTACAAAACTAGCTATAAAAGTCTCAGGATTTGCGGATATGGACTTCCCAAAATTCGCATGCGTTAATTGAAACATAAGTGTTTGCGCAGCAATTAGTTCAAGAGGAATTATTATTTGACCCTTATTTTTTGATGGAGAAGATATTTTGCGCAGGGAAAAGAGGCACTTGATCATTCGCTGAAAAACAAAGATAACTGGAAGTGACCGATGGTAAACGCGCAGGATGAGAATCGCATGTTCGTCTTCTCCAACTGTTCGCTTATGTTCTGCGGAACGTACAAAATCATAGTTTTTTTGTAAAAAAAACACCCTTCGATCTAAAAGCAATATCCATTAATATGATCTCAAATCATCAGTAAAATAGGCGAAAACAAGAAAAATCAAATGAAAACCATGCTAACTAGACTCTAAAAAGAAGAAAACATAGTTTTTTTGTAAATCTACTGAATCTTGGTCAATAGCACTAGACGCGTTTACAAATTTTTTATAAAATATTGTTTTTTCCCAGTAAAGCCAAATGGTTTTTATCAATTTTTTTGTAATTCTGTTGAGCGAAATGTCGTAGGTGAAAATTCGTCCCATAACTTATCCACAATAGAGCAGCAGGTGATAATATAAATGAAACTAAAAAGATTTGTCTAATAAATGTGGTGACAATTAATATTAGTCGTTGAAAAGATACGGGGCGTTGAAAGTACAATGTAGAATGCGCCCTCTAGGAATATATCAAATGTATTGAGATAAATGGCGGACACTTTTAACATCTACATATTAAAGTAAATATAAAAATGCTTTCAGAAAGTCTATAAATTGAGTTCTCGTTTTGATAAACCGGATTTTTACTTCTTTCCGGTATTTCTACTTTCAAGTCGAATATCGCGCAAACGACTTGAGATATTGATATTCATCAAGAATTAATTCATCTATCACATAGAAAGATTGACTTTATGAAGCCAAAACAGTCTCACTTTTACAGATTAAAAAATTATAAAAACATGTATTCATCATTGAGTACATAGAAAACGTCTTCCACAAATCAGGTTCAAACCTTAGACTATATATAGTCTAAGGTTCAAACTAATACCCAAATCGTGATTATCATCTACGAAAACCCTAGTATACTAATTTTTAATCTATTATCTTCAGCTATTTAAAAATTAAAAATAAAAAAAAAATCGAAATAAAGTTCACTTTCAATTTCTATATTATCTGTTCAACGGCTAGCATCTGCCACGACATTTATTTATATTATCACCTGCTGCTCTAGCAATGACGGATATGTTATGGGTCACCCTGTATTTTTGAATATTATGGAAATAAAAGTAGTTTTTTCAAATCAATCCCTTTTTATAATTTGACTTTGAGTCCTTTGATATTTTGATGCCTCAATTCTTCATGGTTTGACATTAATAAAAGAAGGAACACAAGCAAAATGTATCTACGGTACAGAAATTTACAAGGTGATTCGTTAAATCGTTTCAAGATAAAAAAAAAAAAGTCCTAATGAACATATCCGTATAGAAGCTTCGTGTGCATTGGTGTTGAATATAAAAAAAACAAAAGGGTATTCATAAAATAAGCATCAAAGCGATTTGATTGAGAGTCGGTGCAGTTATTCAAGCAACTTAAAATACAACTTTTCTTTTTCTTGTGTTTTCCCCATGGTTTTGGGAAAAAAAAAATAGAAACCACTATTATAAACTCTGAATCATCACTGATGTTTTCACATTGAAAAAGGAGCAACTCCAGACATATGTTCGTAGGAACTTTTTTTTCTAAAACGACCTCACGAATCACTCCCTGAAGTTTCGTACCGTAGTTAGAAAACAAACTGTATACCGGGTTCTTGGTAACCAGTTTGCTCTCGAGTTTGTTTTCTAACTACGGTACGAAACTTTAGAGGGTGATTAGTGAGCTCGCTTTGAGAAAAAAGTCATTCCTATGTACCATACATATGTCTGAGCTCCAGAGTTGTTATCTCAAAACACTACAATGTTAAAGTTTAAATAATGTACCCACCAACGCAACGGCGGCACGTGATATATTTTCAGACAGTGCATGCGCTAAAATGATATTTGGATATATCTATGAGTCATCACAACAAATAACTACCCACTAACACCTGTATAAATTGGCTAATCTTTCCAGATGTTGGTAGGTTCCGGGTGACACCGTATAAACTGACACCTCCCCTAACTTTTTTATTGTACAGCAATAGAAAAAATACTGACTTCAAGAGGAAATTTTTTCTAGTTTAAATATTATTTCTCCTTTTCTGTAACTGCAAAGCTATACGGGGGAGCGACAAAAAGTGTTTTTTTTTTATGAAAAGCCCCAATCATTTCTCTCCAGAATGAAAGATCTTTCTTTTCTGATTTCAAAAATACCATATTTGTTGACATTTCGCTCAGCCGTTTTCGAGATATTTTATTCCGAATTTTCACCAAATAGGCCGTTAGGTTATTTGAGTGAAGATGATCACCAAAAACATTGTTTTCATTTTATCCATGGCAAACTTTTCAAAAAGTCGTTAGTTGCCATAGAGCGATTATTGTGGCATCGAAACAAAATTAACAAAATAAAACTTAACGGCCTATTTGGTGGAAATTAAAATCTAAATATTTCGAAAACGGCTTAACGAAATGTCAACAAATATGGTATTTTTTAAATCAGAAAAGTGAGATCTTTCATTCTGGATAGAAATAATTGGGGCTTTTCATAAAAAAAATAACTTTTTGTCGCTCTCCTGTATAGCTTTGCAGTTACAGAAAATAAGAAGTGATATTTAAACTGCAAAACATTTCCTCTTGAAGTCAGTATTTTTTAATTTGCTGTACAATAAAAAATAAAAAAGTTAGGGGGGTGTCAGTTTATACGGTGTCACCCGGAACCTACCTACCCATTTTTTGTCATGTCCAAATATTATTTTAGCGCACTGTCTGAAAATATATCACGAACAGCCGTTGGACCTACACTTCCAACTTTCAATCAATGCTACCACCTCCTTTTTGTAAACTATAACAAAGAGGACGCGTAAGTTGGAATAAATTCATCCAAAATTCAGGGGTTTGTTTTGTGGGAAAACGCTCTGACAAGTCAATTTTTATTTTTGACTGCGGTTTTTTTGATGATAATTTTATGTATACAGGGTGGACCAAAGATAAGTTACGACCATCAACTTCATTTTTTCAAATGGAAACCCCCTTCTTTCATTTCATTTTCGAATTCTACATCAAATTCCAAGTAAGTTTTTAATTTGATGTAACTTTTTTATTTTGAAAGATAGAAAGACGAACCAAAAAAGAAATTGTAGGATACCTTAACAAGATTTTTGTCATAGGATAAAAAAACAATGGACGGTCGTTTTGTAAAAGATACCAACACGAGTTCAGTTTTTTCTAATGGTACACCCTGGAAGCCTATTTTATTATAATTTTGATGATATACGTATAACACTTTATTCTTTAGAAAAGTAGTTTTCGACATATTAGCAAAAAACGAATCTTATGAGATACCATAATTTCAAATATAATCTTGACCAATACGTTATCATGTATTGTGTTTTTTTTTCTTATGAGAAAGAACTTAGTCTTTTGTCATAAAAATCAAAAAGAAAAGTCATAATACCAAAAATCGCGAGGTCACCTAAACTGATAAAATAGATTAAAGTTTTTAAATTCACCATTACCTTGATAGCTGATGCTGGATAAAAGTTTTTATCAAATTGTTAGCTGTTACATAGTGTGACCCATTTAGATTGGAAACACCCCTGTAAAATTGTTGGTTATTAACCGATTTCAACAAATTTTGTTTAAATGTCAAGTTATGAAAGGTCCACTACGGGACAAATTTTAAACTGTTTATTTCAATTTTCAAGGCATATTACAAATTACAATACTTTCGTGATAGAAAATGGCGAATTTTTATTAGCGATTTTTTTTTAATAAATCGCTACGCCACTGGATTCAGAGTGCCTTCAAATGGCTGTCACCAAAATTTTATAAAAATATATTCAATAATAACAAAGCTACGACAACTTGAAATTCATAAATTCTCTTAGCTAACGGTCACAAAAGAATACCTCGCAAACAGTTGTCATGGTAATTGAATTTGTTTTATTACCTCTAAAATTAAACCACAAATTGAATAACGAGATTTCAAAAATAGCATAACATTTAATGAAAGTAACGGAATAACATTTTTATTACAATCAAGAACTATTTTTTTTTGTTAATAATAAAATTTTGGTTTGTTAGTTTAATATTGTTTACCTTGAGACATCGCCGAATAGGATCTCGAGGTGCATTTAAATCTAAAGTGGCATCCCGTAAACTGGCATTAGGATTATCTTTGAAATGATCTGAAATAGCTTGATTATTCATGTAGGTATCTTCTTTGCAGAGGATAACGTTTCAAAAGCATTTCTGATACTACATCGATTTCACAAAAAGTTTTGTTTATTTCAGGTCTGTTCGTAAAACAATCACAAAGCGGTCAGCGCTCAATCGATTGGTCAAAATAATCAGAAATAGTTAGCAAACTGCAAATGCTGAATGCTGATTTGCTCTGACTGGTTTGTGATTGTTCTACGAACAGACCTTTCGTTCACCGTACCGGAGCTGATGTTAGAACTTAGAACGATCCGCGTGTATTTCATTGAATACTTTACAAACTTCTCATACTTCTTTCGTTAACGCTCAATTAGCCATGATACAAAATGACAAACTATGAATAAATATTGTTGCCGATAAATAGGTGGGCAACAAGCTACTGCATCTCCATGGCAACTGTTGATGCAGGATGTTCTCTTGTGACTGTTGGCTGAGAAATAGTATATTCTTAACCTATGCGGTAAAGTGACATTTTTCCAAGCTGAAAGAAGAGCTGTACGGGCGACCTTTAGCGAGGCCGGACACTTCTTGAAGCCTGGAAAAATCACTTTATCGCCGTGGTCTACACATTATTTTTCTGCTGACACAAAAAAACCGTGAAAAAAGTACAGGGCTTTATAAAAAAAAGCATGTCCGAGTTTGGATTTGAACCCAGGTCTTTCCGCACTCCAGGCTAAGATCGAACCTCTGAGCCACCGTGGCCGGAAATACTCAAATTCCAGGTTTTAGCCACCATGTTGCATTTGTCTCGTATCTTGTATTGGTCCTTGTAAATCAAACAGCGACGTTAAAGTGTAAAATTCACTTTAATATCCTCAATGTAAAGGATTTAATTTACTCAGAATCCATAAGAAATATCTGAATAAGATGGTATTACATTCCATTGAATATTAATATACCTATTATGCATCAATCGCATGCATTCACAAAATAATCTTGTAACGCCCTCTATTAGAAATAGTTGAAAAAAAAATTACCACCTAGCCATTTTTCACTACTTTGTCGGCCTGGCCTTAGAAAGTCCCAGTTTCTTGTCTTTTTGGCGTCAGTAAAACTCAGTTTTGATGTCGTGACGGCAGAAAATGAATGATTTTCAAGTTGTCGTAACTTTGTTATTAATGAATACATTTTTGTGAAAATTTGGTCGAAGCTATTTGGAAGCACTTCAAATCCAATGACGTATTCATTTATGTAATGGAAAAATCGCTTTTAAAAATTTATCATTTTCTATCACGAAAAATTCCGTAATATACCCTGGAAATTGAAATAAACATTTCAAAATTTGTCCCGTAGTAAACCCTTCATAGCTTGATATTTAAAAAAAAATGGTTGAAATCGGTTAATGACCTGAAATTTTACAGGGATGTTCCCAATCTAAATGGGTCACACTGTAGTTATGCACAATACTGTATTTGTTTGGTTAAATTTCGAACGAGTAAGGCCCGGTTTCTCAAGTCCAGTTCAACGAAGGTTCAACGTTGATATGCGTTCAAAGATACACAGTCCAATGTTGTAGTATAACATACCCGGGTTCGTTCAACAGAGTTGAATGAGGTAAGTTTAATGACGTTCATGACGAATACCCACGTTGGACCTACGTTGTGATGACTCCACCTTCCAAAAATTCACTTACCTCGAATCGTAGTCGTGTACAGCATTAAACGGTTTCTTTTAAACACTCACATGTTATTCAAAACAAGACAAATTGTACACCACAGAATAAATGAAATATAAGGAGAATCTTCAAGACATATAGTATTAATATAGAGTTCGTTTTACTGACCTGTAATAACACGTTATATCACAATTTTTCGCAGCCCTTCAACGCCACTATCATACATTCTCTGTCGCTGACCGGTACTCGGACTCGGTACTCGGTACCTCCTACCTAAACTCCTACGCGCGTATCACGTGACAGAAAATCAATACAATGATGATGCGCGTGTATTATATAGTTTGTTCGCAAAGTATTTGCATATCAGCGTAATATAGGTCGTTCATAAGGTATATGGGTTAACGACTATATTTGATTGATTTTAACTGACAGTGTGATTGATGATAATTAGAGGGGACGGTATTCCCCAATGTACTTGAACGGGGTTCAACGTCGAACCATCATTGAGAAATCGAGTCTAAGTTTGACATACTTTTGGTGATTGATTCAAGCAAAAATTCCATATTATTTTCAATAGGGTTGTTTTTCTTGGGTCGCGCATATGTCAGGGCAGCTGGTGGCTGGTGATGTCAAATTCAGGACATGTGACAATATTTTATAACCTTCAAAATACTATCAGTGTCAGTGCCAAATTTAAGTGAGATTCTATTGAGTTTTATAAAGAATACCATAATTGTTGATACAGTGATACACAAATAAAACGTGAGTAGGTACGTGTTCTTAAACTATATAGGTCATTTCAGTCAAGTCAAGTCAGTCAAGCAAGTCATATTTTTGGACTAAGATAGAAGCACGCTCGTGAACGCGGCAATACTTGTCAGTTGCCCTGGCTAAAACGCATGCGCCTTATGGCGGGTTTAGCGAAGGCATAAGCATAACTTATTGATCAAAGCGGTATTCTAGGGCACAAGTCATAACAGTTAAATGTATGAATACAAATTACAGTGTTTATTGAAAACATAAGTTTCAATGATTAAAGCATAAACCCCACTAAACATGAAAACATAACTTAAACGTTAAAGTTACGTAACACACTTACAATGTGATGTTACTCGCAAGATAACAATAACAATAATATAACGTTTCTGTTACCGCTTATTTCCACTACATAAACGTTCATCATAGTAACGTTGCAAATCAAAAACATTATTGCAACGCAAAACTAACGTTTCTCCAATACAAAAACGATGTATGGTTTAGTTATTTTAATGTTGCGTTACGTTGCATCAACATTTATGATATGTTTCAATATGACATTTTTTCAACTGGATTGGAATGTTTCTAATTTAACGTTATAGCAACAATTTTATAACGTGGCTGCTACATTTTCGCAGCATCCTTATAGCAGGAATGTAACGACACGAAAATGTTGTTGTTGTACATTGCAGAAATGTTGTTAGAAGGGACATCTTTGAAACATAGATATAGTCCGGGATCTCTCATAAAAAGTGATTACTACTCCACTGTATTTCTTTTTGAAAATATTCATTTTGGGATTTTGGTCTGTCAATTTTTCAATTGGCGAAAAGACTGGTAATCGCAGCGTTTTCCAAAATCAGGAAAATTTAAAATTTATGACATTTCTGACTAAGAATTTGTTCTAAAATATTTCTACAAGTTTACCAAGTAACGGGTCAATCATTTGATAAACTTCAACATATAATTTAGAAAAAACTTTTGGTCAAAATTGATATTATTTAGAGAACGCAGCGATAACCAGATTTTTCGCAGATAAAAAAACATTGTCAGGCTGGCCAAAATGAATTTTCTCACAAAGTTTACAGAAGAGTGGTTGGTCACTTCTTTCTTCAAATGAGGGATCCGGTACCATAACGTCAATCGATAATTCGACGAATCTGCCATCCAAATGTGTGAACATTTCAGTGGCCAATAAGTTCAATTCATTTCCTAGTCACTGCATGTTGTGGGATCCTAAAACAAATGTCATTACGCATAGATAGCAGATATGCACAAACTGGAAAAATTTGATGTATGAAGTTTTTAATCGTTGAATGCCCTATTAAAAATGAAAAACATGAAAACGCATTCAGAGGTGAAAAATATGTATTGACTTCATATAAGTAACATTATCAAAACTTCATATAAAAATAGACTCGATACCTACTTTTTTTCAAATAGCACAAACAAAATAAACAAGACATTCTTGAAAACTAAAACTGTAAAATTCTAAAAAAAATACATTTTTTCAAAACGACACCAAATTAAGTAACATGAAAAAAACAGAAACTCCGTATAAAAATAATGTCAAGTTACATTCTTTTAACAACATAAACAAAATAAACATAGCATTCTTAAAAACAAAGCAATTATTCTTAAAAACTAAGACAGTTCTTGAAAAAATATCTTTTCAATCACAAAATAATCACTCTTTTGCGCTGATTCGCAAATCCGAACCAGTCGACAACTGCAAAACTAAAGTCCCGGTCATTGATAGTTAGATGAATTTTTTTGATGACATCTGTAAACAATGGAAATATCTATTAAATATCAGATTAAAAATCTGAACAATGACATTACCATTAACTGTCACGTTTGTTTGCGTTAAGGTCATCTATAAGTTCAATATTGAATAAGGGAATCTTACATCAGTGTACAGAAAGGTCCATTTCGGAAACGAATCAATTTTGGAGATTTTATTTTCTCGAATTCTGTAAAGTGCATCAAGTTAGAAATCACCGTGTACAGTGCTTTCAATTTAATTTGTCACAATTTCAAAAGGCTGTGAAACATTCATTTATTGAGCTAAAAGGTCGAACAAAAAAACGATTTGTAGTATTTTTCGTTAAGTTTTGTGCTACAGAGTCAAATATTTTCTAAACTGTCAAATTATCAACAAAATTTTTTTTTTTAAATAGCACATCGTAATATTATTACATATTTAGAAAGGCATCTTTTTTCTGATCACGAAAATATAGCACACATGCCCTTTCTATTCAATAGTTTAGAGTCAATTATTGGTATAGAGATCTGATTAAAATTATAATTTCCTGGCGTGTTGTATTTTGTTTCCAATAATTGTTATAGTTCTTGTAAATATTCACTAAGATATGGAAGATTTTCTGGTTTGTAAATACAGCATTTTAATGAAATACTCAAATCAAGTACCTAGGTATTTACTTTTATCTACTTTTACTGTAAAGGGGCAGTATTCACGTAAAACATTTGACAAATCGAGTGCAACCCTGACAATTATTGGAAACAAATGAATAAACTCGTGTATCTTCATTCTGGAAAATTACAATTTTAATCATATTTATACCAATTGTGCTATATTTTCGTGAACAGAAAATGCCTTTCCAAATATGTAATGATATTAAGGTGTCCGTCCCATAAAAAAAGTAAGTTACCTATGTCCATAATCTTGACATTTGCCAGTTTAGAAAATATTTGACTCAATAGCACAAAACTTTACGAAAAACCCTACATTTCATTTTTTTTGTCGACCTTTTAGCTCGTAAAATGAATATTTCCTTTTGAAAGTGTGTGACAAATTAAATTAAAAGCACTGTTCATTTTGAATACGCAGTTAATTTTTTTTAATAAGGATTATACAGTGATTAGTGACAGATCAAAATTGTAGATTTAAGGTTGGCAAACCTTTTTTAGTACAGGATGATTAGTAAGAATGGCAAGGTGTCAGATCTCAGGAACTATTTATCCCAGAATTGCGAAAAATAAATGTTTGAGTAAAAACCTGCAACAAAATTTCATTTCTACACAATTATTATAAATGGAAAACTGCAAGGTGTTTAAAAATTCTTATATCCCAAACAAATGAAGATGGACCAACCTCTCAAGATTTTTACTTAACGTTTTGTGTTTAACCACAAAGTTGTTTTTTTGGCCGGTCTCTGAGCTGAGTGAGTGTCAGTGAGTGAGTGCAGCCCATAGACATTTGTCTATGGTGCAGCCAAATCATTGCTATAAATGCTATAGGTACATCCATCACTGCTGTCAAAGTGTCAAACAACTTCTTCACACGTTCTTCCAATTCATGCCACCCACAAGGCAAAGCTTATTAAACTGAAAAATCAACAGAAATATACATACATTAAATATCCAGTAATTCAATTTATTCAAATATCATACTAGTCAAGAATTATCGAGATTAAATTACCGAGATAGCAACATGATATATTGACAATTATTAATTTTTAAGATTATACCCATTGAAAAGTTGAATATAATATAATACTCACAAATTCACTCACTCGATGCATTTTCTTTGTCCGCATTTTATTCACTGTTGTAGTAGTAGTTGAGAACTGAGTAGTGAGCCCCTGGCCGTGAGGATCAACCGAGGGATCAACTCACAAAAACAAAGCACAAAACTTTCAAAACAAATTTGGAATAAGCATCAATGAGAGAAAACCACAACACAACACAACAACTGAACAGAACAATGGCTCTGGCTCAATGGCGTCAGTGTTGCTGAGTTTTGTTTGCTTGCCGGCTTGCGGCTTGCCCGTTGTCGTTTGTCGTGTTGTGGGTTGTGGATCGATATTCGATATCCGATGCAGTTCATGTAGGCGCCTTGCGCACGGTATTGTTCCGGTTTTTGGCGTTCGGCGGTAAATTTGAAAATTCGAAAACATTTTTCATCACTACTACTTTTATTTGTCGCAGTAGAATGCCTTGTGTAAGCATGACTTTGAACACAAACTCAATGTGGATGGTAGCATAATAATTATATATTATCATGTAAATCAGAGGCGCTTTTTATTGCTATGATCGGATCGATCCAACTTAACACAATATGATCAGAAACTTTTCAAATCGACCTCTAAAAATGGACACCGTGAAAAACTAGCTTTCACAGAGGTAGTTTTATGAGAATATTATGAAAAAAATGAAGATAAGGTGATTCTGAAATAACGTTAAGATTTCACTTCACAGTAGCATTATTGCAATGTTGAATCGACAACATGAAAAATCTGTTACGATTGTTACGTACTTTTAATGTTAAATGTATAACGTTACAAACTTGACCACCAAGATATACTTATACTACTAAAATTACGTTTTTCTGTTTCTTGCCAGAAACGTTTCATCGTTGACGGATAAATAACGCAACTATAACGATATCGGAAAACAACATTTTCTTTAGATCTATTGCACGTTGGAATAACGTATCATAATCATTAGAAAATAAACGTTAATGTATAAATTTTTATGAAACGTTACAATTTATTTATGGTACGTAACATGTTTAGTGGGATAATGCATAAGCGTAAAAGTTCCCAACTTTCAACTTTTATGCACTAAATTATGCATGATCAGGGACTGTCTGATGACATTGACAATCTGCTGGACGGACTGGTTTCTTTCTTTTGTTATTTTTGTCGTTTACAACGGTGAAATAGTGAAATATTGAGGTGAATTTGAGTGAAATTAGTCTAGTGGAGTGATGAGTTTTGACAAGGAACGGAAACCCCCACGATACCAACTCTCGGCGTCCTGTATTATATTGGATATCATACACGTTGAATACCATGTGGTTTTTATACAATTAATAAACGTTGCTTTAGAATAAAAATATACTATTGGAAACATCTACCCCACACTTTGCAAAAATGATCAGCCGATAAATGTGAGTAAGATTTGTCAAATGAATATAAAGATGAAGATGAGTACACCCAGAACCTTTTTTTCTCAATCTATTTGTGATAAAAAGACATAACATTTATTACACTTTGGTAGAAACGTGTATGAAAGGTATATCGTATACCAAGTCTCACATGCGCGGGTCATTTTGGTTAATCTTTGAAGTCTGACAAATACAGTTCGACACTAAGATACATATACTTGATACTCCTCACAAAGAATACCAGATTTTCATTCTGCTCCAAAAAAAAAAGTGTATTGTAAACGTGTATTGAACGCTTCAAAACATATACGTTTAATAAATATACCAAAACCAAATATTTTCAAAAATATGGTTGAATACACGTATATTCAACCATAATATATGGTCGTGTGTTGCTTGGGGAGTAACGCAGTGACTATCACAGAACCATTATGCAGCTAAAAGGCCACTTTAAAAACCAACAACTTGAGAAAATGTTGCTTGGGAGAGGTCGTAGGTTGATTTTTTAAACATCAGGCATCAGTAATCCTTATATTTTTCATATTTCCAAAAAATGTGCAAACTACAAATTGTCCATTGCAGAGTATTAACTTCTAGTTAAAATATACAGTGAGAATTTTTGCACTAGTTCCATAGGGAAACCGAACAATGAAATAAAGTTGAGTCATTGGAAATGTTCCATAGCGACGATTGATGTATTAACAACAGTCAAGAGAAAATCTAAGAAATGAAATAAATGTTAAGCGCAAAGTGGCGACTAGACACTTGCCGCCTTCATATCCATGAAGATAGTGGCTACTTTCCATCGCCTGTATGAAAATTAAGTTCAACTACAGGAGGTGAAATTTATTTTTTCCAGTAGGTATCTATGATAATTCAAAAATAAACATAAACTTTCACAAATTATTTTATCAGGATAATATTTTTACGGGTAATAAAATTAAATCAAATGTTCAAACACATGCCAATTATTTGCAAGACAGTATTCCTAAACGGTTGTGAAACTCATTAGTGGCATTCCTAAGTTGTTCATGAGAAAATTCGTTTGGGGCACCTTGTATTCTTCTTTTCAGTTTTTCCAAGTCGTTTATAGAGACAGAATTGTGAACGGTTGACTTTAATTTTTCTCAAAAAAGAAGTCATTTACGCTCAAGTCAGGCGAGCGTGGTGGACCACCTCTACCTATCCGTCTGTTAAGGAAACGGGTATTTAGATATTCTCTCACTGCTGTCGTACTGTGTGCAGGTGCTCCGACATGCTGATACCAAATGTTTGGACGTAGTTGCAGCGCATTCATTGCTGGTATTATTTGGTCCTGAAGAATAGACGAAGGTGCCTGTCAGAATTGAGCGTACCGACTATAAAAAATGGAGCGACGATATGGCAATCCACAATACAAGCTCGCACATTGACGGATTCTTCTGATATGTAATGGTATTGATCTATTTGGGTTCTCCACACTAAAAAATGCTGCAAAACCATCTGTAAATTTGAATTTTTTCTTCTTTGGAAAACATTTTGCGTTGACGTTGACATTTTTAAGGCGTCACCTTATGAAAAATCCATAGCAACACAAAACATTGATTTTCACGTATGAAAAATTTTGAATGACTCAATATTTTTTCATAACATATTTTTTCCATGGAACAAGAGCTAATAAGATTCTCACTGTATATAAATAACACTGAGTTCAAATGAATTATGACTTTCATTATTTGACAATTAAAATGTGCGTTCTTATTGGAAAATCCTTTGTAACATTTTGTTTTATAAAAATTATTGAATCGGAAATTAGTTCATTTATATAAACTTACAGACAGACGAGCGGAGTCGCGGGTTGTCAGCTAGTCTTTAAATATTGATTTATTTAGTTTTTCCAAAAACGTTTACACCTCGTTTGACCACCAGTTTATTTTTCATGCAGCATTCTTCGACATATTTTATGTTGTACAGAATTTGTATTCTTTTTTTGAACGTAACACACCAAACACTACCAAAAACATTGACTATTCTTATAGTCAATGACCAAAAATGAGTTTTTCGAAAAACAATTCTCAATTAGTTTGTTCATGTAAGAACGAAAGAAGTGAAAAAAGCCATCAACACTAAAATGGCAGAACAAACTGTTGTAGATTGTAGACAATGATAATAACTATTGTACATAATTCGCTGGTTTCACAGATTTCTGCGAAAACGTAACGTTGGCTGGCACGTCTCAAAAGATAAAGTCGATTTATCGCAGCGACATCTTATTCGAAAGCTTTCTGAGTTGATTATTTTTTTAAGATGCTCATATCGAAACATGGAAACCGAAATAGACAATAGCATGCCCTCTGTATCATTGCAGTACGACCTTCTATACGCTTTCATCAACTTTCGGTAGATAAGTATTTTGATAATGAAAGAGATTCAATTAAATTGGAGAAAAAATTGTTAAATGATCCAAACGATTTACCCACAAAACGGTTGGCGAATGGAGGCTTCTTCAGTCTTTCAAAATTTGTTTTGAGTTTGAAAATTTTAAAATAAGAAAATTATTATAAAATGGTTTGAGTCAAGCTGGGGCTAGACATACGGGTAGTTCGCGAACAGTTTTGTAATTTTTCTCCTAACTGTTTAAGTGGGTGTTTTCCACATTTCGCTCGGAGGTTTGCAAATTTTGCACGTGTGGAGGACAATGAGGCGAAAAAGTTGGATCCGATAGTTGCCGAGCAGTGAGAGTTTACCAACTGTTTCATGTCTGCCTCCTGCTCTAGATTGAGTCAGTTTGGACAGGATAGTTTTTGTTTGGCAACAAATCTTCAGGTTCTGGTGAATGTGCTTGCATTGAAGGTAAAGATTCTGTAGGTAACTGGAAAAAATGTGTTTCAGATAAGTACTTAAAAGAAGTGTCTAGCTATATAGACCAGAATACTCATAATAATATAATCTCGAATACAATAGGGAAACCGTTTTGAAAATGTTGGACAGGTAAAATATAAAAACACACATACATAATATCTCGCGATGTAAGACATGTAAAGTCGAGTGTAAAATGCTCGGAAAAATGTGTGTGTTGTGTATACCTATTTAACCTTGAAATAAACATAAACATTATTAATAGTCTGCACTTAAAACATACAATGCATTGTTACGATTTTCTACGATGACGTATCAATAATAATCGAAAAGTGCATGAGAAATTATTTCCACTTCTGTTAGTTGACCCTGTTTTGTCACGAAACCAGGTACCTACCGTACCGTGCTAGAGGTGGCAACGGCAACGGCGCGAACCCAAAACAAACCGTTGCTGCTTCCTCAGGTTACAAGTGTCTGAAAACTAGAATTTGACATTTTCCTTGGATTTGAAAGTTTGTTTGAAAAATTGGGAAATACTGCTTATGCTAGTGAACGTTCAGAATTCATTAAAAGTGAAATACTGGGTTTTGGTGTGTACGTGGATTGTGTTTATTGTGGAATTTCTTCCTGTGAGGATTTCCGGCCCAAGACGTCTAGCTATACTATTTTTGATGGAAGCTCTGAAAATAGACTGTGTAGCCTGTGTGAGAATTGGGATCTGATTAATGTACTCAAAAGTAAGAACTTCGAATATTCCAAATAACCTAACCTCACAACAAATTCCGATACATTTTGTTACTTGAGTCACTTTCGGTACGCCTACATTTTTTATCCGTGTTTCATCAATCCCTATTACATCCTATGTGCCACTTGGGTGTTGTTATTTTTCTATATAGGAATATATTGATGTCAATAATTGTAATCATGTCAAAGAATCATCTATCTATTGTTTTGTGGAGTCATTTATTTATAATTATAGACCTTGCAGTTTATTCAGTTCCAAAACATGTAGAAAAAGGATTTTTTTAATTTAAACTAGGTAAATAGATTCTAGAATACTTGGACACAGTAACCTCGATTTTTTTATTTTGAAATAAATCGTGGATCAATGTGAACCTCAATACCGAGCTCAATACAATCCTACTTCATCATTTTTGAAACAAAATGTTAGTGAAAATGCTCTGCTGCCTAGTGCCTATTGCATACCTACCCACCTAGTTTATTTTTCTGAATACCTACCTATAGCCTGATTCAAAAGTCTATCCATCCAGTCCTTGATCAATTCAAACACAGATAACAAATGAAACAATACCTTAATTCCGAGCTTGATTCATATTAAAAAGTATATACTTATTGTGGAATAGAAGAAATCAGCTATAAATCTATTGTCTTGTAAATTGTTGATTCGCATTGCTAGTTGATTAAAACCATTGACATACTCGGACATATTTAAGTAGGTAGGTATATCGAATGAACCCCGGAATTAAAAAAAACTTTTTGATGTGTGTTCATATCAATTAGATATAAATAAATTAAAACATGAAATGTTTTGTTCATATTGATCTCACTCGTGATCTCCCTAACAATAAAGTCCAAAAATTAGGATGAACTAGGTATTTTCTCTGGACCTTTCGCTGCTACAATTAGAAATAATAATAAGTACATTTAAATGCATTTTTCTGAATAGAATTACAAAAAATTTTACCATTTTCCAATTCTAAATATACATGATTGACTTTTGAATGCAAATTTCCGATGACAATAGCCTAGTTTACATCGATAACTCGTTTAGTTCGGTCCGATAGGACCAAGCTGGTGGGGATAGTACGGTAGGACCAATGCTTGCTTCCTGCCCGTTTACACCGTCTTGCAACGCGTGAACTAAATGTGTACGCCCGCAATTCGTCAAATGTCAAAAACAAGTCGAAATTATTCATCAACACAATTCGTAACCAAAAAAAACATGAGTGAGTACGCTCAGATTGCCTTAGAAACTCAGAACCAACACGATTCACAATAATAACAATCAACATAACCTCATAATTTTGATCCAGATCGAACCACATTTAGTTCGGTACACTTGCTGGCGAGTACCGAACCAAGAGCGGACCAGCTTAGTCCGCAACTGTTTACACCATTCGAACCAAATATTTGGTTCGTATAAAGTCCGAATTTGGTACTTGGTCCGCGGACCAAGTTGTCGGTATAAACTAGGCTAATGTCTCGGACTATGTATAAATTGCCAAAAACGAGGCCAAAAATTATATCAAAAGCCTCGTCAAAAGCTTTGTATCTCGCAGGAACAAAAAAGATTCAAATAAGTATAGGTACCAACTCGTTCACTGGGGAATTCCGCCAAATTTGGAGATTTTAAGTTTTCTTTATTTTTCTCTCGAAAGACTTGATTACGACAAAGATAAGAAAGGAAAAAGGAGGGCCCTCGTCATTCATTCACTTTTGTCAAAATGTTATGTCCACCAAACCTCACCAGTAGTTTTCTTTCAAAAGATTGAAAAATTATAGGTTTTTTCTTGAATTAATCTTATAAAAAGCCATGTCTGTTGATTGCAAGATCTCATTCACCCATTCTCTATTCACCTTCGTGTCTCAAGAGAATTGAGTCTGGATCCTAATTTTCTCATTTTGTCTGCATGCTGTTACCTAGGTCTGGATTGATTTTATTGAAATTTGTGAGAATTGTTGTATAACATTAGAAACTAAGTTAGGGTTATAAAATATCAATTTGCTTTCCATCCATAAAGTAATTCACTCGCTAATTCAATTTAAGTTGCGGTCACCAATATCATTGATTCTCCAACCACATTTCTTTTGTAGCGCGCGAGGTTAAAAGATTTCAAACGTTTAGTTGAAAGTTCAAAATATAAACTTCATGGTCAACATGGGTATCATCAAGGAAGCCCTCCAACTCCATACCTTTACAAAAGAACTCGAATGCACCTGCCACCTTGCACTTACTGTTCAAATTCTAATGAATATTAAACATGCCGAAAATTAAATTCACAATAATTTTGAAATGCAGCTTCTTAAGTGTACCTAGTCATGGGTATCCTTGATTGCAGTGTGGTGTTGGGTGGTCATCCAATAGCCAATAGGTATCACAAACTTAAATAATTGATTAATGACACTGTCATTAATCATTCTTAGCTTATGTCAGAGCCGTCTATAATATAGAGAATGTAGACGGCTCTGCTTATGTCCAACACACGGACTTCTCCAACACAACTCAGCGGTGAGCGGTGACAGTAGCTTGGCAAATTTTGACAGTTTTGATGTTGAACGCTTATGCTAGCAAAAGCCGCTGAATTAAGTAGCTGACCAAAAATTAAGTGAAAATCATTTCGCTGTTTCGCCACGGACCTATATAAAAACTGGACTGCTAAAGCATATGGCCGACCTTGCCAAAAATCACTGAGGCATGGGCGCCGCCATGATGGGACAATATGTGTTGGTATCTCTGATTTTTTTGACGTGCCACTTATGGCTGCGTTCCGAGAACTAGCGCTTTATTTGAGCGGTCCTACTGGAATGACATGATTCCCTGTGCTGCAGCACAGTGGTCTTGCGAAAAAAAGTATATTTCTTTCGCTTTATCGCTGGAACTGTGATGCAGTGGTGGAAATTATCATTGATGTCATTTCAGTGAGATCGATCGAAAAAGCGATTTAGCGCTGCAATTCCTCTTATGCGGCCATTGCAAAATGCAGAAAGCTGTCTTTCTGCTAATTATTTTGTTTTTGAGGTTTTGTCATATCACCTATTCCTACATATACTTATAGTATAATATGTATTATTCCTATTATTTCGATTCGGTTTTGGATTATTGGATTTTAAGAAGACACCTATAGGGTCTCAAAATTCAATATTCACATTCACATTGTAATTTTGTGCAGGGTTTTTAACATTATTCTAGATACTAATGAAACGTTTTGTGTTGGATTATTATTAACATAAAAATGAGCCTTCATTCTTCATTCAACTAAATTCTTCAAAAATATCATTACCTATTAATCCTATTATGTCCTTTCAACAGCATTATAAGTAGCGAATAGCACTTGATCTGTACCTTACCTACCTACTATTTCGTAACGAGTTTAACTTGGACCCTGGAGATTGGTATAGGTAGTACCTAGGTACTTGAGATAGTCGATGTTTCATGATTTATGCACTCTGCGGTTTTAGAATTGATATAATAATATTCTCTTCACTATGCACAAAAACCACGGGAACGCGAAGTCACAGACACTTGAAGAAAAAAAAGAAATATTTACCAATTTCCTTCGTCCTTTATCTTATTATATTAATAACAATTAATAACCCCGAAATCGAAATCAGACGGTAGCGGGTAGATCTATGTAAGGTTTACATTCAATTGGTTTTCGAATTGGAACTGTCAAATTTCCGCTTGGCAAACGGGAATCATATGCTACCATCTACATAGAATTTGTGTCACGCCTTACGCCAAATACAATGTAAATGGTGACATATGATTCCCGTGTGCGAAGCGGAAATTGGACAGTTCCAATTCGAAACGGAATTCAATGTAGATCAGGCATTACAGATTTCTGCAATTTTCAACGATGGCACCACTGAAAATCAGAAGCACCAACTTAAATTGTCTCATCATGGCAGCGCCCATGCTCCAGTGATTTTCTTCTCATTGCATTAGCAGTCCATTTTTATTTACCAAGTCCGTGTGTTTCGCTGTAAAAATAGTCAGCGTATAATGTTTGAAGGTTATGTCGTTTATTTACATGACATGTTTTCAAGATTAATTTTAAAAACATCAACAATTTGGTTTTTTTGTTTGGTTGAAATCGAAAAGTGGAATCATAAGTACCTATCAGTACCCGTACTTGATAAATTTATATTAATCTCTTCACTTACAGCGTTTGATAGTTCTAAAAAATCCAGGTCGATGATATTTGCTGCATCTTGTAGCTGGGGTAAAAACGCAATGTAAGGATTTGGTTCAGAATCAAACAAACTTCAAATATAATCGTACTCCTCCATAATACCACAGAACAAATAATTCCGAATTTGCAATACGAAGAATTTGTCTCTCAATTGCGTCATAGTCAGCGGACGACCGACGTCAAGAGTCAAGCTGCTCAGCAGCTGTCAATAAGTTCAACACAAATCTAGCAGTGCAAAAAGCGCTTATTATTTTCCACTTGACTGCTGTTTGGTGTTGAACAAAAGTGACTTCAATCGTTGTTTGAGTTAACCTTTACTCAAACAACGCTTATTCAATAAAATGAGAATTCCACTTGACTGCTGTTTGGTGTTGAACAAAAGCGACTTCAATCGTTGTTTGAGTTAACCTTTACTCAAACAACGCTTATTCAATAAAATGAGAATTCTGCAAGATAACTTTGACTATGAATTATACTGCAGCTTTTTGTCAGTTTTGTCATAGATATACTCAGTACCTACATAGTGTGTAATTTTTGCATACCTATAAGAACTTTGCAGTTCATAGACTGATTATCGTTTCATTTTTAATCAATAAACTCTTGAAACTTGTGCATTCAATACTTAGCGGTGTTAATGGTTATGATCATTCCAGAGGCTGAGCTCACACAGCACAGTGACATGAATCACTAGCCTAGTTTACACCGATAACTTGTTTAGTTTGATCCGATAGTACCAAGTGGATGGGGTTAGTACGGTAGGATCAATGTTTGCTTCTCGCCATCAGTTTACACCGTCTTGCAACACGTGAACTAAATGAGTACGCGCGCAATTCGTCAAATGTCAAAAACAAGTCGAAATTATCCATCAACACAATTCGTAACAAAAAAAAAACTTACGTAAGTACGCTCAGATTGCCTTAGAACTCAGAACCAACAAAATCACAACACATTAACAGACAACATATAACCTCATAATTTTGATTGCGATCGCACCAAATCCGGATCAAATTTAGTTCGGTACACCTGCTGGCGAACACCGAACCAATAGCGGACCGGCTTAGTTCGCAACTGTTTACACCATTCTAACCAAATATTTGGTTCTGATATAGTTCGAATTTAGTACTTGGTCCGTGGACCAAGTTGTCGCTGTAAAATAGGCTACTGGCTCGATACTCGAATTACTCGATCGATAATTATTTGTTTAAGGTTAAGGACAATAATCAAAAACGCAGTAACGCCGATCTACCCATGGTATGTCCCCATGAGCAGACTACAGTAAAAGGCAGCTGGGGGTACGTTTCCGTGATTGGTCACTGCCAGTTGACGTAGTCTCCCATATGCGTAGTGGCCGCGTTTTGATTAGTTGCATAATTTTTAATCATGACGCGCATTGTATAGTAAGTAGTGAGAGTGATGGTGGATCCTCATGTGCGTATTTCAAGGACCGATTAAAAATCTTATTTTTTATTTTCATGTTTCTTGAACTCTGTGGGTTTTGAAAGGCCTTGTATCTTGTTTAGTTACATTTTATTTAAATGTGTCTTTCGTTTTCATGTAGGTAGGTATACTTGCACCGGGGGGGTGCGCAAGCGCAAAGCTTCAAATGTGTTGTACACTTCTTTTTTTAATATCATTGAATATATTTTCAATATAATTCAATATTCATTAAAATCTTCTAATACCTATAAATACTCACTTCAATGTTTTAAATACGTAGATATTTTCTTTTTTTTTTTCAATAAATATTAAATACAATCGAATCTTTTTCAATACGTTTTGAATACTTGAATACATATCTGAATACATATAATATCTCGAATACTTAATAATCACTGATGTCAAAACTAGACTAGTGTACCTATTGCATGGTTGGTTATACGCTCGGTTATACGTGTCAGTTTAGAACACAAAAAAGAATAATTTGAGTCAGCTAAGTAAATGGCGTTCGCGAGCGAGATCATATTATATAGGGTGATTCAAGTGGGTGGTCTGTTACAGGTATTTCAAGAACGGATTTTCCAATAAGTCTCTGCATGGGGTAGGTAATGCAACTTTCAAAAATGTTTTGGTGATTGCAGCGTTGCCAGATCTATAAGTTTTTTCTAGTAACTTTCTTTATTTCAAATAGGACACCCTGATGTATATTATTTGATTTTTAAACTCTGTATGAAATTCTTGATTACTTTCAAAGAACATGTTACGAGACATGATGATGGAATTTTAAACACCTTTCGTTGTATTTAAAAATTGAAATGTAGGTAATTGATTTTTTAGAATAAGATTTCTCAATAACAGTCAAGAATTGAAACGTGTAAATTTGACAGCAGTCTTTTTTTTTCAAATATCAAAGTACACGTAGACTACTCCAAATATTCCATACATTCTACAGGGTGCTCCAAAAAAACGTTCCAATATTCGCAAATGGAGTAGACTGAAACTCAATTTTTTCAAATGGAACAAATGTTTGCAGTGAACATCAATTATGATTAGAAAATCTTGAATCGTTTTTGAAATATTGATAATTATCAGACGTGCTTTCATCTAATGAAAGTGTATGATTCCGATGAATTTTGAGGTTAACCGATGTTTCTAGAAATATATTCAACATTCACATTTACTAGGGTTATCTTTGATAAAAATGAGATTAATGCACGTTTGATTTGGAATTCGCGATTTTTTAAAAATGGCTAAAGATAGGTGTAGGTACGTAGTTTAGGACAATGTTGATTTTTTTTATCAACATTGAATGCTGAGTTCATTGCAAACATAAAACACAGTGTTTCATTTGAAAAAAAATGAGTTTCAGTCAATTCCATTTGTGAATATTTGACGTTTTTTTGCATATAGTATAGTATTATAAAGTGTCTATATGTACAGCTTGTCCCCGCTTTTCTGCGGTTACGTCACAGTATTTGATATCCAAACGACCAGCGTCCAGACATACATGAAATTTTTGTGAATGTGTACGAGAGAGACAGAAGAGTATGACGTAACCGCAAAAAATCAATGAACAAACAGTACTTTGATTTTTAACAAAAAAAAACAAGGACATTTGTAATTTTATTTATAAAATGACAAATATTGAAGAAGCTATCATCTTTAGACATATAACATATTCCACAAATGTTATTCAGAATTTCATATAGAATTCAAAAATCAAATAATATACAGGGTGTCCTATTTGAAATAAGAAAGATACTACTAAAAACTTGTGGATCCGGCAACACTGCAATCACCAAAACATTTTTGCATTTGCATGCAAGTTGCATTACCCTCATAGCAAAATTCGAAATATTTGGAAAAGTCGTTCTTGAAATGATTCCAACATTGTCCAGCGCAGCCGCAGACGTTTTAGATTTTGAGAACGCATTATTTTAAATTCTATTGAATGGCTGTTGAGACGTTTTTTGTTTGAAATAGTGGCAGTTTTCTACTACTTCCGGTTATGCTGGAAGTAGCTACCAACTGCCTTATTTTAAATGGTAACCCCCATTTTTTCTTCCACATTTTGATTCTTTTTTAAAAATTGAAGATCCCCTCGGGGATCCCTTTATCAAATGACATCTATGGTCAACATTGACCGTTCTGGAGATACATATTTGCATTTTAAGTCAAAATCTTGCAGTCAAGTTGGGTACTTTGACGCTATACAGCGTGTCTCAAAAAGTTATATACAGTGTGGTCACAATTAAGTGTGCAACATATGTTTTTTTTTTTTATTAACTACAGCACCAAAATACAAATATTGCCGAAAGTTGGTGCATGTTTGATAATCACATCAGGTGCACTTAGAATGGTTGCAAGTCAAACAGCATACAGGGTAGGCCAAAACATATGAAAATTGTACAAGAGTAAAGTATCCTTATTTCAGAAAATTCGGCAAAATGTTATAAAGAAAAGTTGTTTAGAATTAAAAGTTATGCCTAAATACCAAATCATGGCCTCCTTAGAAAAAAAATATAATTTTGTTTAAACATCTAAGTACTATTTCCCAAAAATCAGACATTTGAACGTTGTTTTCATTTCTAATCAACTTTTCTCAATAATAATTTATTTTCACTTTTGTCATAAATAAAAAGGTACTTTAATTACTCTCAAGCGAAAACCAAATTTTGTGGCAAACCTCGTAGATGACACATAAAACTTGGCATATAATGATTGCATTTTAGTTCTTGGACCATGCAGAGCAATTTATGAAGAATTACTTTTTTTCGTAAAATTGATAATAAAAAAGTTTAGCATATCATGTATACTTATTCTCGAGTCGAGATACAACTTTTTGGGACACACTGTGTATTTCAGTGACTATTAAATATTTTGTTGGTGCCTATAAGAAAGGCTGATTATTCAAATAATCATTATCATAATGAATGATTATTGTGTGTACATTTTTATAAGCGTATATAATTTCTTTCGAGATTTCTACTTTTCCATATAAGGCCAATTAATAATTGTCCCTTTATTAAAAGAAAGACCGGGAGAAAGACCCTGTATAGAAGAAAATGAAATGAACACTCATTTTCATATTCCATATAATTATTATACTATTTAAATACAGTAGTGTCGCGATAATCGGTACCCTCGATGATCCGTATGCTTTGGTAATCCGCATTGCATTTTCGTTCCATTGAAGTACCCCGTAATCCGAATTTCACTTGATTCAGTATACAGAATTCAATCATTTGCGCGATTTTTATTTTTAATACTTTATACAGGTTTTTGGTCGTCTGTAAACTAGTTCAAGTGGATACCTAGGTGGTTTTTACATTTTTACGGTATCATATACTGTACTTTTTCAACTTTGAAAATACTTTCTTTATTTTTTAAATACTTTCAATACTTCTTAAATACTCCCAAATTGATGCAAGTAAAGTTTAAATACAATTAATTGTCTTTTAATACTATTCAATACCTATTTTTCTCTTACCAAAATTATTAATGATTTTTTTTTTTGTTTTTTTTTATTTATTTTTTTTTTTTTTAATAGGAAAATGTATCCCCTTTTAAAATATATAAAAATAAATATACCATTACATTTGATTTTTTTGGAAAAAACTCAAAAACATGCTACCATTTCAGTTAACGCCATCTAGCGGCGACGGCGAAGGTCAAAAATTCAAAACCAAAAAAGTTTTTTGAAGTGCAGATCATGCTCTTTCATATGAGACCAAGATCGCGTCAATCGATTGGGTTGTTTCAAAGTTATGAGCATTCTTGCGTTGTAAGGTTTGACAGCTGATACCTGTCTTATTTGACATGTTAGGAAAAAAAAACAAAAAAACAAATTTGAAGAAGATCTCTCAAGGAATCCATAGCGGTACTCATTTGTATTGGTTTGTATTTAAAAATCACGAAAAAACAGCGATTTTGTGTTTTGATAGCACCGTTACGCCATCTTGTGGCGATCTTGGGAACTTCTGATATATTTCCAGCATTTTCTCTATTCCATATTACCCAGTAATTTTTTTCCGCAAGTCTCTCGGATGCCTAGTTTCTGAGATCTGACACCTTGCCATTCTTGAATAGACACCCTGTACAGGATGTCCCAACGATAGAGTAAAGTAGGTTTTATCATATAGGATATGAAAAATATCAATATCAATATGCGTCACAGGTTAGGGGTGTAAATAGCGCACATTCTGAAAATATTTGGAAACATACAGGTTGCGTCACATAAGTATGGCACGAAAAAGTATGATTTTTTTAAATGGAACCCCCCGTATAATTATTGATATTTCAATTCTTTCTTCAATTTGGAACAAAAATTGTAATACAACTAACGTTCCTAAATTCAACCGTTATCTAGATATCGCGTTTTAAAAATGGCATTTTTGCAACTTTGACATGCTATAAAACTCAAACTATTCAAATTAGAGGAAAATGGTTTGCACATTCCTATCTTAACTTTTCAAGAGCTATTCAAGGAGATTAAATCCATTATTGTGAAAAAATGTCAAAATGTGCCGAAAAAAGTTGACAGTTGACGTTACCTTCTATCCAAATGACAGAAGAGCTCTTGAAAAGTTAAGATAGGAAAGTGCAAACCATTTTCCTCTAACTTGAATAGTTTGAGTTTTATAGCATGTCAAAGTTGCAAAAATGCCATTTTTAAAACGCGATATATCGATAACGGTTGAATTTAGGAACGTTAGTTGTATTACAATTTTTGTTCCAAATTGAAGAAAGAATTGAAATATCAATTAATATACGGGGGGTTTCATTTAAAAAAATCATACTTTTTCGTGCCATACTTTTGTGACGCACCCTGTATGTTTCCAAATATTTTCAGAATGTGCGCTATTTACACCCCTAACCTGTGACGCATATTGATATTGATATTTTTCATATCCTATATGATAAAACCTACTTCACTCTATCGTTGGGAAACCCTGTACAGTGTCACTCATTTATTCTCTGGTCACCTTGAAAAAACGTTTATTCATTGGCCGATTTGCCTCGAGTTTTTTTTTTTTTGAACTACAGAGCTTGACAAATTGTATCTTCTCACCAAAAATGACCTCGCTCATACAAAATTCAAGGGAAAGTTGGCCAGTTCTGAAAGAAAAATTTTGACAAACCACATTAGCAATTTTATAAAACAAATCTGTGCACACCATTGGATTCGGCATCCCACAAAACGGGCCCATACCAACATTTAACGGAAAGTACCAAGTAGTAACTACTTCGTAGAAAAAATAGATTATTTATTTATTTTCAGAACTTCACAGTTGGTCATGAAACAAACAACCGAGCAAACAACTAAATTCTGATAATTTCCAGTATTTCCACCACCACCATCACCATTTTCTTCAATACACCTATAATTTCTTTTGCGAATATTGAAAATAACATTCGGAATATGAGTAAAGTGATTATCTCACAGGTGCGAATTAGAAAAAAAATATTATTTTTTTTTTTTTTTTTTTGGTTTAATTTGGTATGGTCTTGTTTTGAGGGATGCGGCATCCAGTGAAGTGCATAGATTTTTTCTAAAAAGAATGTTGATTTGATTTATCAAAATTCTGCACATGGGAACTGGCAAAGTTGGCCTTCAATATTGTATGAGCAGATCATTCTTGTGAAAAGATACAGTTTGTCAAGCTGTACCATCAAAAAAAAATTCGAGCCAAATCGGTCAATTAATAAGATTTTTTTCAGGGTGACCCCCGTATATCTTTTAATCGCAACCAAACAGTAATAATTTGTCTCATTCTTTGTGCCTGGATAAGTTGATGGTTTTGAGGTCATATTATAGTCTTCACTAATAATTTCTTTCACAGGACATCATATATGCGCAATATTTTCTCCTAAGTAATCATTTTTAGGAAGTTTTGATCGTGTCTCTTTTCAAAAAAATTTATTTTTCAACATGAATGAGATTCGAGATGAGACTGGAGTGATTATTTTTTATATATCTCAGATAATTAAACGGTATTTATTTTTCGAGATATGTGTTCTCTACCCAATTCGTCCCGGGTCTTGTCAAAGATCAAATAATCAAGTGAGAGTTTTTTCTACCATCAACTTAATGTTAAAAAAACTAAATTCATGGTGTTTGGTAGTGTGAAAAATGTTTAAGTAATAATTTCAATTTATGTATTAATAACGAACCTATTGAAAACACTTCACACATTAAGTATTTGGGTGTGGAACTGGACCCACTACTCAATTTTTCAGACCATGTGAATAATGTATGTGTAAAAATAGGGAAGAAAGTAGGGTATTTGAGGCGTATTAGTAATTATCTGAGTCACTGGAGTCGTCTTCTCGTGTTCAACACCATAATCCTACCTCACTTTACCTATTGTGTTTCATTACTTATATCATGTAAATCGGAGGACATTCGAAGGCTACAGGTACTGCAAAACAGAGCCGCGAGGATTATACTGGGCTGTACCCGGTATACTCCCACATGGTGCATGCTGAAATCTCTGAACTGGTTACCAGTTCAGCAGAGTATTGATATGTCGAATGTAGTGATAATATTCAAAATAGGAAAAGACCTTTTACCCGCATACTTTGAGAATTACTTGACCCCACGTAGTATGAGACACAATTATAATGTAAGATCAAGACATGAATATGACATTCAGTTTGCCCGGACAACTCACATGCAAAAAAGTCTTTTCGGTGATGGTCTGAGGCTGTATAACTCTTTACCATTATATATAAAACAGTCGTCTAATGTGAAGATGTTTGTGAGAGAATTTGAAGCATATTATATGTGTAACTTACTGGCAGGAAAGCAGGAACACGGTTTGCATTAAGTCTGTACCGAATTGTATATTATTGCATTTAATGTTTGAAAAATTGTAATAGCTATTTTTGCTAAAATAAAGATCCATTTCATCCATTTCATTTCATTCTTCTTTCCACATAAGTACACTGTACACTGAATAAAAATATTGATTTGAGCAAGGAAATGAGTTTTATGTTTACCTATCATATTCCGGATATTTTGATACTGCACTGCATGCAATAATGCGATATAACTGATATCAGAGTGAGATCAACTCAGAGATTAACTCGAACAAGTTTGGACTTTCATGTTACATTCATAAATCTGCTAGAGCCTCAGCTTTTGCCTCCTGTTTGACCAAAATAAAAAGCATTTCAGTTGATGCTCTCATTTTCTTTTCATCTGAAAACAGATATTTTGAAAAAGTGATTCATACCTGTATTCATATTATAAGTTTGTGCAACATAACGTTGGATGTTCCCAGATACCAATTAAACATTTTTGTTATGCATACGTATTTTGATGACAAATATGATTATAATAGCTAGGCTTAAGCTGGAGTTTCAAATAAATGTTTGATTTTATTAAATTATTGCAGTGTGAAAGTATTTTTTTAGCAGCCCAAGTTTCATTCGCATCAAACTACGAATAAACAATTTTTAACTATGCAAATAGGTGCCGATTTGTGACTCAGTAACTGTTAATAACAATTTTCTTCAACTTGTATCATTTGTCAGGAAAATTGTTTGATATCTTTAAGATACTCGCATATGCGGCATAGACAAGCAAAAAGCTACCTGGGAAAATTGAAGTTGATCTAGATGAATTCTTCTGGAGGAGTAACCATTTCAGACGTATTGAAATTGAATGATTTAAAATGACCACACGGAGGAAAAAGAGTAAACAGGAAAAAGAAGGATTCATGAAGAAAGTTTCATCTTTATTCAATCTGGATACTGTAAGTAATTTTCCGTATTCAAACTATGAATTTTTTGTCAGTGTTCTATTAAAGATTTTCATCAACATTATCCCAAGAATTTTCAAAAGTGAACAATCCTCATTGTATTTCATTAGTCGTGGTTCCCTAGGTTCTATAAAGAAAGACATTTTGAACCTCAAACACATTTCATTAGTAGGTTCAAAAGATAGGCTGCTTGAACAATTATTGATTTGTTGAAACAGATTCAGTTCATTAATTTTGCCAGGGAACTTTTGACATGAATGCCAGGTACTTTTAGCTCCCAGAGAGATACAGGATACAAGCAAAAAAGACATTTTTTGGAAGTTGAACTTCAAGCTCTAAAAATACTATTCATCAATGGCGACAAAGTAAACCTCTTTCAAGAAAATTACCATTTTAATTAAGTACCATGATGATATCTGAGGGAATTGATTCATTTTTACCATTTTCATCAAAATGACCCTTGATAATACGAGACAAATAAATCAGGGTAGTAAATCTTTCGATAAAAATGTCTGCATCAAATGCGGGCTGATTTTTTGATCAATAAAATTGCAGGTATGTCTCGTTTCATTTAACTATCGAAGTTTGTTCATTCCACGAATCAATTGATAATAAACCACATGAACCACTGTTTTACCTATTCACGTTTTTTCGTAGTATTCAAGGAAAGCGTGAAATCCGATAGCAGTAGCTACGAGCTCGATTATACCTACCTATTATACGTGTAGTACCTAGTATTTTTTTTAATGTTGCATAGTTAGGTACCTACTTATTTCCAGTCAGCTGTCCTTTTGCAGCCAAACATTAATAATTATAGATACTTATTGACTTTCCCTGATTTTCGTTCCAATATCAAATAAAATGAATGAACAACGCAGAACAAACTAATAGATATAGGGAGCTAAATTCAGTTCTGAGGAGAAATCATACATGAGAACTATTTAAAATCATAATCTATAGATAATATGATTTTAATAAAGCCGATCATGTTCCTTATTCAAGGATTATTAGCGAAGCTGTTAATTACTTGTACCTTGAGTTACACTATGATATTCGACTTAACAAGCATCTACTTCACAATCTTTGTTATTGCTCAACAATCCATCAATATTTCTTAGTATTTTTCACTGTATCATGTGATTTGGAAAATAAAATCGAATAAAAAGAACACTTTTTGCATTCATAATGTTTATGTTAAAAACCAGGCTTTCTATTCTATTTTGATAAATTAAAATCAATACATAATAACCGTATTATGACTGAAGGGTTAGTCCTCACGTGAATAAATTGGTCTTCCATTTTGATAAAGAATCTTATATTCAATGAGTTTTGAGGAATTTACATCGAGAATGCGATATCAATACATTATATGAGTTGGTCAATAATAATAAAATTATTTGACATTACTTATTCCTAAAAATCAGATAAACAATATTTTCTTAATTTGAATCACTTGGTTTTCTTGAACCCATCTCCTCATCCTACTTAGTCGTTTGTATTCAATATACTCAACCCAACTTAACAAAAACTGCTACAGGTGATTATTGTAATTCGACAGATTTACTCAATATACATTGTCCATTATCAGGTGAGAAGTGTTTGAAATATTTCCAGTAAAGTTACACAGTACAACATTGAATTTTTTTAACAAGCCATATTCTCCCGTTCTTACGAAAAATCCGGCGAAAATGAGATAGCTATGCTCAGAAATTCAATTAACTGGAGATTATCTTGTTTCTCAAGTGATTCCTTCGGGATAGAGTGTTTGTTGGAAGGTGAACAAGTATATGTGTAAACGTGGTTATTTGCCATACATCCCGTTCGTCTGTTTGCTGAGCTGTTTGCGAAAAAGGTGTGATTTCCTGAATTATTTAGAGTAGGGAGAGAATTTGGATTATGCGCCTGATGTGGTCTACGTTGACTATTTTGTGAAAAAATACTTGAACCTTTCATATAGCTAAGTTAGTGGGTACATTGCACTAGAAACATTTTCATTCCAAAAACGAAACACAAAACTGCTAAACCATTGGGAGGCTACCTATATTAATTATTAGTATAAAGCGAGTATTGCACCGTTCAAGGACGTGACATAATCTTTTATGTTGGCATTTATTGATCAGGTTTCAACCTGCTAAATTTGGCAGTTAGACTACAATCTACGTTGAGTATTTTTTGAATAAATACTTGAACCTTCCATAGCTAATAAGTAAGTGGGTATACATTGCACTAGAAACATTTTCATTCCAAAAACAAAACAGAAACTTCGAAGTCGAAGCTATTGGGAGGCTACCTATATTTAGTATAAAGCGAGTTCTGCATCGTTCAAGGACGCAACTCAATCTTTTATGTTGGCATTTATCAATCAGGTTTCAACCTGCTAAATTTTTCAGTTAGACTACTCTACTCAATAAGAAAATCATCCAACTAATACTCGGCCCAAGTTATTACCCGCCAATCTTTCAATTACTGAATCATAATGCATATGTTACAGTGAATGTTAGGAATTCAGTGAAAGCTAGCTTTTACTAGTTGATGCTAGCAATCACTTGATCCGTTAGGAAATGTTGAATTTTGAAGAATATTGTACACTTTCACTAGTGAATGTTGGAGAAACTTTATCAAATCAACTTTTACTGAAAGCAGTTAGGAAAAGTTCTTGTTAAAACTTATTTCCGCCATTTAACTAACCCAAGGTGCACGGGGCACTAAATGATGTCGCTCACGCGACATCAAAATTTTTGCCAAACCCAAACTAACCCAAACTAACCCAGACTAACCCCTACTGAGAATACTTGAGTATTTTCTATAATACGGTATCTGAACAATGTCCACATTGTACACCTGCGAATCATAAGTCTCGTATTTTCCAGAGCGTCTAATCTGTCGGCGAATTCCAACTCGGACCAATAAGGATATTTATAATTACGATAATAATTTTCAGTGTAGCAGCTTTCACTAGAAAAGTTACGTAAATGCTAACAATTACTAGTAAAAGTATGATGAAGTCGATCGAATTCAACTTTCACTAGCTAAATGTTCCCAAATCAGGAAAAGCTTACTTTTCCTAGTAAAAGTTAGGTTTCACTGATTACCATGTTTCACTGTGACACATACAAAACATTCCGATCTCAGTCAGTCTTATCCATTGTATCCTTTTATTGATTCAATGTTTTCATGGAAAGACGAATATTTCTTTATACCGAATAAGATTTATGGAATATTTCAAAGCGACATATTATAATATTATATCTTCTTACGTAGGATTTGTGGAGCTTGAATATAATATGAATTCATTCCTTTTTATTTTGTTTTTAAATCTTTGGATACTGTGATGAAATCCAATGATTTGATATCAGTAACCAGTTTCAATTTTATTGTACTGTTGCAATTGATATTTTGATATCGACTGTAATTTCATGAGTGTCACGTCTGAAAGGAAAGAATTTCAGTTAATCTTCCTAGCTCAACCTTACAAAATAATCAAAGACAAAGACAGTTCAGAGTGTCAGTATAAGGGTGACGCCTCGGGTGACGCTGACGCCATCACAAAGTGCTCATTCATATTTTCAACGTTTTGTTTTTTTAAATACTTAGATAATTCGTTTTGAAATTTGTCGTTTATACATATAACTACCTCAACTGAATCAAGAGTTTGCTGGTCGTTATAATAAAATGAGAAATACGTGCTATGCTTATATGTTACTTCTGTAATAACAAAAAAAGCTGTTAGATAAGTAAAAAGTCATTTTAAACACACCCGCTTACAACACTTCGAGTAAATCATGGAACTGATTCGTAGCGTTAATTGAATAAAATCGTAGTTAATGAACATTAGAATTCGAACCTCTTGCAGGTTCATAAACCCCCCCGCCTTCGTCATTCGGGAGTATCTAAATATTTACACTGTTTCTTGTTAGTATGAATGAACACTACATAGCGGGCTATCGGGGTTTCTACAGGGTGTCCGTAAATGATGAGCCAAAAATTAGGGTGAGAATTCTAAACGAACAATAGATGCTACCTTTTCCTATAAGTTACATTTTTTTTGCCGTTTATTTTTCCACGCTCAAAATATTTTCACCAAATCTCGTATTTGGGGCTTTATCAGGATGAGGAATTCAAATCTGCCCACCGTTTTTTCGCATTTTGTAGAGGGCGCCGCGGGGCAAGCGAGTTCAGAAACGTCACACCCGGTGTGAGTGTGATTCAAGTGTCAAACACTAAGCTTTCAAATATGGCAAGCCGTTTTACTTTTTATTCAACCCTGCTGATAAAGTATCAAAAAATAGTTATTCATGGTACTAGGGCGTTGTGTTGAAAATAAGTCACGCGAGAAAGACTTGTATAAATTCTCAAGTGCCATACAATGTTTTATTCAACAATTGAGGGAATCGTTTTTTTAAGGGATGACAAAATAAAAATAAGTTTCAGTGTCAGAATGACTAGACCATGACATGTTTACATTCTGGTCAAAATAGGTTATTGTTTGTTTGGTTGCCACGGAACGTGATAGGTTGTTTGTTTGTTTGCCACGGAAACGTGAGTTATAATCCATAACTCACAGACGACAGTAAAATGCAACAGGGAACGTGTCATGTCTGTCTCTCATCAAACAACAAGGTTGTCGCTCTTGTTTACCAAACACTATCTAACCCAAACTCTTTGTCTAACTCAACATCAGAGACAAATTTGATACATTGTTACTTCGGCGATCTCGATCTTTGTCAACCAATCTGACCAATCACGGGCGACGTCCCTGCTGCATTTTACTGTAGTCTATAACTCACTGGTGACTAGTGAGTTATGTATTATAACACACTAGTCGGTTATTCGACACTGTACTTGTCCAAAATGACATCAATAATGACCGGACCCAACTCCCAACCCGGACCTGACTCGCGACCCAGTATCCAATCGCATTTTATCCACTTTTGACCACCTTTTAGCCGGTTTAAACCACTTTTAGCCAATTAAGGCCACTTTTAGCCAATTAGAGCCACTTTTAGCCACTGGCCTGGCCAAAAGTAGAAAAAGCCGGCTTTTTTACAACCCTGGATCTGGCTGAGATGAAGTGGGACGTTCCTCAGGGTTCTGTACTTGGCCCTCTTCTATTTCTTTTGTACGTGAATGATTTGCCTCGATTGCCGATCCAAGGTACTATAAAACTTTTTGCGGATGACACATCTATCGTTTGGCGGCATAGGAATGCTTCTGTGTTAAATGAAATAATTAGGACTGATATTGGTTTGATAAGGAGATGGTTCAATGATAACCTTCTCACTCTCAATGTGGAAAAGACGCATATAATTTCTTTCAGGGGCTCAGTTGAGGAAGTTATTCTTGGCTCATGTCCTTTGGAGCAAAAAGAGCATGCAAAGTTTTTGGGCGTCATTGTTGACCGGTATCTAAGATTCGGGGAACACATTTGAAAGATTTGCTCAAGGGTGTCATGCCGTTAGGGTTGCAGCTATGGAATTGGGTCCTCAACAAGCAAGAGCCGTTTATCATTCTCTGGTTGAGTCGCACCTGCGTTATGGCATTGCGTTTTGGGGTAATGTTAATCAGGGATTATTGAGTTCGCTGTTCCTTCTTCAAAAGAGGTCCATCAGAGCATTGTATGGAATGGGTCCTAGTGATTCCTGTAGATCTGTGTTTAGAGAGAAGAACATTTTGACACTGACTCTTCTGTTTATTTTGGAGGTAGTTACATTAATTTTTAAGCTCCAGGATAGATTGCCTTTTCCTAGACATGAGCATTTAACCCGTCAATGTAACAATATCACCCTTCCTAGACCTATATCATCTCTAATACAGAAGTCCATTTTGTTTGATGGTAGGAGAATACTTAATCATCTTCCACCCAAGATTCGACAGTGTAAAGATATTCGAAAATTCAGGGCTAGTGTGAAGAAAATTTTACTGACTGGAGCTTATTACACCTTGACTGACTATTTTTTGAACCCCGTGCGTAGTGGTATTACTTATCTGTCTTTTTTAATGTGAAATTCAATACTGTTCTTCAAGTTTGTTTCATGTAAGTTGATGTAAAATATTTGTGATTGTTATTTATTTTGATTTACGTAACATTTTGAATCATGTACTCATGCTTTGTCAATGAATGTTTATACATTTTCGACAATAAAGTATTTTTGATTGATTGATTGATTGATTATACCTATAAAACTATATACTGACCACACTACATTTATCCAATGCGCCGAGCATAAGTCTGCCAAATTGAATCGAGACTGCAGTTTCTACGCATGAACAGAATCTTGATTTTATGATTGGTAGTTTGCCGTGACGCGCCAATATACTGCATTTCGAAAACTTAATAAAAAAATAGCAACAATCCGAGATCAAAAGAGAAAGTCTTTGTTTTCCAGGGCGTCTTTTGATAAACTTTACAAGCCAAATAGGTAATAGTTGGCCACTAAAGTGGAACATCAGGCTTCGTAGGACGAAAGCGGTTTCTCCGATATTCAAAACAAAGCTTTTGCCGCCCGCCGTCGTGCTAGATGGGTGGAGTTTGTACCGGAAACTGGTTTGGTGAGACTGCGCTGAAAAACTCGTCCCAATTCAAATATAAGAGGAAATGATATTCTCGTTCTTAAAGTCGGCTTATGGCGAAATGCAATGTGATCGGTATTTAGTTTTATAGGTATATGACTTACAAACACCGTTTTGTAGTGTCATTGTCAGTCAATTTTCAGGAGGAAACCTATAGCAAAGTTTACTTATTACAATGGTAAACTTTGCCTATAGCTCTGTGAATTATCTTCTATTCTTAATTGCGCTATCAATAAAACAATGACTAGAAAATGATAATAATAGTAATAAATCGTCTTTATTAAGAATTGGAACAAAAATTAAACAAAAGTGAGATACATTACAATGTTTGAAATCCATTCTCAATGGGCGAAGTTCAGCTGATGTCAGCTATTCATCGTTAGCCCTATTTACAAAATGTTTAATGAAAAAAGTATGTATAATCTTTGCTGCGTGACAAAAAGTTCGAGTAAAAGTTCGGCGTCTTGAATATTTCAAGTATTGATTGTGGCGAATGGCGTTATGTTTGATTTTTACAAGGATGGCGTCCGAATAATTTCATATTCTATAGTATATTGTTTCTTATTATTTGAATTCTTGATAAGCGTTGTGAAGTTCGCCGAAACAGAAGACGAGAATATACAGACATTACAATGGCGTTTTGAATATCTTCACATCCACGCCACTTGCTCCTCTGTGTTTCCGCGGAATATGTATGTACATACAGCTCCAGAGAGAATAGTCCGGGAAAAACAAAATGATTCTTGGGAAATGGTTTCATGGCAGAGAAGCTCGTCACATTTCGTTAAATTACTTTTTCTCCGACGATCTATCAATCTAACTAACGGTTTGGTTTGTTCAATCACAAAAAAAGTCCTCAAAGATCGTAATGTCTGACCAGTTAATGGATTTAGAAAGTTTTTATGAAATTTCAAACATGGACCCCTTACATAATGCTTGTTGGAAACGTTAGCTTCGAAACAGTTCCTTCTGGAAATAAACTGCAAATAGTTGGATGAGTATGTTGAATATACCAGGGTAGTTGGCGGAGGGTTACCCAAACTTGTTGGGGGTACCTATAGATATATGTTCATTTCGAACATAGACCTGTACTCTGAGCGTCTCTGATTTCTTTTCTTCACCAAGTTCGACTAACCCTCTGCCAAACACCCTGTTTATTTGTTTTACAAAAAATATCTATTATGAAGATTCGACGCTTTTTATAATCTTATTCCAATTTTCATGTTTTCGATGTGTTAAAGGAAGAAATTTCACGTCAAAATGCTCTTCTATTTAGTATTATAACCATCAAATCGCCTAATGATCGATGAAGTTCACAAACCTTACAGTAAAAATAACAATAAATGAACACCGGGATTAAAATATGGTATTTTCAAAACATTTGCAGAAAAATCGAAATTCTCGGACGTGATTTATATATTTTTAACCCTCCATCTAAACGTTCTTGTTT
Organism: Orchestes rusci; assembly: GCA_958502075.1. Taxonomy (NCBI): domain Eukaryota; kingdom Metazoa; phylum Arthropoda; class Insecta; order Coleoptera; family Curculionidae; genus Orchestes; species Orchestes rusci. Next base: position 60,451,808 of record OY293305.1, on the reverse strand, counting down.
GCCTACTCATTAATACAAAGCTTGGAATGTAGCACGTTTCAGGCATCAAAGAAATCTATATTCCAGAGAAAAAACTCTCATGCCATTCTCCGAAGTGAAAAATGCGAGCAATAAACAGTGAACACCAACTGGGAAATGAAAATAAATGTCGGGTTTATCTACAGAACAAATAAAGGAGTTAAGCCTCAACGTGAGGCTGCCGAAGAATTTAGAAAACGTAATTTTTTTTCCTCCATACGGTTTTGTAAGGGAGAACAGTATTAGCCTATAGATTACACTTGATAGATCTAAAGTGCTAGCTAGTTTTTGAAATTCTAAAGAACAGATCTCTTATCGCCTTAGAAAGTCGAAGCAATGTGTAGCTGTGCTGTGAATAATACTATACGCGTTTCTGAAAAGAGAAACATTCATTTGTACTCGAAAAGTAAAAACTTTATCGATTTGTATTGGAAGAAGTGGAGCAGCCAGAAGTCACCAACGTAAACAACCTTACACGAGATCAGACATAGCGAAACGATTGAATTGGTCACGTGTTGGTTAATGTGATCGTGACATATTTAGGCTAATTTTGAGAGTTTTATTTTGGATGGTTCTTGTGATATTTGATTGTCCTTTTTTTTCAAAATACATAATACTCAGAAAACTATAGAATATTGAACATCTCAAGTATAATCATTCTTCAGAACTCAGGGATGATCACAAAAAAGGTTGCACTTTTTTCAAAATCAGATTGTGAATCTAGATTGTCGATAAGATTACAATAATTTCAATTGAATGTGAATGTCTCCTCTTTCTTCTCAGAAATATAAAAATCGTGTTATTTTTCATTTTTCAAACTCAATTCATTCTTTTACTGATAACTTTTCGACAATACCCCATTTTTTTATTTTACGTCCCACATTTGGTAACAACAATATAATCACCTGTGTGTCACTGACTCATTAAAGTCCTATTTTGCCAGCGGAAAAGACCCTTGCGAAACAACTACCCAATATTTTATTAATCTCAAAAAATATGCCAGCCACAAGAATTTAGTAATTACTGACCATCTCAAGGATAATTATTGCAATGTGATTTATAGAGTGATGAAAATGCAATTGTTACATCATTTTTTTATTTCTATCGACAAATTGAACATCTATCACAAGTAATCAAAGAAGTTTTCTGAATTTCAAATGTATGTTTGATTTTATCCGAAAATATTGCTTGAAACTACTCATAATACAAGTTGACAATGTACGTGTAGAAAGAAATTACGATAGTAGTTAGTGCTGAATGCTAAATGATTTTTTGAAAAACTGGTTTGAGAAGAAAAATATGATTAAAGTTAACGAGGAAGTTAATGACTCTGCAGACTCATTCTTTGAAAAACTAGTTTTTCTTGTTGAGAGACTTCTCATTTGGAATCGGTGGAATCTCCCAATCCTCTTCGGTAAGAAATATTTGAATATGGCACGGGTGAGATAAATATGGATTAACTCTTCCTTGCGCTCTGTAGGTCCGTCTGCTTGTACAAGGAGCCCGATTGACCTAGTAGTATTGGAAGAAGGATATAACGTTAATAATTTAATTTTCACTTTTCCGACATCGCACAACGCTTCACACTGTGGACAAAAACATCTTAGCTTATCTTGATTATGATAAATCACATATGTCATGTGGATGTTTGAAATTATTTGGTTTATAGATATTATTAAATAGAAAAGAGATAAGTAAGCGTGAGATTGATTTTTTCTTAGTTTTATTAACTTGTGAAATATAAATTGGGTAACTTACAAGAAATAATTATCATATGAAAGGTAGGAATTTATTGATATTACTCGATCTCCTGTTAATTCTTTAGTTGATGAACATATTACCAAACGCATGAATGAGTGAGTGTAACTCAGAAGAAAATGTTTGGAAATCATGAAAAAGAGTTCTCTCGTTATCAACTAGGAGGATACAAAATAGAAGGTTGCGTTCCGATTTTTTTCATAGTTTCTAAAGCGGTCTGGTTCTGGATTCTACCTAATTGAGAAAAAGTTGTGCTTATGAAATTCGCGTAATTTTATCAACATGAAAATAAGCACTCATTGTTATTGAAATTGGAAATGCGACAAATCTTTTCATGTATAAACTTCTAGTGTAAGTATATTGGAACCGGAGCAAACTATATTTCATGAGAACTTTTTTCATTTTGGCGAGTTTAAACAGAGAACTCTAGCCTGACACCAACTTTTTCAAACAACTGAAATACTCACAAAAAAAACTATTTTCAACTTGTCTCTCCTTAATAACAGTAACCGACATTCATTCATTATATTATTATTCACGATGGTCTATAGAAAAAAACATGCTTACATATTAGAGCAGGACTCAAGTTTGAATGCATGTCATGTCACGAACCAAAAAATCTCCACGTTATACAGTTCATGTGTAAACGTAAAACTTTTATCTTTCACCGAGTTGAATATTCTCTACAGTACTCTATTGAGTGTATGTGTATATTACCTGAATATGATCAACAAATAACTTGTCAGTCTCTAATCCATTGTAATTGGCGTTGCTTTCTGCATTTCTTAGCACATCAAGTAGAAACATTGCCGATTTCTTTGGCCAACGACCTTGACTCCAACCAAATTGTTTGGCTTGGGCACATCCACCAACTCCTCCTTTGAATTTCCTATCGAAGAGATCCAATATTTGAAAATCTCAAGGTAGTCAAAATAGTTACCTACCTGAAAGGCACGCACTCCTTGAATGCCATGACATTCTCCAAATAATCATATGCTCTTCTGAGGGGCATTTTTCTCAGTGAATTTGCTGTTTCAACCGTGTTTTTGAAGTGTACGTTGAAATTTGAGCCGAGAGCTTTGCAGGACTTGACCGGGTTTTCCGGTTCTCGGGAGTATCGAACCATCTTCAAAATATCTAGTTGAGAAAAAAAAATCTTTTGCGACAACCTATCAATCTAGCAATATTAGTCTGAGTTGTCATGTTATAATAATATAATATAATAATAATAATAATAGCTGTAATCGTCATCATGGTGATACGTCGAAATCACCTAAGGAAGCTGAAAACCCAACATCCCAATGTGCTTCAGAGCTTCCGCGTGCGCAAAAGACGATAATTATCGGCAGCCGACAGTGTGGCGCATGCATCACTCAAATTATATATTTTTTGTTTTCAAAGTTGAAATTTGAGAAAGTTACTTACTTAGTTGTGAATTTGGGTTAGTTTGTGTTTGGTAAAAAATGGATGTCGCCTTACAACCTCATTGTGAAATGTGAAATTTACTTAAAATATTTTATAATTGTTCAAAGAATTTGAGTTTTTTTTCTCAAGACAGAAAATCCTCTACTGACTGTGAATTTGACGTAAACAAACAAATTTGAGAGTGACAGTGGTCAAAAATGGAATCGATTTGAATACTCCATGAAAACCAAGTAATAATTATTGAATGGTATTAAGCTGATAGGGGTGATAGTTCTCATAGAACGAGAACTTTTTCCCAAGAAAGTTTGCGGGTATGGGTACCCAGACTTTGCATGTATTGAAGTTGGGAGAGGAGTAAAACTCCAGAAGGGGAGAGGGGAGAGTGAGGAGTAAATTAATGTTTTGATTGTTGATTTTTTTTTTTTTTTTTTTTTTTTTTTTTTTTTTTTTTTTTTTTTTTATTATTATGTGTGGATCTTAGGGGTGGTAATTAGGGGTGGTTTTAGGGGTGGGTTTTTTTTTTTTTTTTTTATGGAGGAGGAGGGAGAGGGGGAGGAACTGGAACATAAGCGATTTTGGATTATTGAATGGTAAAAATGATTATAAGAATATATGATTAACTAGCTTTGGAAGTTGTAGCATGGTTTGGCTGGCGCCATCTCATAGTTATAATTATTAATAACTTATGTAACATATAAGTATGGAGGACTGTAGTAACTAGGAGAGTAATCGAAATGCATAAAAGTGGTCCGGTTTCAAATCGTAATTCAGCTTCAATTGTTACCCCCAGATGGCGAAGAGTCGTTAGCGATTTCAAGTCAAACAAAAATGTTACCTAGGTATCATAATTGAAACAACGTTACGAATACTCCATGATACTACGACAAACAGATAAGCTCACGCGCATCTTGTCGGGTGACCTTTGTGAGGTTATGTTGTCAAGCTTCTGTCAGTTTGCAATGTAAATATTGTTGTTCTGATATTTGTGTGATATAATATCTTATTATTTCGTGAATTTCGCATAATTTGATGATGGTGTACTGTGCCGTGATGTTCTGCAGAAGCAGCAATAAGAAAAATAAAGAAAACCCTGCGTGTAAATACCGGTTCTTTCGGTTTCCAACATCCAAGTATATTCGCAAGATATGGATACACAGAAGTGTTATCAAAAGGACAGTTTCAGTGTTGAATATGCTAGAATTTGTTCAAACCATTTTTCTGAAGACGACTTTTGTGACAAAGAGGGACATTTGCAATTGCCCAAAAATAAATGGAAACTCAAGAAAGATGCTATACCTTCACTAAAACTGCCAAAACTTGTGAGCACTATGTGCGCATCGCATATCCGGTATATCTGAAGAGAAACCCGCTAACCTTGAATAGCAAGATCAAATTAGAATAAAAAAAACACATACAACCACAAAAACCACATGGAACCACATAGGATAACAAAAGAATCTCTCATAACCACAAAAACCAAATCGAATCATGTAGAAAAACAAAAAACCACAAGGAACCACATAGAACCAGAAAACCGCATGGAACCACAAAAACCACATATAGAAACACATATAGAACCACTGAAAACCACAAAAAACACATAGAACCACAAGAACCACATGGAACCACAAAAAAACTCATAGAACCACAAGAACTACATAAACACAAAAAAAAACACAACGAACCTGAAAAACCACATGGAACCACAAAAAAACACATAGAAACACAAAAAAAACTCAACGAACCGAAAAACACCATGGAACCACAAAAAAACACATAGAACCACAAAAACCACATGGAACCATGTAGAAACACAAAAAACCATAGAAACCACATGAAACTACTAAAAAACACATAGAACCACAAAAACCACATAGAAACACAAAAAAACACATAGAACCACATGGAACCACAGAAACCACATGGAACCATGTAGAAACACAAAAAACCATAGAAACCACATGAAACTACTAAAAAACACATAGAACCACAAAAACCACATAGAACCACAAAAACCACATAGAAACACAAAAATACACATAGAACCACATGGAACCACAGAAACCACATGGAACCATGTAGAAACACAAAAAACCATAGAAACCACATGCCAAAACCTCTTAGAACCACATAGAATAGCAAAAAGCCTCTTAGAACCACAAAACCACATGGAACCACATAGAACCACAAGAAGCCACATAGTACAACAAAAACCACATTGAACCAAAAAATAACCACATGCATGGAGCCACATAAAATCACAAAGAACCACATAGATTCTCAAAGAAACACATAAAACCACAAAAGAAGGAAGAAAAGAACATAGAATCACAAAAAACCACACAAAACCACAAAGAACCAAGTGTGTCGCGACCTTGAAATTCCACTCCCACCGCACATAAAAAAGTTTCACCTCAAACATCCTTTCTAACGACGAAAACCAACTGAGAAAAATGTTTTTTCAATGTAACGGCAAAATTGAAAATATGATCTTTTTTTAAATACTATTTAACCAATCTGGTGGGATTTGCGTAGATTATATTATCAATTTTGGATATATAGATAACCAACTAAATACATATTATTCAATTTGGGGTAAATAACCAACTATAATCATCAGAATTCAACAAGATCGCAATATAAGCCATGCTTTCCAATGCTATTTTATCCAATTGGGTCACCGGATAGCTTGATGCGCAGTTCAGTTCGAAACTCGTTCGGCTAGTGAGCATATCTTGTTTGTCGTAGTATCATGCGAATACTCTATCAAAATGCAACAGTTTTTATTGGCTAGGTTGCCTCAAAACTCTCACTATTTGATGATAATAGGTACCTATGAATATATTTCTTTTATACAGTATTCTGAAATTTATAGAATTTTCATATTTTTTTGTTTAATTGCATTAATTGATTGAGTCACTGAGAGACAAATAAAAGTTATGTCGGTAACATTAGTACCCATCTATATTACCCGATTGTACGATACACAATTGTGAAGTGTCATGAAACTACTCGTCTAGAAATTCCGGCCTCGGCTGTGAGTTGATTGTGAACTCGATTGTGAATGACACACTTTACATCATCAGAGACTGAAAAATGTTGGATTGGAAGAATACATAATTCAACTAACTATGAAAGTGGTAGCATGGTTTGGCTGGCACAGGGTCTGGTATAGTTATAATTAATAACTTGACATAAAATTTTTGTCAACATCAGTACCTATACAGGGTGTTTCCTAACCTCTGTGACAAAATGAAAGGGGTGATTCTTTGCTAAATTTTAAGACGAAAATGTGGTATAACTTTTTTTCGAATTTCGCTTTGTTTCCAAAATACAGGGTGTTTAATTTTTTTTTTTGATTAGTTTTTTATTTTTAATGAATTTATCTTTTACTCGATTTTGTTGAAGTTTGGTAACGGTATTTATAGTGATAACGGGCTCATTTTGCCATGAACAAATAAAAATTATCGAATACAGTGGCGTCCCGAGCGGCACTTCTACCAATATTATTGGGAAAAAAATGTACGCCACTGACTTTTTGTGTCATTTTCATTTTTTTCTCAGGTTATTTAACTAAAAACGCAACTTTTTGATCTCTTGAGTTTTTATCGTATCTTGCCTAATTTTTGAGATAAAAAATTAAATCTAGTTGAGTGAGTTTTGACGCAAAAAGTAATTTTATCGCTGATGTTGAATTTTCTAACAAATACAGCAATCAATTATAATCATTTCAATGGAGAATTCAAAAACACTAAATAAATGAAAAAAAAAATATATAAAAAAATATAATTATAATAAAAAAAATTAAACACCCTGTATTTTGGAAACAAAGCGAAATTCGAAAAAAAGTTATTCCACATTTTCGTCTTAAAATTAAGCGAAGAATCACCCCTTTAATTTTGTCACAGAGGTTAGGAAACACCCTGTATATCTTGCTATCTATATTACCTGGAGTGGTGACATGGTTCGGTGGTTCACCATTCCATAGTGAGAATGTGAGGCGAACTGCCACCCTTATGGGTGGCTTGACAAGGAAGCACTTTCTCTTTTAAACCGATTGAAAAAAATGGTCACAGGATGAAACAAAACGTTGTACAGTAAACTATTCATCATAGAGACCAAGCCAAAAAGATCTGTATAGTAATATGCCCAAGTGAAAATACTGGAAAAATATTTCAAGCTTCTAGGATCGCCGCAAGGGGGCGTAACGGTACTGTGTAAACAGAAATCCGACATATTTTCGAAATTTTTCCCAGTGAACTACCAAAAACGATTATGGAAACAAATTTTGCTCTTTCTGGTGAATGTATGGGGTCGCATATGTGAGAGCAACTGGTGGCTGGAAAATTCAAATTCATGACAGTTTTGATTTTGAGTTATGACATGTGCGAGGACATGTGACAATATTTTATAACCTCCAAAATATTGGTGCCAAGTTTGAGTGAGTTTCCATTGAGTTTCTTGAGAAGGATTTTCTGTTTTCTCAGTACCGTTACGCCCCTTGGCGGCTATCCTAGAAGCTTGAAATATATTTCTAGCATTTTTTCGTGGGCACATTCGAGGGCACATTACTATACAGATTTTTTTCCTGGGTCTCTATGATAAATAGTTTACGAGAACTGGCACCCTGGCGCTGAAGATGAATCACCCTGTATTATACACATTGCCTGACACATTGTCATTAAACTACTCGTCTAGAAATAAACATCTTGACTCGTGATTGAAGAAGTCATTTACCTGCTTAGTAACCTAAATAATTACTATTTCAAGCTCTTGACTTTTGCGATGCGGAAGCCCGGGAGCATGTAGGACGTTGGACGTTGGGTCTGTAGCACGTACGTCTTGAAAATATGTACTGCTAAAGCGGTAATAAAAATGGTTGCATCGTGGGGGCCGCCATATTGGACTCGACGTTGACCAAAAAGTGTGTCTTAGCTTGATTCAGCTGTATTCACTTCGAAGTGGGAGTCACAGATTTCCGCTTGCCAAACGGGAATCATATGCAACCATCCACATTGTATTTGGCGTAACCGTGACTTTGAACACAAATTACAAATTCAATGTAGATGGTAACATAAGCATAGCCAAGCGTTCGTTCGTTTGTTGTGTCATTTGAACGTGAGAATTTAATGACTATTGGATAATTATTATTGATTTGCGAATTTTGTGAAAATTGGGATTGCCTTTTCTCGAGTCGAGTGTTTTTGATAAAATGTTTTATTAACCTTTTGGTGATTTTTTTGTATTGGTAAAGATCTGTACTAGGTACCATGTTACCATTTTTGCTAGATAGACTTAAACCATTTGAAAATAAATAGGAAGGTAGGTACCTAGGTCCTATTAGACATCTTGTCTTGAATAAGATAAGAATAGAAATTTCATGCCACATTGTTTTGTATAATTTTCAAGGTGATTTGGACTCTTTCATGAATACTCTTTAACTTGACATGACAAAAATACATTAAGATCACATTCGCATTCGAGACTGAATGGTACGAGCGTTCGTTTGTACTTACAATGATTTTGGATACAAATATGTGAGTTTACATCAATAATGTTACAGTTTATTCTCTTTAGGGGTGTTTTTTGTCACTCAGCCACTCAACCCACCGTACCTACCTATTCCAAGCAACTTTCTAGTCTGCTTTATTACTACATTACATAGGTATTTCAGTTGATAATTATTTTACATACAGTGTGTCCAGAATAAAATGATGTACATGGGACTATACGAGGATATTGGAAACGGTAAAAGATACGACGTTGCTTAAATGGAAGAAAAGTTGCGTATTTGTATGCTCAAAAATATTCTACCTTTGTTTCATTTTGAATCGATTTCGTTATGTTCATACAGGGTGAAAAAAGAAAAGGTTCATTTTGAAAAAAACACAATATTTTGCTTGTTATAAAACCTTGTATAAAACCCAACACTTTCAAATTTCCAGGATATAGGTAAGAGGATACGACGATTCTAAAACGGCGTCAAAAAAATTCTAGACCTACTATGTTGCGTCCAGACAAAGTCAAGTCTGTTTTTTTTATGGAAGTCATATTTTTGGAAATTATTTTCAATACGGACCATGAAAATGGAGAAGTTCAATATGGCCTCCATAAGAAAAACCAAAGTTGGCCTCGGCCGGACGCAACATCGTGGGCCTACAACATTTTTTGATGCCGTTTTTAGAATCGTCATTTCCTCTTACCCATATCCTGTAAATTTGAAAATATTGGCTTTTATAATAAGCAAAATTTTGTAGTTTTTCGAATATGGACATTTTCTTTTTCACCCTGTATCTACATCACGGTATCGATTCAAAATAAAACAAAAGTAGATTATTTTTGGGCATACAAATACGCAACTTTTCTTCCATTCAAGCGACGCCGTATCTCTTACCGTTTCCAATATTCCCATGTACATCATTTTATTCTAGACACACTGTATACAAGCTTAAAATCACTTATTTTGAGTTACGATTAATATAATTTATAAATAAACGAAAAGCGAAAAGTTGGGTGTTGGGTTAAGTTGGGTATGTCAAACTGAAAGCCGAATCAAGCAAAGACATACTTTTTGGTCAACGTCGAGCCAACATGGCGGCCCCCATGCTGCAACCATTTTTAGCAGCCGAAATAATACACTTTAGCAGTACAGATATATTTAAGACGTACGTGGTCTGTAGCGACCATTGAACTCCTATGGAGTTCAATGGTAGCGACAAGTCGAAATCACCCAGGTGAAGGCGATAATTATTATTCGGCTCAAATATGAAATGCGTCATAACCACAAAATCTCTTATCCATCAGAGACAGTTTGTGAATATTCTAATTTTTCAAGCTATTTTATTTTTGATTTAAAAAGCTCACATTGAACTGGTTCAAAACCGGTACTGCATTTCTCCTTAATTTATTGGGTGATTTCTAATATATTCGTGTGATTGTACTTATAATATTGTAATGTTTCGTATTGACGTAACCTCGGACGTTCCTATAGGTACCCAATAATTTAACAATTCACACTTTTCACTTACTTACCTTAAAAACGGCGCGCGGCGTTATTGGTAGAAATAGATCGGGTTGAATGAAAATGATCACTCTATTCACAATAATAAAAAAATAATAAACGGTCAACAAAACACGCGAGTCGAGTAACGAGCTTTCCAGTTTTGTTTCTCTTATCTTCTCTTCTGTCTGAAGTCTGAAGACTGAGGTTCGATTTATCTCTTTCTGAAGCTAAAGCTGCCGAAGTCTGAGCTGAAGAGCTGAAGCACTAAGCAGGCTGAAGAGCTGAAGCTCTAAGCAGGCTGAAGTCGCTGAAGGCTGAAGGTGGAAGTGTTTCAGCACTGCCTGTACCGTGGTAATACCAAACGCTAAAAGGAACCCTCACATACAGGTGCGTAAAGCGGGATTCACACGGGTCGACTTCTGCTGCACGACTAGGCCGCACGGCAAAAATCGACCGTGTAAATAGCAAATTCGAATTTACAGCAGGTGACTGAAATCGCAAACGCCAAAGAAGGGTGGCACCTAGCCGCACGATCATAGGCCGCAGGAGACGGGAGACCGAAATCGACCCCAAAAATACTTTCAGGACCATAATTCTTGAATTTCAGGAGAATGATCGAACGTTCCCTTGACAGAGAAGTGATGATTGCGCGGTATCGAAATGCAGTTTTTGATCGGTCTGTGATCGTTCACTTGAACTGTCACTCGTTCCCAGCTCAAGAATTAGGCTCCAAGAGTTAATATTGACGATCCCACCCAAAATCAGTATATTACAGGTTGCCTCACTTTTACGGTCATGACGTACGTCATCTGTCACGGGTGTTGCCAGATGATCCCTATCAAAGACAGTAGAACAGAAACCCATGGGCGAAATCAGTAGATCTCCTGTTACAACATATTACTTCTGGTAACCTTGCGAATGACACATGACACGATACGATACATCGAGTGACAGGATTCAGTCTACTGCAGACGCTAGACTCCGAGGACGTCATATTTTTTTTCCTCCGTCTCTTACCTCAGGCGAAGTGAGGCAACCTCCCACCCGCTACTCAAGATCAGTATACAAGAGGTTGCCTCACTTCGCCTGAGGTAAGAGACGGAGGAGGGGGAAAATTTGACGTCATCGGTGTCGATCGTCTGCAGTAGACTGAATCCTGTCATTCGATTGCATCGTATCGTGTCATTTATCATTCGCAAAGTTGCCAGAACTGCTGTTTCAACAGGAGATCCACTGATTTTGCCCATGGGTTTTTGTGCAACTGATTTTGATAGGGATCATCTGGCAACACTGGACATAGATGACGTCATGACTGTAAAAGTGAGGCAACCTGTTATATATTGATCTTGCCCGCTACCCCTTTCATCTCGATAGATCAAAAAAATTACGGGCCACAGACGATGCAATCTGTCGTACAACAAGTTTGATGTTTATGACTTTTTGGTTCTGTGATGCGTAGTTCGTCACGTGAATTCATATGGGGATAAATGTGTCTTTTCAAGAAACCATTTTCAAATCACAACTCTTTCTTATTTTTTACCCTTTCTCGAGTCATCCGAAAACAACCCGACAACTTCAGCAGCTAATAATGTTATTTTTGTCAAAGTTGGTGCCACGTTGAACGATTATCTTGACGATTATAGATACTGACTAAACATATTGCACGATAGTTGTCAATAGTTGCTTTTTATTTGCATACTGGATCAGATCATTTTTAAATCAACTGACCAAAATTGATCTGATCCAAAAACCATCAAATAAAACTGCATTTTTGTTATTCTTTCATTGGTTTTACATCACCTCATTGTCAGTGTCATCATTTCTAGCCAAAAAAAGTTCTTTTCTTCAACATTTTGGATTAAGGGCAAATATTTTATATTCTTTATGTGGTTTGAGGTTTAGGCTGTTGCGAAATCCACGTCTAATATCCATCAAAACAACTTCTACCTTTTACTTCTGACTATAGTTCACTTAGGTGATCGAAATTTACGGGTGGTACAGTAAGGGGCGAACGGGGAAGTGAGCGGATCACTCAGTTTGTAAATACCATATACTTGAGTATATGGTGAATACCTAATACGTTCTAAATGTCAAATTTTAGTGATCCTTGACCCGTATTCCGTGTACCTGTGGAATTCTAGCAACATGTCGCTCTCCCATCATTTTACACAAAGAGTTGTCATTTATGTTATTTATGCTATGGAATTCCACAGTACACGGAAGATACCTCCATGTCCCACGTTAAAAGTTAAAGGCAGTGCTGGAAAACTTCCACCTTCTTCTTTCTTCGGTTTGGGTTGTCTTAACTACCAGGGCCAGGGTTACGCAGCCGGCGTGATTTCTGAACATCATGGACTTGTGAATGAGAGGCCGCCAATTGGCTGCAACATTGCACGACTCTGCCTTAGGTAAATAACCGCGTTATTTGAAACTGGAAACATTTTAATAAAGCCATTCTAAATTTTGTATCACGAAAATGATGAAATATATCATAAGCAGAGTGTTTCAGAATAAGATGCTGATCCTTAAAGGTGTAGATTCTTGATGTAGAATGTAAAGATAATATAGGTGTGTTTGTTATGCTCCACTAGGGCACAATTTTTTACACTTTTCTAAACTGCAAAACTCAGTGTGGCTTTGTTTGTGAGATGTTTGTCTGTTTTTGAGGATGGAATATCTTCACTAAACGTAATAACGCGTTTGGTGAATTTCCTCTACACTGGTAGCCATCAGTTACAAAAATCGATCTGCATTACAATATCCTATACCGAAATAACAAACACACCTATGTCGGTTTTTGTTCAGTTTCATGAAGACCGCTTTCTATAATTTGATCAATACAAAATTTGAATTCCACTCTCAATAAAAAACTAGAATAAACGACAATAATTGGAGAAAAGAGCTTTATGAAATGACGTAGGGAGAATATTATGTAGATTAGTTCAAAAGCTTTTAAGAAAAATTACATTTTTTCTAGAAACAAAAATCATAAGTTCAACCACCAACTGCTCTGCAAGGGGTACGCTGTTTTTTATAGTTCATCACTAACCCAAACTAACCCAAATGATAAAAAAAAATAAACAAAAAATGCTTGTCTATTAAATGAAACAGATATTGAAGTATCACATATAGTGAATGCCAAACAACTTTCGATCTACGTCATCGTTGCCACCAAGCTCGTTGTTATGAAGTTTGCTGGTGGCCACCAGCAAATCACATAATAACTTGCTTGGTGGCAATTGTGACGTGAATCGAAAGTTGTTTGGCATTTGCTGTATACCTATTTATTTAGAAATTTATTCAGAAGGTATTTCAATATACTTATTTCCTTCCACCTAACCTACTAAATTAATAATATTCTGTGCTTTTATAGTTGCGCAAAAAATAAACAGGGACTTCACTATTGCAGCTCCTCGTCTGTTATAAATAATTTGAACATAGGCAATTTATTATTTCAAGGAGAGTTGCTCTCCTTTTTTTTTGGTGCAGCCTTATGAAAAAATATAGGTATGTCCAGCGATGGTCTACCCTACAGTGTCTTTATAGACACTGTAGTCTAGCCCAAGAGGGCAATGTACCAAAAATATCCTTTTCGGCAAAAAGTCATTCTTTATAAAAATAACTATTTGCTTCAATAAAAAATACAACTATTCTTGATGAAAAAAAAAATCATTATTGTCATGTTAACAGAAACCAATCCAATGTCCAATATGATCCAAATACTAAACTAAAAATCACACAAAACTTATTTAGTTGAAAGATAACACAACACAAATAATCTCCTGCGAAAATAAAATCACACACATTAATAAATTAGGATTTGATATTTTCAGAACTAAACTCAAAGCGTAAATAGATAGGTAAAGTTGGTGCATGAGTCCGTATACAAAATCAAAATAGGTACACTATAACTTGCACAAAAAATGCGTACACAGACAGTGAAATCATGTTTTTTTTTAGCAGTGTAATAGGCTGTCAAAATATTTACATGCCATGCATGCACTTGAACTTTTTATTTTTTTTCCAATGAGGACGATATACACACCTATTGTGGGTACAACTCTGAATTTATTCACTCAGTTCGCTAAAAAATGTAGATTATTTTCCTTAAAATCCGGTAGCAGAACCATTTCTAGCCAAAACTTCTTGTAGTCGACAAACCATGAAATTTGATAAATCTCGACAATATAGACGTCATTGGCGATGGCGAGCTCATTCCACGCATTAAGAATGTCATCTAATAGTTCTGCCCAATGATCTAATAACTATATAGATGAAACATTTCATTCATTAACTGTTAAGAATTGGTGGTCAACATCGAACATAGAAGAGACGTGAGGAGTTGAGCGGGGCACTGAGTGGGGATACGTTTGCACCTCACTAGAATGTGCTTCGGTTACTACACGCGAGGCTGCCAGGCGTAACTATTTTACAGAATTCTTAAATTCTTATTTACTGCAAGCTTGACACTTGCGAGTCATTTTAATATACCATATAAGTAAATAATGAAGCACTACACACTAAACCAGAATAAAAACACAATAAACATTCACAAAATCAACACCAAACCCCACTCAAAAAACAAGAGACGCCAATGAGACGAGACGTGAATGAAACGTGTACACAAAATCCGATCGATAGGGGCGGACCCAATTTTGGTGTGTTGCCGTACTTCAGCTTTTTTGATTTTCAGAAGAGAATACTGGTTTCTCTAAATCCTAAATACCTTAACAAAACTTGAAAAGATCTTTCAATTTTAACAAAAAGGTTACCATCAACTTATATTTGATTAAATTCATACATAAAATGGTTTCAAAAATGATTCCAAACAATGTTTTAATCTTTTTGCTGCGTAGTAATACTTTTGATAGAGTATAAGTTTGGCAAACAACGTGGTGGGAGAAACTCTGAGTGCACAGTTCGATGTTGTCCTCATGTGTATCTTGCTATATGTTTCATCTATAGTTATCAGATCATTGGTTCTGCCTGATTCTGAGCTGAGGCCTCCAGTTTATTTGATAAATAATTTTTACCAATGGTCCTCACACATTCTGTAAGAATTTGTGTCTTCACAAAAGTGGATTATTATTGCAACTGACAAAACTTGACGTTTACTTGTCACCTTCATACACTGCTCAAACCAAAGCAATTTCACCATTTCAATGTAGGTACGCATTTTTTGTGCAAGTTTAGTTTACAATTCATTTTTTATTTAAAGTTACAGTGACAGATCAAATTTGGAGGTTCAAGGTTGGCAAGAAAAAGTTAAATGCCATTACAGTGCTCGCTAGCTGAAATGAAAATATAAAATGTTTGATTATAAACTTCATTTTCTCGATTGAGGAAGGGTTTTGATCATCAATTCGAAAATTATCATCACAGTCTATTTTTGAACGTTTTTTTCTATCAAATCAAATACATTTTGAACATAGCAAAAAAAGATTAAACTCAGTTCAATTTTTGACTATCGTCATAGAACATGTTTGCCAACCTTTAGCCTAACATTTTGATCTGTCACTGTAACTCTAAATAAAAAATTAACTTTAGCTACCTACCATATATCTATTACTTAACTCTAAAGGGGACCGTCCCATTTGATGCCAGGATGAGATAGAAGATGCCGCTGTACGGTATAGTTTTGGCTTGGTTTTCGCATAAGTCCTCGCGATAGAAAAGGATAGACCTGTGCGAAAAACATACAGTACAGCGGGATCTTCTATCTCATCCTGGCATCAAGCATGTAGAATTGCTTTCCATATAGTTATTAATAGATATATGCTACCTACCATATTATAGATGAATATTGGTATTGGATATACGCCGGAGCCAAACAGCTGATCGACTGAACACGTTCGACACGTGACCCTCCTTGAGCCAATAGCGTTCAACCCCATTCACAAGTCCATGATGTTTAGAAAGGCAACAAATTAAATGGTCAGTATTTCAATTTTATGGACAGTACTCTTTGCCATTATTTTATTTCCCTTGGTCAGTATGATAATAAATGGTCGGTTGAAATAATGAAGGGTCAGTAACATAAAGAAGTGGTCAGTAAAAATAATAAATGGTCAGTATAATAATAAATGGTCGGTTGAAATAATTAACGGTTAGTAATATAAAGAAATGGTCAGTAAAAATAATGAAGGGTCAGTAACATAAAGAATAAGTGGTCATTAAAAATAATAAATGGTGGATATAAATAATCAAGAGATAGTATCATAAAAAAACGATCAAATAAATTAGTAAATGCCTGGTGAAAATGATGGACAGTCCATAAAATTAATAAAGCGACAGTAAAATAATGATTGGTTGGTCTTATATTTTATTTCGTATAAATCAAACATTTTTACGACAGAACGAAACACAACTTAGTAAAGAGAAAACACTCTGCCTTTATGTCATGATGAAGTAGTCAGATAGAGGTTCTTTTGAGAGGCGGATTTAGTTTGGGTTAGTTAGGGTTAGTTTGTGTTGGTAATAGAAATTGATGAATAATATGCAGCGGCTCGTTGGTTAGCACTAGGTTAACATTACAATTTTTATTATATATTATAATTGACGTGTTGTGTATTGGTTTTATGTGGATCAAGTTTGGGTTAGTTTGTGTTGGTGATCGAAATTGATAAAAATAAGCAGCGGCTCGTTGGTTAGCACTAGGTTAACATTACAATTATTATCATATATCATAATTGACGTGTTCTGTATTGGTATTATGTATATCAAGTTTGGGTTAGTTTGAGTTAGTTAAAGTTATTACTGACTATTGCATACTGGCCATTTATTATTTCTTACTGTACATTTGTGGAATTATTACCAGCTAAGTCATACTGACATTTCATAAATTTTTACTGACCATTAGAATCACAATAGTGAACATAGAAATACAGGCCAAACAGTAATTTTACTGCTCAAAAATTCCAATTAATTATCATTTTTAACAGAAATACTGAGTCTTCTACAATATTATACTGACTGCTTGTGATCGTCCTCATGAGCGTATTTCAAGGACGGCGTCTTCGCGTTTTGCGATATGATAAGCTGCTTTTTATTTGCATCTTAAATCAGGTCAATTTGACCCAGAGCACTAAAATTGGACATTTAGGATGTTTTATCCACAAACTGATGATCTGATTTGTAAATGTTCCGGTCACTTTCCCCTTTGCCCCTAACTGTATACTTTCCGCAAATTTCGATCACTTACATGAACTGGTCAGAAGTAAAAGGTGGGGGTTGTTATTGTCGGATATTAGGCGTGAATTTCGAGACAGCGTAACCCTCAAACCACATAAAAATATAAAATAAGTATATGCCCTTCATTCGTAATCTCGAAAGAAAAAACTTTTTTTTGCTGTTAATGATGACACTGACACTGACGTAATTCGAAACAAATGACAGAATAACAAATGCAGTTTTATCTGATGGTTTTTCGTCAGATCATTTTAACATAGAACAAAGTTTTTATTTTTGGGTCAGTTCATTTAAAAGTGAACTGATCCAGTATGCAAATAAAAAGCAACGATATTCCCGCTGTCATGATTCAAAATTAGACAATCAATCAGAACGGAGCCGTATTTGTTTCGTCCATATATCTATTAACGGTTTCGTCAGAAGGGTTAGTTCACTACGAACTGAACTGATCCAATCAGTTCACTTGAGATCATAAATCCGAAAGATTCCAATAGAACACTTGACAGATGAAAGAGAGTTGGGTTATACGAGCATTATTGCTTATGTTCACAATTTGAACTTCCAACAACTAGGTACTGTAGAATTTTACAAAGTCGCACGTTGCTGCACTCGCTTGAGCTTTTTTGTTTTGTTAATTCATTTATTGAAGTTCTATCTTCAAAACAATGTTCCTTCAAAACAATTCCCTTGAGTTTTGAAACGTTCTTTCAAACAAATACACCAATGATGTGTTGGAGAAAGAAAACAGATTTATGATTGGTTTGTTGCATTGCATCTTCTACGAAGTCCTCCAGGTCCAGGTCCTTCATAATTTTATTGGTAATTATTGCTTATACGGTTTTCAGCTATTTTTCGATTTTTTCAAAATTTTCATATATAGACACATTCTAGAGTCTTCAAGGATTGCAAATTTACTGGCGGAGAGAAGTTTTTTTTTCGGTTAATTCAGGTTAGTTTGGGTTAGGTTGGGTTAGATTTGGTTAGTTTGAGTTAGTTTTTTCTGGCATACGTTATTTAAGAATAATAAAAATTAAATAACATAATTTTTTCCCTCCGCCAGTGAATTTGCAATCTCTAAAGACACTAGAATGTGACCATACAAGAAAATTTGGAAATCATCGAAAAATAGCAGAATACCGTATAAGCAATTGTTACCATTTTATTTACTTACATTGATTTTATAGTCACAAACCAGTGGATTAAAAAAAAAAACAAAAATATTAGGTTACGATTCTATATATCTGAGTGATCTGATCTGATCCAACTCATTCCAACTCATATACTTATAAATTTCCAACTAAACTAGCAAAATCGTTGGGTTACTTCGATCACTTTTAGACTCAATCTCAGTTCACTTTGGTTTAGGGTCATTTCCTAAACAATCACGGTTCACATCACTTCGATCGATTCGGATCAGTTAGATTATGCGAAACAAATACGGCTTACGGCTCGGGTATGTCAATACGCTTAAAATGTCAAAACGCAGCCACTACGCCCATGGGGACGCACCAATCCGCCTTCAGCCTTTGGCTTCGGCCTTCCTTCAGCGACTTCCAGACTTCAGACCAGACTGAAGGAAGAGAATAGAGAATCAAATATTCGACTCCCGACTCGCGTGTTTTGTTTTTGTTGACTGTTTTATCAAAAGTGATCATTTTCATTCGCCCGATCTATTTCTAACAATAACGCCGTTTTTAAGGTAAGTGAAGTGATAATTATTGTGAATTGTTAAATCATTGGATATTGGTAGGTACGTCAAAGCTCAAAGCGAAACCACAGAACAGGCGACGCGAAACATCACTATATTATACAATCATACGAATATATCAGAAACTATACCTAATAAATTAACGATAATGCAGTACCGTTTCCAATAGGTACCAGTTCAATGTGAGCATTAAGCTTCTCAATCAATAATAAAATAGCTCGCAAAATTAAATTAGACACAAACCGTTGTGTTACGAGCGGGGCATACACGTACAGGGACGTAGATGTGCTAACACATCAATGCGCAAACAAGAACGTGGACATAAGTATCCGAGCACAGACGATGATCATTGAGGAATGTTTGAAGACATGATTGTACTGATTGCAGTTTCTGTTATGGCAGTTCGCAAAAAAATTGACTCGAACACTGCAGGCAGAACCCCTACCTGACTAGTTTTTCACGACATGGACGTTCCAACGCACACTCATGAACGCACGTTGATGTTTTCAGGTTATGACGGAATACAAGTACGACGTTACGACGTACTTTTTGTATGCACACACATGTTCTAACGTCTTAAAAAAAAAGACCATAAACGGACGTTTTTGGATCGCGCTGATGAATGCACGTACGTAGTCATCTGCGTCCGTGTATGCCCCCCTAATGACGCGTTTCTGATCTTTGAGCAGAATAATTCTCACTGTAGAAGTTATACGTGTCCCCTCCAAGTATGAAAGACTCCTTTCGCCTTTACCTGGCTGATTTCGACTCGCTATATACAGACCCAACGTCCAACGTGCTCCCGGGCTTCCGCATGCGCAAAAGTCAAAAGAGCTTGAAATAGTAATCATTTCCGACGTAATTTTCCAGTTTACCGACAATTGCATTTTGTATTTTTGTTTGCATTACTTACCTTTATTTAGACCCTTCAAGAAAGTGTTTGCAACCATTGAAATTGAAATGTTGCGCAAATGTGTGGTTATGTGACAATCTTACGGGGCTGGGAGCGAATAGGGGTGCTGGGTGGGTAGAGAAAAGCGCAAAAATCGTAAAAAAACTCAATTTTTTGGTTAATTTATTGTGAACTACTATCCCAAACTAACCCAACCTAACCCAACTCACATTTCACTGTCTTTTGTAGGTAACAATTGCTTATACGGTTTTCTGCTATTTTTGATGTTTTTCAAATTTTGTTATATAGTCACATCCTAGTTTCTTTAAGTATTGCAAATCTACAGGCGCAGGGCAGAAACTATGTTATTTGATTTTTATTATAAAAAAAACCTTGAAAAAAACGTATCTAGGATGCCGCTCTAATGCCAGAAAAACTAACTCAAACTAACCCAAACCAACCAAAACTAACCCAAACTAACCCAATCCAACCTAAAAAAAAATTCTCTCCACCCGTGTCTCCACCCGTAAATTTACAATCCTTAAAAGACACTTGAATGTGCTTGTTGTTTCAATAAAATAAAATTAAGGCACATCGTTTTCTACACAATTGGCAAAAACTGGAATAAATTTGAGGGAAGGAAAAAATGTCAAAAAGAAATAATTGTTTTTCAATGTTTATAAACATCTGCGCAGCATGTGAATATATAAATTTTATTCTGGATGTTCTTGAGAATCAGTAAGTAAGTAGTTATTTTAATCCTGTAATTGAATAGTCGGTAAACTGAAAAATGACCATTTCCGATACTAAGCCGGTAAATGAACTGTTGAATCACGAGTCAAGATGTTTATTTCTTGACGAGTAGTTTGATGACATTTACCGGCTGTGTATCGTACAGTGTTTTGTTTCAAACTGTGACATTTTTTTTCAATCGGTTTAAAAGTGGAAGTGCTCTCTTGTCAAACCACACACTGAGATTCCTCACACAAAAATATTTCGATCGCCCCGAACTTGTCTATCCCGAAAGTTGATAATAGGTCTGTTCGTAGATCACAAACCAGCCAATGAGCAATCAGGATTTGCAGTTTGCAAACTACTTCTGAATGACATTCACCAATCGAGGAAGCGTTGACTGATTTGTGATTGTTCTACGAACAGACCTATTAACAAAGATACACGATGTCAAAGTTAAACTTTAATTTTGGATTTATTTGAATAACCTTCGAAATAATCAAGTTATCATGATGAAATTTGGTATATGGGGGTTGTTTCACATGAAAAATTCAAATCTGAGCACTTACTTGTTGGGTGCGCCACTTAAACACCTTTTTCACCCATTCAAATAGTCATGACTGTTTTGTATGCACTCGTACACTTTTTTAAAATACAGAGTGACCCATTTAAAAGCGGGCCACCCTCATAACTTTTTAATTTATTGATCGATTTTTACGATATATTTTTTTTAAATGTAGATAGGGAAAAAAGGAGTATTTTGAGGCTATACGTCGCCCAGCTTTTTCCAAAAACCGAGGCCTACTAGAGCATATTTAGAGGCTGAAGAATCCAGAAAACATTATCTGACTACGCCACTGGATTTTTCATCCCCTGAGATGGCTCTGTACCAAATTTCATGAAAAAAAAAATAAAAATTGAAGATTAATTTTATTATGCACCAAGAAGTATTTTACCTCGAAACTCTTGTGATAGCAATTCTATCAGAAAAAAAAAATTAAATATAAACATTAAAAAGATATTCTCATGTCAAAATACAATGAAAACAGACAAACGAGACTGACAAAAAAAAAATTGAAAAAAAATTACACACAGAAATAATATTTTCGAATTGAATATTTTTTAATGAAATTTGGTACAGACCCATTCCAGTGCTTGAAAAACCCAGTGGCGTAGTCAGATTTGCTCTGACACTGACAGTAATTTGAAGGTTATAAATACTGTCACTTGTCATAACTGAAAATCAAAACTGTCAAGAATTTGACATTTCCCAGTCCACAGTTGCTCTGACATACGCGCATGCGTGCGTGGCTCGAGAAAAACAACCCTTTTCACAGTCAGAAAAGAAACTCAAAATGCTCAAACAATAATTATAAAATATTTTCAGTAAATTTCACATTTCTCAATAAGGTTGTAAGGCGACATTCATTTTTTACCAAAAACAAAGTAGTTCAAACTCACAACTAAGTAACTTTCTTTTATTTCAACTTTCAACACAAACAATATATGATTTGAGTGATGCATAATATGCGACCTCGCAACACTAGATTTGTTCCAACCTGCACAATTGTTACCGTTCCGGAATGGTTATTGGAATTGTTAGAATTGAATTATTGCGCATGATCTAGATTTTCATCATTTCCATCACGATCCCAGAATCGCAGCAGTTGGAACGGATTCAGGTAACGATTTGAGGAATCGGTTTTTGAACCTTCTTCATAACTCATTATAATAAAATATTTTCACTCAAAAATAGAAAAAACGAAAGTCTTATCTGCACTACCATCAAAAAAACACATTTAGTACTACTACATAGTAAATACAAAGCCAGAAATACATAAATAAACTAACATGGTGGTGCTAGGCTAGAGTGCGGATGTCATCCCAATCAATTCCCACTTTTAGTCAGGTATCGAGAGAATCGTTCAGGAATCGATTCCGGAACGAATCCAAGTTAGGTTGGAACGCGTAACGGGACGGTGCAAGGAATCATTCATACGCAGTTGGAACGGAATTTCTTTAGTGCGCAAGACGAGGATCATTCCAAGTACGGTTCCCGGTCGGGTTGGAACAAACCTACACTGTCGGCGTCGGCAGCCGATAACAATTAATCAATTATTATCGTCTTTGAGCACGCGGAAGCTCGGGAACACGTTGGGATGTTGGGTCCCTAATGACTCCCTATCTGCTTGAGGCTTGAGGTGATTTCGTCGTAGCTTCATGGTGATGATTACAGCCAATGACGTAGAGAAATAAACCGGTCAACTTGCATAATAATATGCATTGACGTCATCGCAGTGCGAGAGAGATGGAAAGAGAATATCAAGTAATAGAGAAGGATGGAGCCTGAAACAGCGGGCAACAAAAAAAGGATGTTGAAATCCACTTCTTTCATTCTTTTTGTAATTTATTTCAATTATTAGTTCCGATACTTCGAAACAGACTATGCCAATTTACTTACCCACCAAGGACAAATTGTGAGCTAGTTGCCCGCCACAGCGATTAGCGAAATGACATGTTGGCGTCACGAAACTAGCTAGCGCTTATTGGAAGCGGCCGGTCCAATTCTCTCTTAAGCTAAGTTCGAATAGTCCACATTTTGACATATGAGATGTTTAGTCATGTGACAGACGAATTGCAAATCAAATCCTCTGTCACATGACCGAACATCTCATATGTCAAGATGTGGACTATTCCAACTTAGCTTTAGTAGTCCATGATTACAGCTATTGACATGACAACTCATACCAACATTGCTAGATTGATAGGTTGTCGCAAAAGTTTTCTCTTCCTTAACTAGATATTTTAAAGATGGTTCGATACTCTCGAGAACCGGAAAACCCGGTCAAGTCCTGCAAGGCTCATGGATCAAATTTCAACGTTCACTTCAAAAACACGGTTGAAACAGCAAATGCACTGAGAAAAATGCCCCTCAAAAGAGCTTATGATTATTTGGAAAATGTCATGGCATTCAAGGAGTGTGTGCCTTTCAGGTGGGTGACTATTTTGACTACCTTGAGATTTTTGAAAACTATATCTCCACGATAGGAAATTCAAAGGAGGAGTTGGAAGATGTGCTCAAGCCAAACAATTTGGTTGGACTCAAGGTCGTTGGCCAAAGAAATCGGCAATGTTTCTAATTGATGTGCTAAGAAATGCAGAAAGCAACGCCAATTATAATGGATTAGATACTGACAAGTTATTCGTCGATCATATTCAGGTAATATACGGATACCATATTATAATAAACGAGAAGAAGCGACAGCTCACGTCACGTTTTTTAAATCAAGAATTTAAAACTTCGCGAAAATATACAGACATCTGCATACCTAGTTGGCAATCGTGTTGTATAATTTGATAATTCAATTCTAATATGTAATAGTATATTATTCAATGAGCATGTAATGGCAGCTATTTCTCACGAGGATGAAGTTTGCGACACGAGCCGGAGGCGAGTGTTGCAATCATTTACGTGAGTTACGTCATTACGTGAGTAATTGTCATTACATGCGAGTAGAATACTATACTTTTTCTACGGCCTTTATACCGGGTGTCCAAAAAAATCTGCACATAATTTGAAGAGTAAGATCATGTGACAACCAAACCCGTGAGTAATGACCCGTGAGTAATGAATCATTACTCACGGGGTAAGTATTAGCTTCGACCTACGATCATGTGACAACCAAACCCGTGAGTAATGACCCGTGAGTAATGAATCATTACTCACGGGGTAAGTAATAGGTATTTTTATCTATTCAAAATGCGTGAGTAATAAGCCTATTATTAAACGGTCGTAGATTCATTACTCACGGGTTTGGTTGTCACATGATCTTACTTTTCAAATTATGTGCAGATTTTTTTGGACACCCGGTATAAAGGCCGTGGAAAAAGTATAGTATTCTACTCGCATGTAATGACAATTACTCACTCGTATGATTGCAACACTCGCCTCCGGCTCGTGTCGCAAACTTCATCCTCGTGAGTAATAGCTGCAACATGCTCATTGAATAATATACTATTTTTCTATAGACCATCGTGATTAATAAGATATAAGACCTTGACTAGATGTTAGTTACTGTTATCAAGGTAAACTAATTGGAAATAGTTTTTTGTTGGAATTTCAGATGTTTGAAAAAATTGGTGTCAGACTAGAGTACGTTGTTAAAATTCGCTAAAATAAAAAAGTTTCTATGAAATGGAGTTTGCTCCGGTTCCGATATACTCTGGAAGTTGATACATAAAAAGATTTGTCGCGTATCAATAACAAATGAGTGCTTATTTTCATGTGTTGATAAAATTACGCGAATTTTTTAAGCACAACTTTTTCTCAACCAAGTAGAATCCAGAATCAGACCGCTTTCTGAACCGTAATAAAATCGGAACGCAACCACCCATTTTGTATCCCTCTAGTTGATAACGGGAGAACTTAATTTCAAGATTTCCAAACATTTTCTTTTGAGTTACACCCATTCATTCCTGCGTTTTGAAATGTTCATTAAGCACAGATTTAACAAGAAATGGAGTAATTATTGATAATTGTCTGCCCATCATCCCGGAATAATTAGCGTTATCTTTTTTCCAACAATACTAGGTTAATCAGGCTCCTTGTACAAGAAGACGGACCTACAGAGCGCATGGAAGAGTTAATCCATATTTATCTCACCCGTGCCATATTCAAATATTCCTTACTGAAGAGGATTGGGAGATTCCACCGATTCAAAATGAGAAGTCTCTTAACAAGAAAAACTAGTTTCTCAAAGAATCAGTCTGTTGAGTCTTTAACTTGAATCATAGTTTCCTTCTCAAACTAGTTTTTCAAAAAATCATTCAGCATTCAACGCGGAAAACTTTCATCGTGATTTCTTTCCACACGTACATTGTCAATGTATGAGTAGTTTCAAACAACATTTTCTGATAATATCAAACATATAAGTGAATATTTGAAATTCAGACTTGTTAGATTACTCGTATCTTTCACAGTTCAATTTGTCGATAGAAATAAAAGTATGCTGACAAAATTGCATTTTAATTTCTTCATAACTCACATTGCAATAATTATCCTTGACTTGGTAAAATTTTGGGTAGTTGTTCCGCAGGGGTCTTTCCCGCTTGCTAAATAAAACTTTAATGAGTCAGCTACATGTCACACTGTTGATTATATTGTTCCCAAATGTGGAACGTAAATGGGGGATTGACAAAAAGTCATCAGTGAAAGAATGAATTGTGTTTGAAAAAATGACGAATAATAATATATTCCTGAGAAGAAAAAGGAGAAATTGAAATTGTAATCTTATACTCTTTATTCAAAATCTGATTTTGAAAAAAGAGAACAATAAGTCGGGGAGCTGGCGTTAAAAACATGCAAGAGTTTTCTAAAGGTTCATATTTTCAGAAAAGGTTACATTGTAGTGATGGAAACTCATTGCATAGTCAGCACTTCCCGTACCGGGACACCTGGCGCTGGGACGCTCTTGAAGATGTAATATCATTCAAGTTCCCTAAACTGTTTTCTAAAGGCTCAAAATTTACACGAAGTTAGCAAAATGTCATGTAGAATGAGAATTCAACAGTCAGACAGCCAATTATGGCATGATACTATAACAAACAAGATATGCTCACGCGCAAGTTTCGCTGACGTCATTGCGTGTCCGAACCTCAAAATGGGTTACCATGATACTGAAACAAACAAGATAAAGTCTCGCACATCCCCTTTCAGAAGTCATCACGTGACCTACCTCAAACCTTTACAATCAATGTCACGCGTGAACGTCATGCGTGAGCCAGTTCAAATTTTGACAAGCAAATGGTAACTATGTAACGTTATAAATGTTTTAAACCCAACCTCACTTTTGGCTCGTGGTGTTGACATGCGCGGCTTGGTTCTAATTTTGTCCAGCAATTGATCATATCTTGTGTGTTTTAGTATCATGCAATTATGGGGACACCGGCAGTCAGCGCCGCACATACCTTCTTGTCAAAAAAATGACGTCAGTGAAAATGTTTTCTAAAGGCTAAAGATTTTCAGAACAATCAATGAACCTATAAAGTACATGTTGGAAATAGTCAGACTCAATTCTACTGGGACTTCGTTAGTCATCACTCGATGAAAGTGAGAATAGTCATTGCGCGCGGCTTATGGCAATAATTGAGTTTTGTGCCTTTTCTCAATCCGTATCATTTTACTGCTTGATGGAAAAAAAATATTTTTGGTTTTTTCAAACAAGAAAATGTGATAGAATGAGACTTTAACAGTCAGACAGCCAAATATGGGGAAACCGGGCGTCAGCGCCGCAGCATATCTACTTTTCAAGAAAATAACGTCAGTGAAAGGGTTTTCTTGATGCAGAAAATGTCCAAAGCATTGAATAAAACTATAGAATTCTTTATTTACCTGATTTTTTGGGTATTTCGCCACACCCTATCAAAAAACAATCAAACTAGTGTTAATATACCGGATCTTCTATATTACCTGAAAAAAATTCTATTAGTAAACAATAAAACCTAACAATATCAAACGTTTCAAAAGCGAATCTGCTTTCGTCATCAGTGGAACCTAAAAAAGAAACAATTAACTCAAATTCAAAAATTATTCTACGTTTTTTTAGGATTTCGCGGTAAAAAATTGTGTTTTTTTGTGTTTTTGGCACAAAATGTCACTTTCACTGACAAAAAAAACGTAGAATAATTTTTGAATTTGAATTAATTGTTTCTTTTTTAGGTTCCACTGACGACGAAAGCAGATTCGCTTTTGAAACGTTTGATATTGTTAGGTTTTATTGTTTACTAATAGAATTTTTTTCAGGTTATATAGAATATCCGGTATATTAACACTAGTTTGATTGTTTTTTGATAGGGTGTGGCGAAATACCCAAAAAATCAGGTAAATCATGGATGCGCCACAAAACTACAGAGCACATCTACTGATATAGAATTCTTGTACGTAATGCATATTGGGCATCAGTTCATATGTCTTTTACTCATAAACACGTATCATTCATTTCACCAAAATTCAGCCTTAAGAGAACACTTTCACTGACGTTATTTTCTTAACAAGTACCTAGATTGCGGCGCTGACGCCCGTTTTCCCCATATTTGGCTGTCTCATTCTACATCACATTTCCTGATTTGAAAAAATCAAAGATACATTTTTTTTTCCATCAAGCAAATGATACGAATTGAGAAAAGGCACAAGAACACAATTATTGCGATAAGCCACGCGCAATGACTATATTTACATTCATCGAGGGCTGACTAACGAGGTCTCAGTAGAAATGAGTCTGACTATTTCCAACATGTACAGGGTTTTTTTTATATAGTGACACCCCCCTTAACTTTTTTGTTTAACGTTTCTGAAAAAAGTTTCTCAGATAAAAGTTTGGTGGTTTTAAGTAAATTTTTGGAAAAACTCTATTTCGCATATACAGGGTGCCTCAGAAAGTCTGGGCGTGGTCCAACTTTCTTATTTCAAATTAGAACCCTATTTTTTTATTCGATTTTTATATTCTCCTAAAAATTCTAAACAATTTTTGTAGAGCATACCCTATACCTAAATTTAACGTATAAACAGATATTGACCGCGGAAAGTTTTTTATGTAGCATACCTAAATTTGACGTATAAATAATTCGCAATGTTGCTTGGTTACCGTAATTGTTTAAATCTCTGACATATTCGTTGTCTGAGACGATAAAAATGCCTTACACAGATGAGGAATAATGTGAATATTTTATCAAAATGACAAAAATGCATGTGCAGCAAGAAGGGAATATCGGCAACTCTTTCCAATGCGAGCGCTCCCAACGCGAACAACATTCAAAAATGTTGAACGTGGGTTTAGGCAGCGAATGTCCGTAAAAAGAAAAAAAAAGGCTAGCCGTTGTCGATCAGGAGGAAGAACTAAATATTTTATTGTATTTTCAAGGTAGGTAAATAGAATGAGAGTTATTCAGAACCAATTTTCGTTACAAAAGGCCTCAAAATGAATAAGGATCTTTATTTTTAGAGAATTCAAATGCAGCTTTGAAAGATGCATCAAACTTTTTCGATAAATCAATTAGCAAAATCTATTATACCCTAAAAAAACATGGTTACCATCCCAGTAAAATAATGCCAGTGCAAAAATTAACTCAAGATCAAAAGGACAAAAGAATTATGTTTTTCCAAGAGATGTTGATATCAAAGGAAGAAGATCACAATTTTTTCAAAAACATATTATGGTCAGATGAATGCATTTTCAGTACTGCACGAATTCATAATCGAAAAAACGTGAGATTTTGGGCAACTCAAAACCCCCGAGCAACGAGGGAAACTAAGATCCAAGGTCGAAGTTCCTTAAATGTGTGGTGTGGAATCTTGGAGAATAAAATTATTGGGCCAATTTTTATTGACGGGCGCTTAAACGGCGAGAAATATTTGAATTTATTGACGAACGAGGTAGAAAATTATTTGGAAAACTTACCACTCCGTCAATACAATCAAATAATTTGGCATCAGGACGGAGCTCCACCACACAACGTTTTTCCGGTTGTGAATTATCTTAATGAGAAATACCAAACGTGGATTGGTCGCACTGGACCGATCAGATGGCCGCCAAATAGCCCGGATTTGACGCCACTTGACTCTTTTTTGTGGGGTTTTCTGAAGAACAAGGTCTATGAAATACCGACCGAAAATGTAGAAGTTTTAAGAAATCGGATTATTGAGGCCATTCAAGAGACCAATCAAAATAATGCTCACTTTATTGTTAATAGCATAAATAAAATCGAGCAAGATTATACGCAGTGCTTAGAAATGGACGGTGGACATATCGAGCAGTTATAGTGTTGTGTTTAGTTTGATGAAATATAAGATTGTTTTTTTATATTTGCATGTTTTTTTGTTTCTATCCAATTTCTATGAAACGTCAACATTCAAAGGTCAATATCTTTTTATACGTCAAAATTAGGTTTAGGGTATGCTACATAAGAAATCTTTAGAATTATCACGAGAATATAAAAATCGAATAAAAAAACAGGGTTCTAATTTGAAATAAGAAAGTTGGACCACGCCCAGACTTTCTGAGGCACCCTGTATATGCAAATTAGAGTTTTTTGGAAAATTGACTCAAAACCAATGAACTAAGATAAGAGGGGTGTCAATATATAAAAAAAACCCTGTACTTTATAGTTTCATTTAATGTTCTGAAAATGTTTAGCCTCTTTCACTGACGTCATTTTTTTTGACAAGTAGGTATGTGCGGCGCTGACTGCTGGTGTCCCGATAATGGACAATTTGCATACATTTTCAAATGACTTGAAATTTTATAAACGTACTCTAGACAAAATTAGAAAGTCATCAGCGAATTCTCTTTTCCAAAATACCCAAAAATATACTAAATAAATAAAAAAGAAAACGCAAATTTCACTGTAAGATCAAAAACGGGGAGGGGCAATATTTCCCTCCCGAGAGAGAGAGAGAGAGAGAGAGAGAGAGAGAGAGAGTCATCTCAGTCAATACGCTAGACGGGATAGATTATGTATTCTCTGACGTAGTGGATGTTGATTGGCGCTCTTTAATCGGTGATTACTACATTAATAGAGGTCGTAGGTTGATTTTTAAAACATCAATGGCATCAGTACTCACTAATCCTTATATTTTTCATATTTCCAAAAAATTTGCAAATTGTCCATTGGCTGTCTGAATGTTCAATTCTCAATCTTCATTACATTTGCTAACTTCGTGTATATTTTGAGCCTTTAGAAAACAGTTTGAGGAACTTGAATAATATTACATCTTTAAGAGCGTCCCAGCGCCAGGTGTCCCGCTACGGGAAGTGCAGACCGTGCAGTGAGTTTTCATCACTGAAATGCAACCTTTTCTGAAAATTTTAGCTTTTAGAAAACTCTTGCACGTTTTCAACGCCAGCTCCTGAACTAAATCTGATGTGTGTAGCTGATTCAAACTATATCCTGTGGACAAAATTGAATCGTTTCAATAAAGGAAAAATGTGTGCTGATTAGAGTGTGGAACTTTCATTTGGAAGAAATCAGAGAACAGATACATATGTTCGAAAGTAGATAGACGAATAATAATAATTGAATAATAAATAAAAACATTTTCAAAACAGGATAATAGTGTTGAAGACGAATTCAGAAATGTAGATATAGGTACTTGAAAATGATAACTATCTAAATTATTTAGATGGGATTTAATATGATGAGAAAATTGATTTTTGTTATACAGGGCATCTCAAAAATGTAAAAACATAAAATTAAAGAAGAGCAAACAGTCATTTTTGGCCTTTAAATGTGAAATGATCAATAGAAAACTTGATCCAAATTCAGTCCTTACCCTGAATCCGAACATACTGAAGAAAATTTTAATCTATGAAAATTTTAAAATATTGAACAATTTGGCAAGTCAGTATGTTTCTACTTCCATATTATGAGTTTCATACTTGAAACAACAGGTTATCATGTACATAAAAGTTATGATATGCAAGTGGTAAAATGAGAACTTGCAAAATTATTGTAATTTTTTTTTATTTTATAAATCAAAAGTTCGGAATTAGGGTTTTGACTAAATTTGGAGCAAGTTTTGTATTTATCATTTCACGTTAAAAGGCCAAAAAATGACTGTTTGCTGTTGTCTAATTTTATGTTTTTACATTTTTGAGAAGCCCTGTATGATAAGAATTCAATTTTTTCATCGTAGCTCCTTTTTTTTTGGCAACCAGACTTTTTTATCAGGAATTACTTTTTGTCGTATCTTTTAATTTTTGGTCCATTTCACCTCTTGTTTACCGCATCCGCGGACATACTGTATGTTCTGGGATGTCGCTCCACCAACAAAAACTAGCCCAACCTGAAAAAAACGGACTCAATCTAATACGTACGTATAGATTAAAGTAAAACTACAGATTTCCAGGACAATAATAATGAATGAACTCAATATGCTATCAAGGTTTTAGGTATTTGATCGGCCGACATTACACAACATTTTCCTGGCAATCGCTTGAGGCCTATGTACAATAATTATTATTACACGATGAGATTTTGGCCTAGCGTTGTGTGAGGCTAACTCATTGTGGGAAATACAAAATTGACGAGATTTTCACATAATCCGCAATAAATTCATATGAAGTATACATCAATGCAGCTATTATAGGTCTTGGATCAAAAAATGGTCTGTTACAAAAAGAATCTCATGTTACCAGCAGGATACCCGAAGATTGCAATAAAGTACAAAATATTTTCCCAGTTCTATCAGAAAAGCGAAATTGGAAACTTATATAAGTGAGTATAAATAAAAGACATAATCTAATCATTTGTTCAGGTATGATTTAACTTGACTGCTATTTTATAATAGCAATCATAAGACTCGGATACATTCCATCCAAATAAGTAAGTGTCATGATGTCATCCACAAATAACTCGTCATCACATCTTATACTATATAGAAGACGCCGCTTGTATATCATTGCTGAAAACAATAGCGGAATCAAAACAATCCATGTTTTCACTCCGTTGTCGAGCGAACACATCAAAAATACGATTTTTAAATTAAACTCTTTGGTCACTGTTCACTGCTGTACCAGTAGTGTGAATTGGACAATTTTGTCTTGAAGTTCACAAAAAAAATCAATTGCTCTGAACGCTTTTAGTATAGTCTAAAAACACCAAAAGAACCTATAACCACTCAGGTAGCCCAGTTTACACCAACAACTTGGTCCGCGGACCAAGTACTAAATTCGAACTACTTATATCAGACCCAAATATTTGGTTCGAATGGTGTAAACAGTTGCTGACTAAGCTGGTCCGCTCTTGGTTTGGTATTCGCCAGGCAGCAGGTGTACCGAACTACTGAACTAGATTTGGTTCGATCTCTATCAAAATTATGAGGTCATGTTGATTATGATTATTGTGAATTGTGTTGTGATTTTGTTGGTTCTGAGTTTCTAAGGCAATCTGAGCGTACTTATGTTTTTTTTGGTAACCAATTGTGTTGATAAATAAATAATTTGGACTTGTTTTCGACATTTGACGAATTGCGCGCTTACTCATTTACTTCACGCGTTTCAAGACGGTGTAAACGGGCAAGAAGCAAGCATTGGTCCTACCGTACTATCCTCACCCACTTGGTCCTAACGGACCGAACTAAACAAGTTAACAGTGTAAACAAGGCTATCAATTTGTCCAGAGAACTGACCGATTGCCAATAGATATGTTATTTTTATAACAGTGTTTCTTAGGACACATGAGTCGCTTTCAGGCTTCGCTGGCGCTGGCTGATTTTTAGTCAAGTACCTATACTATACAGAGTGTAACAGAGTAGGTGTTAGAAAGTGAAACTGTAGATTCGTTATCAAAAAAAGAAAAAGATTTTTTTTCAAATGCAGTTTTCCGCGGCCTTTCGTTTTCGATATACAAGGTGTAAGGTGTCTTATAACTACGTCACTGGCCACTCGCTCAGCAGTCTAAGTTCGAATACCTATCGACATCTGAATTGACAGTGAAATCTGAGGATGTTCGGTCATGTGACGGATGATTTGCAAATGGAATCGTCTGTTACATGACAAACACCCCAGATGTATGAATGTAAGAATAAATGTGATTTCACGATTGGGCCACGTCATATTTTTGTTAAGGAGCATCAAAAATCCCCCTATATCAAATTTGAGAATATCATTTTTATCTGTGCCCGCACTATAACTAAGCGCAACGTCAGTCGGACGTCAGAGTACAATGCCTGTTTTACATTCAATTTCATTTTGGAGTGGATCTGTCAAATTTTCGATTGTCAAATGGGAATCATATCGTTCCATCTACATTGAATTTGGCGTAAACTTGACTTTGAACACAAATTCAATGTAGATGGTGTATTATATGATTCCCGAGATAATTCCCATTTAGCAAGCGGAAATTTTACTGTTCAAGTTCAAAATGAAACTGCATGTAAGCCTTTACTTTCGTCATTCGAGATCGAGAAGTCACTAACTATCAAATTCAAGGACAAATAAATTCGTTCCCATTAAAGCAATGGGAAAAACAGGTTTTTGTCGCTTCTCATTGTATTCTCTGGTAATCTGGTCAAAGTGTTCAACATAGCTCGCATTCATACGACCGAACAGCATCGATCAATGACTAATCTTTTATCAATGCGGAACAGTTGTGGAACTGTTACCGCTCTTGCTTATGAATAAATCGCCACTTTGGTAGCAGTCTCATACATATACTTATTCAATAATACGTATATGGTCTCATAAGACTCAACAGTCAACTGTCAGTTGCCAAAGAGCGCTCTCGGAGCTTAGCGGTAACTGTTCCGACTTATGAACGCAACCATTGACAACATTGGTACCACCGAACATATTATAGCAATATAGAAGGCTCACTCTATTTCAGGTAGCATCATCAAAAGACAGACCGCCGAGTATGCATCTCGCCTCAAAAGTTGTGGAGAATCAAAGTTATATTTTTTTAAATGGAACACCCCGTATATTATTACTTGTTTTGATCATCCAGTCGATTTGGAACATTTTTTATCAACCACATGTTATGTCTAAACTCAATAGATTTTTAGATATCGACGGTTAAAATCATAACGGATAAAAATGTGACATTCGAACATACTCGTATTAATCTGAACAACAGTTAGGTAACCATGGCTTCTGAGACTAATAATTTCGCATCTGAAAGTCAAGTTCTGTCAGAATTAAGCAAAGTAGCGAATATCATGGCATTTTTTCTCACTGAAAGAGAGAAAATTGATATTTTATTTTTGAGGGGGTATGGTGATATGCAGAGATCATATCAGGAGGTATGTGATATCTTCAACAATTTGCACCCAGACAGGCAAATAAAAAAAAATGCAGTGTTTCGAACTGTAGAACGTTACAGAATGACGGGAAGTGTGAAGAGCCGACCAAGATCTGGAAGACCTAAGAGTGCTACCGCCGATGATAAAAAAATACGTTCTGCTTTCAATACAAGAAAATCCGAGACAATCCACCAATCAACTTGCTTTAGGTCATGAAATTGATCAAAAATCCGTGAGAACCATTCTTTATTCTGAGAAAATGCATCCTTACGAAGTAAGTCGTACAAGAGCTTCGTGACGTGGACTTTGATCGAAGACAAGAATTTTGCGAGATAATTACAAGAAAGATTGAAGAGAACCCTCATTTTTAAAGCAATATTATTTTTTGGATGAAGTGACCTTCACACTACATGGAATGGTCAATAAACAAAATTTCCGTCATTGGGCGCAAATTTACCCAAACTGGTATGAAGAGCTAAATACACAGTTCCCACAAAAACTTGATGTCTGGACTGGATTATTTGCGGGATATGTAATTGGACCCTTTTTTATCAACGGAAATTTGACCGGTGAACGATATCTTCAGCTTCTTCGACAAGAAATAATCCCAGCTATAAACAATCTAAGTCCCGATATCAACTTAGTCTGGTATCAACAAGATGGAGCTCCTCCACATTTTAGTCGTGGGGTTAGAGAATTTTTGAATGTCACGTTCCCAAATGGATGGATTGGAAGAAGAGGGCCTATCGAATGGCCTTCACGATCACCTGATCTTTTGCCCTTAGATTTTTTTTTTGGGGTCACTTAAAAAACAATGTTTATAGGAACAAACCCAATAATTTAGAAAAATTACGAATCAAAATTACAAATGAAAGTGACAGAATAACAGGAAAGATGGTTTTAAATACCCAAAGACATTTTTGCGACAATTTATATCATTGTCAGCTAGTAAACGGGGGCGATTTTCAACATTTGTTACATAATAGAGCTGTTTTTCCGTAATGTGTTACCTGTTATACAGTTTTTTTTGTAGGATAGATAATAAAGTACTTGTATTATTCGAATATTGCATTTTTATCCGTTATGATTTTAACCGCCGATATCTAAAAATCTGTTGATTTTAGGCATAGCATATGGTACATAAAAAATGTTACAAATCGATTAGACGATCAAAATAAGTATTAATATACGGGGTGTTCCATTAAAACAAACATTACT
This sequence comes from Orchestes rusci, assembly GCA_958502075.1. Taxonomy (NCBI): domain Eukaryota; kingdom Metazoa; phylum Arthropoda; class Insecta; order Coleoptera; family Curculionidae; genus Orchestes; species Orchestes rusci. The sequence continues at coordinate 60,416,071 of OY293305.1, read as the reverse complement.
TTGATTCTCCACAACTTTTGAGGCGACCCTGTATATTCCAATTTATCACTGATATGTAGACTTTTGAAAGCCCTACAACTTTTGTATAGGACACTTTTTGCTAGCCCCTGTACATTTTGAGATAATTGACCGTTCTGGTACTTTATCCTAACACTGTATACACACACCTACGATTCCCACGAATTTATAATAAGATTACTAGCTGGAAAACCCGCGACTTCGCTTGCCTTGTAAGTTAATATAAAATAACAAACTTCCGATTCTATATATTTTATGAAAAAAAAGTTATATCACATTATGTACTAAAATGTTTTCAAACATCTACCTACAGTACAATATTACTATATTCTACTTCTACTTATTGTTTCTCATTTTGATTCACCACACTAGACCACACAACTCCAATATTTATTTATTAATGTGAACGGGGATCTATTTTCTGTACGTACCAATAGATCATGATTCAACGTCAGATAAAAAATCAATGTCATTCTCAATAGATAAAAGAAAATTGGGGCGAGTTCAGAAACGTCACACCAGGACCCAGGACCCGTTGTTTTCTAGGAGGTATTGCCCGTATTCCGTGTACCTGTGGAATTCTAGCAACACGTCGCTTCCCCATCATTTTACACCATTGAACTCCATACTACGTACCTGGAAAGGACCCGGTCGTTGTTGACAACGAATCGAAAAGTGTGTCATTCCTGTTATGAGTTAGAAAGAGATAGGTATCCGTAACTATCGCTATCTCTCTCTACTCCATGAATATAGGTCAATGAGTTAGAAAGAGATAGGTATCCGTAACTAACGCTATCTCTACCTGCTTCACTCTCAATAATAAGCGGGTCCGTTCCAGGTAGACTGGAGTTCAATGTTTTACACAGAGAGCGACGTGTGTTGCTATGGAATTCTACAGTACACGGAATACGGGTCCCGGTATGAGTGTGAGTTATAGTGATCCAAGTCTCAAACACTAACTGTTCAGATATGGCAAGCCGTTTCACTTTTCATTCAACCCTGCTTATAAAGTATCATAAAAACTAATTTTATGACACTTTAGAGGAACAAAAAGTGAAACGACTAGCCATATCGATAAGCAACACGTCGCTTTCCATTTTACACAGAGAGCGTCGTGTTGCTATGGAATTCCACAGTACAGGGAATACGGGTCCTGAACGATTAGTGTGTGACTATGGATGTGTGACTCTTGGATCACACTCATACCGGGTGTGACGTTTCTAAACTCGCCCTTGTGTATGCTGATTGCTGACAATGATTGTCATTTTTTATCAAAACTTTGAATAAAATCTTCATTTCTCGAAATCTGCTATGAGTTGACTAATAAAACCATGCTCTAGCTCATTCAACTCCTTTCTGCGGTTTTTGAGTTATAAGAATATGAACATACACATTTTAGTTTTTATAATAATATGGAGGATGAACCACGGATCTTGGTTTTAGATCGGTGGGATGAACCAATACTATTGCTTTTAACTCAAAGTATTTGTTAATTTATAATATTATGACGCAGATTAATAATCTGTGATTAAAATTCTGATCATTATAATAACTCAAGAAAATGCGTTGAATTTCCGTGAATCATGTTACATTTTTTTTCGTAAATTCTCAGTAATTTGTTCACACATACTATACATCACAATAAAGTCTTACAGCTGAACGTTTCATTGATTTAGAGAGTAGTCAGGACTCAGTACTTTAGTAGAAGCCATAATAATCTATTTTGAACGTGACCAATATTTTTTTATTACTACTCGAGGTCGGTATACACGAGTGTCCCTCTTCTTTTTTTTTCCGAGGGCCAACCTTGAATGGGATAGATTGGCATCTCTGGTCTTCAGTGAGTTGTGTAAGGTTTACTTTCAATTCCACTTCGAAATGAAAGTGACAGATTTCCGCTTGGCCAACGGGCACTATTTGAAAGAGGGGCAAAAACTGTGTGCTTTCTGAAAATCTCATGAAATGTAATTGAAACTTGACAAAATGGGACATTTTTCTGAAGAAATTTGATATCTGATAAATCGCTATCCTTTATTCAATTATTATGATCAAAATTTCAAGAAATCCATTATTTTTGCATCTCTTTCGAATGGTGCTAGTCTTTTTTTATCAAAAGTTACACAGAAAAAAGTTTTCAAAAATGTCATTTTCATAAAACGTTAGTGCCAATTCACAATGAACGTAAGCGTTATACAACCGTGAACGTTACCGTAAACATAACAGCAAATATTATGTTAGTGTTCACATTAAACATAAAAATGATTCGTAAGATCGTTACGTGCACCTGCGTACTTGCGTCTGTTATTTAACATATAAATAACGTAACCCTTAATCAAATTTATCAATACCTCTACGTCTAAATTTTCCATAGTACGCAAGTCCAACATCACACCAGCAGTCACAGAAAGTAAGAAGAGAACTAGAACACCCAGTATCGTGAAAAGTATGATAATAGCCTATGCTATATGGCTATTATCATACTTTTTACGATACTGGGTGTTCAACTACTACTCTTCTTACTTTCTGTGACTGCTGTGTGGTGTTGGTCTTGCGTACTATGGAAAATTTAGACGTAGAGGTATTGATAAATTTGATTAAAGAAGATTAAAAAATACAATTGGATGTATGTCAAATTTATTTTTATAGGTACTATAAAATAACTGAACCTACCTTTTATTCAATTGAATCGTAGTTCTGCTACTGTTTAGACGCTATACCTATCCTGACATAGAATTAGGTATTTGGCAATCAACAGTCCCTCACAAAAACATCAACCATACTCAAATCAACTACTAGGTAGGTCATGTGCACCGAGCACCTGACAATCAGCATGTCAGTTCATTACCAACATGACAAGGCTAACACATCGGACAACACAAATTACCAGATCTCATACGTAAACTGAACGTAAAGTTGAAATTATTTCAACTTTACGTTCGTCTTACGGATGACCGTAACTTGTATGTGAACGCAATATTAACGCGTGGTCATTGTGAACAGCTACATACCGTTACAGTACTTTTATCTTTACAGATTATGTTTCCGTTACGTCCTTTTCACGTATTACGTTCATTGTGAATTGGCACTTAGTAAAACGCAGTACCTAACCAATTTTTAAAGAAAATCTCCAGGACACGTCAAGTGACGAATGGATTAAAGTTTTCAAATCCGCGGTTGCTCTACATAACAACAGCGAAGGGTATTAATTTGTCGAGTACTATTCATTCAAGAGAAGACAAGATTCTGATATCTTCATTGCCAAGTATATTTTTTTAAAATATTAAAAAGAAAAAAAAGTTATGAAGGTTTAAAAATGTACATTCACTTTTTGGTGAAAAATAAGCAACCGTTTTTAATATTAAACATTGCAATCGATTGATGTATTCCAAAATCCAATTTCATGTCTTGCTTTCAAAAATACATAAATGGCTTGATATCTGTTTATGAACGACTTGTAACTCCAACATCGGTGATATCTCATTACACCTGCCATGAAAACCGTGCATCGCACATCAAGTCGATTCAGCATTAGCGTTTTCTGGTTCTTTTCCTAAACGTTTCCGTTTTCCCGGCAAATCATCATCAGCAGGCATTCGGAATTTAAGTATTTAGGTATCTTCTGGCGTTATATACCGCATCTCCTGCTGGCGTTTACTGCGGTATAGTCGTCAATAAATTTTCAGTAATGTTTGGTTTTGCGGTCTCCATTCGAAAATCATTTGGAAAAATAGCGAATTCTGAAGAACTGTTACCGTATTGCGGCTTCGGAAATAGATATGTTCTGCTCTGAACACTTCTCTAATATGTTGCCTTCAAATTATTCACAGAATCAATTTAATCGCCTGAATAGATGGGGCTGCTATTTAGAGACTAATGGCCGATTGCACCAACCAGTTTTGAGGATACTTAACGCTAAGGAACCCTTAACTTGACAGTTTTGCATGCAAAATTGTCAAGTTAAGGGTCCCTTAGCGTTAAGTATCCTCAAAATAGGTTGGTGCAATCGGCCATAGGTATACTTCAAACATTAGAAGAGATACAAAATAAACCAAATAATGTAACGGAAATTCAATACATATAATATTATACCAGATATTATATATTGTCTTGGAATAAATTCACAATAGAGAAATATCTTAGGTCCTATTCCGGTACGTTAGTATAGGCCAATGAAGTCTACATGCATTTGTTTGGCAGCTACCATTGTTATAGTAACATAGTAATGTAGAAAGTAGGTACCTATAAATTGATAGATACTTGCTGAATATAGAAAAAGAAAAACGACTGTGCATACATATTATGCTTTTCTGTGATCGGTGAGCACTTCAATCGGATGTACTAATCTTAATGCAATCCACGATTTGATATTCAAAAGTATGACCGACCAACAGCGGCTGATCAGATCTATATTGAAAATTCAAGCTTTGTGTAAATATATGTTATTTCTGTTGCAGGCTCATTCTCCGCTTCTTGGGTCTGGAGATAACAGACAGGTAAACTATTTCAAGATTTGGAAAGTAGTTTGTACATTTCGATACCTATAAAAATATAATTTGTGACAATATTATGTAAAAACTGACTTCAATCATCTGAACTTTTGCCAATCCAGCAAAATGAATTTTTTCGAGAGATATGTAAGACTGGCCAAACAAAATATAAATAGCGCTTCCAATACAATCACCTCTTTCATATTGCCATCCTTGAAATTTGTGGAAACTGTTTTGCGAAAATTGCGTTTTTTTTTTGGCTGCCCAATTCTTTTTCTCCATCAGAATCACATATCAGAACTTATAATATCTAATAATAATAATAATAATAATCTTTATTAAGCACAGCTGTACACAAATCAAGTGATATTATGATGAACTGAACATCGTTAATCACTACATAAATGTTCACATACATACAAAAGTTCTAAACCATACTATTTACCTACATATTTTATCACGTGTTACGCCTAAGATTATAAAGGGTGTCAATTTGAAAACTTTCCACCGTGAACAACGGGCGTCCAAGAAAATAGAATGAAAAACGCTCTGACCCGTCGATTTTAGTTTCGAGGGGGCAACAATTTGCGCCTATTTTCAACTTTGCAACATCACCCTTTGAGCGAGGGTCAAAAAATTGTAAACACATTTTCGATTAGCTGTTATATCAAGAGGAGTGATAGCACCGTTTTGAAACTCGGCAGTTGTAATCAGGGTCAAAGGACCTTCAAAATAAAGTATCACTCCCCTTCCTATTTATCATTTTGGGTTGAATATCCAGAATATCACCCTTCCTCAAGGGTAGATGTTGCAAAATTAAAAATAGAGGCGCAAATTGTTTCCTCCAAAAGTCGACGGGTCCCAGCGTTTTTTATTATAGTCTCTTGGAAGCCCGCGTTATTCAGGGTTGAACGTTTTCAAATTGACACCCCAAAAAGTTAATTGGTTTCACATTTGAAAAAAAAGTTGTCGGTCATAAATTTCGATAATTCCAGAGCATATCATGTGACCATGAAAATATGTCATTCGGTATCTCCGGAGGTCTTCGGCATTATCCAAGATTCGAAACGGCATTTTTTTTAGATCAAAATTGCGCAAATTTGTTTTCGATTAACCGACGTTGTATCTTTTATGGTTATCAATGTTATGATCATACTCGAATTTTTTACTCCCTATACAGGGTTAGGAGGAACTACCAGAACGGTCGATTATTTCAAAAGATACATGAGTTAGAGAAACATGCCTCTCATGAAAGTTTTGAGGCTTTTAAAAATCTTCATATCTGAGATGAATTGGAATATACAGGGTCGGCCATAAGGTTATGACAGATCAAAGTTGCATTTTTTTAAATGGAACCCCTTGTATATAAATGCGTTTCAATTCTCTCTTCAATTTTGAGCAAAAAATGCAATAATCATAATGTTCCTAAATCAAGCCATTTTCGAGTGATCGCGTTTTATAAATGGCAGTTTTGCATCTTTGACATGCTATAAAACCCAAACGGTTCGAGGTAGAGAAAAACGGTCTGCAATCTAGTCTTAACTTTTCAAGAGCTGTCCAAGGACATTAAATTGGTTCTTGTCAAAAAATGTGAAAATGTGTCGAAAAAAATTGACAATTGAAAGTACTTCCTATTCAAATGACAGAATAGCTGTTGAAAAGTTATGGTAAAAAGTGTTTACCTACCATTTTTCTCTATCTTGAACCGTTTAGCTTGGTAGCATAACAAAAGTGCAAAAATGTAGTTTTCAAATCGCGATAGGTCTCGATAAAAGTTGAACTCAGAAACAAAATGTATATCAAATTTTTTGCCCAGAATTGAAGGTAGGGGTTCCATTTACAAAAATGCAACTTTCTGCCATAGGGTTGTGACTGTATGGTCAATTGACCGAGATTTTGACCATTTGAAAATCCACCACAAACCGCACGGCGCCATCTAACCAGAATTGCGGCAATTATTAACAAAAAAGGGACATATTATTATTATTTTATTGGTGTTTCAACAGACTTACTTCAATGTGAGAGTGTGCTGTGATCCTTGAATAAGCTTGCAATAATTTCATTGTTGGAGTTTTCAAGTGCATTATTACGTACTTGACTTTTTTATAAAAACAATAATAAATAATCTACAGGGTGATTCCTCAATATGGCATGTGGAAAAAAAATGTATAGGTCGAAAGCTGTGCAAAATTGCATAATTTTAATACGTGAAAATAAGTTTCTGGAAATGTAATTCTCCACAACTTTCGTTCTATAAAATGTGAAGATTCTTGATCATTATTTAAAAAAAAAAGTTCATAACATTGTTGTCGGGAGTGTTATTCTGAACAACTATGCTCCCATGATATTTTCTCATTAGTCTCGTAAGAAACGGAGAAAACACATAGCGCCCTTATTTTCAAGATGGCGGGCTAAGATCACCCTCGATTTTCACTTAAACTAAAAAAACACTAAACTATTGAGACCACCTTCCACAAATTGAAAAATGTTTTTGCGTTAGCCAGTATACAGGGTGTCCCTGAAATGACGGTACAACGCTCATCCACAAATTCCTTATACCTATATCCAAAATGGATTCGTTTAGTCTACAGAGGGCGTCAAAAATGTTTACCTACATTTTTCAAAAATGTGCGAATCGATTTTGATAACTTTTGGTACCTAGTCTTGGACCATGAGATTACGTTTTTTGTTTCCATAGCGACTGGTTGTAATCAACCGGAAGTGTTGTAAAGGTTACGTCACATGTAGTTATTTCTTTTGTTTTTTTATTGGCATTGAATTTTTGATAATTCGGATGCTTTTATATTCTTGTAGTTCAATGAATCGGGAAGTTTTTCTCTCTCCTGAGAAATTTCGCTGGGATGAGTGATTGTGAGTGATATTTCATTATTGAATCATTTCTTTCTAGCATAACAACTTATCTCAGCAAATTTTTTCAAGAGAGGAAAAAGCTTTTCCAGACACTGCGTTATCAGATTAAAAAATCTGAATTATCAGAAATTCAATTCCATGAAAACTCAAAAGATATAGCTGCATAATGACGTTACTGATTTTTTATGGATTTGACTTTTTGGTAATTCAGATGTGTTTATCTGATGACGCAGTGTGTGAGAAATATTTTTCCTCCCTTGAAAAAATTTGCTGGGATAGATAGTTATGCAAGGAAAAAATAAATCAACGATAAAATATCTGTGCAGCTAATTGAAAAGATTTTTTTACTGTATAACTATAGATCATTGGAAATAACTACATATGACGTCACCTTAATAACACTTGGGGTCAATTACAACCGGTCGCTATAGAAACAAAAAAAGTAATTTCATGGTCCAAGACTAGGTACCAAAAATTATCAAAATCGATTGTCACGTTTTTGAAAAATGTAGGAAAAACCAATTTTTTTTTGGATCTTTGACGCCCTCTGTAGACTTGACGGAGCAATTTTGGATATAGGTAAGTCTGCCTAGATCGCCTTATTTTCAGTTAAGGAATTTGAGGTTGAGTGTTGTACAGTCATTTCAGGAACACCCCGTATAACTAGCAGTCGATGTCATACGTATTGGTAAATTATTATGGGGGGTATGATGGAACGTTTACGTTAACTTAACGTATGCATTTCACCATGGTAACGCTGTTAGCAAATGGAACATTTGCATTAGTAAACAATCTCAACAGATATGTTAAGTTAACGTAAACGTTCAATCATAGCCCCCATTTTTTTTTTTCGTGTCAGTTAATGAATTTGTGTGTGTTTTTTTTTGTGATTGAGAGTGCTATATTCATTTTTCGTTAGATGTTTCTTAATAAATACACGTTTCTATGTAATTTATCCAGTCTTCATCTTTTTAGCAAAACTGAAGAACTTGACACGTACTTGGTCAATTGACCGGTCAATTGATCACAAAACATTTTGACCGGTCAAAATCCCAACCCTAATCTGCCATAACCTTATGCTAAACCCTGTATATTCCAATTGATGACAGATATGTAGATTTTTAAAAACCCTACAACTTTTATACGAGACAGTCTATCTTTCGAAATAATCGACCGATCTAGTAATTTCTCCTATCCCTGTATAGCACATCATTTAGTTTTTAAATCTCATTTTTTTCCCAATTTGAAATATATTTGAAACGAGATCAGATTAAAACATGGTACCTATTGAAATTGTTAGTTGAACTGTTAATTCATTATCTGCTGCATGCGCTCCACCTGGCGCTCCACGTTTCTCGTTTCAAATTATTAAAAATTCACAATCACAAATTTTCGGGACAGTTTGCCAGAGGGGTGATTACTTTGTACTTTTCAATTCATTCTAAACACGTGTTATATTGAAGAAAAATTACACGCAAATAATCAATGTTTGTTTTGATGAAGAGTTTTTTTTATAAAATCAATATACCTATTGAGTGCTGACGATGACGGGACGTATCGGGTGTCCCACTAAGAATAGCTTTCGGCTGTATCAACCTGGTTGCCACGGCTGGCATTTGCAGGTCTAAAGATAATGACCTTTTTTTGGTATGATTGGCAACTAGGCTTTTTTGATTGTTCGAATTTGAATCCCAAACCAATAAGGTGTTGAAGTGCCGATATCAGGGTCGGAATCTCGGTGAGAATGGTGAACGTTGCCCAGACGTATGGCATAATGTTACGACGATTATTTTAACAAGATAGGTATGCGTATTTTGTGATGAGAATGAATAAGTGCATTATTTAAGTGGAAAGTATCACCACAGTATATTATACACTAACCAGTAGTGTATCTCTTGTGTCGTTCATTTATAAACATTTCATAGATCGCCCGATTAACCGATAACCTTGATCGGGCTCCCATGTCAAATTTTGCACTATTTTCCATAGTATCCATAGCAACCATAGGCGTCTCATATTAAATTGGTAGGTATATGTTTGTCATATGGAAAACTGTCGGGACTGCACTGCTACCCTCGTCGGTTGAGAATTCTCCCAACCGAACAGTTTTGAAGGTCACCAGCTCAAATGTACGCTACGTCACGAGATATATACTGTGGTGTCCCATTTTGGGTACTTTTGCGGGGTATCTCCGTTATTCTTATAGATAGAGAGTTGCGGTTTTCGCGACCGTGTGCTACTTTTTCGTGAAACTGAAGATGCCGTTAACAAAATTTTCATAGCCCGTTTCGTTTTCATGATACAGGGCTAAACTGAAAATGTTGCATTTTAAGGTATCCCTCGTATCTAAACTATCAGATAAGTTATGGAAAATGTGAAAACTGTTTCTTATATAACTTTTTCCGTAGAACTCGATTCTGCCTTCGGAATTAGTATACAGGGTCAGGTCAAAAAGTTATCGGACCCAACTTTTTTTTTTAAATGGAACACCCTGTATATTTATAGTCCATAAGATTTGTCTTTTCTTTACCTTTTCAAAATTATATAAGAGTATACACTTTAAAAAAAAAAAATTGCCTATAACTTTTTGACCTGACCCTGTATACAAATTCCGAAGGCAGAATCGAGTTCCACGGGAAAAGTATATAACTTTCGTACAGTTTTTTTTTCAGCCTAGAAAAATGTTACTTTACCGCCTAGGACTACAATATACTATTGTTTGCCAACGAAAAAATGAATTTGTTTCATTCTGGAAGTTAATGATTTTGTGAATCTCACATCTGCATTAGTGGGAGAGTCGAAACGGGATGAACTCAAAACGCTTCAAGGACATTTTCCCTTCACGTTGTAGGTTCTAGGTATACCCAGTTTTTATTTGGAATGCGTATCGCTACAACGTTTTCAGATCTAGAGATCTTATGCAATAATTGATAGAGCATTTCAGTTTCAAATACAACTGACGCCATTTTTGTGTCACAAAACCACTAACATTGAGAGGTATTATATATTTTCTCTTATCTATCTATTGAAGTTTTAAAGCCGTTAATGTAATCAAAATTGAAGATGAATCCGCATGGTCAGGAAAAAATCGAGAAACAAATAATTTGACCAGAAGCCTTCAATGTAAGACGGTGTATTGTTTCAAATTGCACATTCTCTCTAGACCACTTTCGTATTATAAGCACAATAATTGCTTGATCACTTGGTATATAAAAGAAATTCAGAGAATCATCTCTACAGGGTGTCCGGGAAAATGTGGGAGATCTCTCGGATTCAGATAGAACATTGAAAAATAAGATGACAAGTTCCCATAAATTTTTTTTCTAGCGGCCCTCCCCCTAAAGGACCCCACTGGAAATCGGTTTTTCTTGAATAACTTTTAAACGACTCAATTTAATTCAATGAAAATTTAATATGATAAACAGTAGTAAGGACCTCTCAAAATACTTCCCTTAAAACATAATTAGCTTGTTTAGTTTACCAGGGACGGACAAGATTGTACATTTTAACGCTCAAATTTTTAACACCCTGTATGATAAGGAGTTAAAAAAAATAAATTTGGATACCTTGAACATTAAGCTAAAGAAAAGGTACTCCTGTTCATTGTCGATAAAATGAACCATTTTCGAGAAAAAACAATTTTTATTAAACAAAACCTCGAAAAAAGCCATGACGAAGTGGTGCTCTTGACGAAATTGTGAACCTAACGCTAGGAAAAAAATTTATGGGAACTTGTCATCTTATTTTTTAATATTCTATCAGAATCCGAGAGATCTCCCACATTTTCCCGGACACCCTGTATATCCGAGAAATGAACGTTCTAATAGAGATAGATCTCCTAACAAAATGATCATTGCAAATAAGAGTAATTTGCCAATTGCATGTCCAGAGTAATTTAAAACGCTACTCAAAGAAACCTTTCTTCACATCCAACAAGGAAAGTATTAAAATACCGAAATAAATTATTCTTAGCAAAACTCTCATGAAAGCTCAACATTAGAGGACATTATCCTTTGTCTTCCAACCCTTTTTTAATTTAAAGAAAATGGCCCACTTTTGTACTGAGCCAAAATGAATGTCCAAGATAAATCAGATTCCAACACGTACGCTGTTCTCAAGTTTGATAATATATTTCTGTGAAGACGCTATAACAATATAAAAAAGATGGAACTCATCATTTTGAAAGTTATTATAAATCGCCTGTGCCTAATTTTGTTGTTTATGTTTTGCTTAATTTCGTGTAGCTGGTTGAGTTTCAATATTGTGTCCTCATATCCAAGGCGTCTACCATGTACAGTGTGGCAAACGGATCTGTAACTACGGAAAGAATTCGTATAAAAAAAGATCGATATTGCCATATTCAACTTCCAGAATGCAAAACCTGTCTTATTGGTTGTCTAATGTGATGGCACTTTTTTAATGAATGAACCGGAGTGCAATGGGGTCGTTGCACTATATCAAAATCAAAGCTGATTTTGTGTAGAATATACTGTGGGTTTCTTAATAAAATGGGTTACATGAATTGGCCAAAATAATGCACAACATTTAAACTAGGCCTCTTTGAAATAAATAAGTCCATCAACCTGGGCCCATCGTCGCATTGACGTCACAGATCAATATCCTTTATCCGCTTGACACTGAAATGCACGCGCGCTGCTTGATACAAATGCGGCGTTGCGAGATGTACTATTGATGGTATTTTAACAAGAATTACTAGCTCAATATGATGAACGAAAGATAATCGATACATTTAGGTTAACTTTAAAATGGATGGTAAATAATGTGATTTAATACAAAAATTAACCAGGAAATTATACGACACCACCCAGACTGGGTTTTTATGATACCTTTGACCGTATCATAAAACCCTCAAGATATTTATTTTTCTCAGACCCAAATTAATGCAGACGCATAGAATAGTTATTTATCAGACGTAGGGATAAACTCAAAGACACAATTCTTTGAATTTATCCCTACGTCTGATAAATAACTACCAGGAGCGTTGCATACTAAACAAAAACTGCAAATATTGGTACCTGCAAATTAAAGCTGGTAGGCAATATTATTTATTGGCCCATTCTTTTTTGATGATATTGAATCGTATATAAGCAAAGTTGATCCAAACCACGAACGTGAATTCGAAATTGAGAAATCCCTAGAATAAAACACGCTTTACACTCGACCCCAAGCAAAAAGCATCTCGGCAACGTTGCGTTCTCTACAGTTATCGACCCACGGGAAGACCTGCGCCGGATCCAAGAAGCGACGCCATATTTTGCCGTACACGCGTCATCATTTAAAAGGCTTAAAAGGACTGTTGACAAACTTCGACGCTAGTTTATGCCCTTAAAAATCGATAAAAAAAAAAAAATACGGGTCTAATATTTTTGATTATATTTTCAGAATATGCAATAAAAAAAGTACGTGCAACGACCCCATTGGCCGTAGTAAGTAACGTGACTATTTTCAGCCCATCATAACAAACCCGGACGCGTATTGGCATTCCTTACTACGCTACAGAGCATACATGAGCTGTATCGCAGTAAAGTATGGCTGGACTGAGCGCACAATTTGTTCAGCCATTGTTTACTACGGTACAGACCAAATGCGCTACATGTAATGAATAGGTACATTTATGGTGGGAATGGATTTGTTCACTCAATTCATTAATTATTATCGTTTACTAGGTACGATATATAAAGAAAATTGATTACATACATATGTACATAAAAATTATCTATTATAAAGGTGAATCCTGAAAAATCCTACTATATCATATTAATGAGACGATGTGTGCGATGGCTTCACGGAGCCATTTTTTATTTCGCAAATAAGAACTAAAAAATGTTCCAACAACAATAATCTTCGTCTACACAGGGTGTTACTCAATGAAAGGCCGTAATTCCAAAGACGACGCATTCCTGAACCAAATTCAAGTAGAAAAGCAGAAAAGGTCTTATAGGCTATAGTCCGTTTCAAAGGAGTTGATAGCACAGATCGGGGGTTCGGACCATAAAATAGTTGTAATAGTTGCCCGGGTGGCCTGGGTCACAATTTCTCTCTTCTTAGTCTAGATACATTGTAAAACATAAATAAGAGATAAAATTTTTTGAGACACCCGACCTCCGTTTTCCGTTTATTATAAGCGCTCTGTGCTATCAACTCCTTTGAAACGGACTTTAACATACCACCGTCATTAATTGTGTCTTGAAAAAGAATATTCTGGTTTTCGAGATACAAGTTCAGAAAAAAATCGGATTTATTATCAGTAAATCGAGTCAACTTCGCTCGTCGCTATATTTGTTGACATGGACATGATATTTTTGACTTTCCTTCACGCCCTATGATTTCTCATGTGGTCAAAAAGTAGACCTCCAACACACTGTATCTTGAAAACCAGACTATTTAGGACACATGATTATCTGAAATTGGTTCAAAAATGCGTCTCTGTAACTATGGCCTATCATTGAATAAAACCCTGTATAGGCTTATTAGAAGCACACCATTCATGCGGATCTAATTTAATAGCGTGAAATTCAATGTTCAGGATTTAAATACCTACTTACATTATCATTATGCGTAAAAATAAAACTATGCTTTTCTCACCAGTACAATTCATTTTTACAGCGTAGAGGGATAGTTTGAGTTGGTCTTATGAAGTCGACTCTATCTTCATTTCGTAAAATTCATGTGGCGGAAAAGTAACGTAGTTAGTACATAGTATTGAACAGCTGAGAATTTCGGTACACAATAATAATCCAATGAAATTTTAACGGGAAAGCTGATTTTCTTCAGAATTTGTCAGTAACTGCCTTCTGAGTGTAAAATTAGCAAAATCGAAAATTTTCCTCCTGCGGATTTTGAGCAAAAAGGGTGGTTATTTTGAAATGTGCTACAGCAAAATAGCAATGGTTGGACGTATATTGTACAGGATGTTCTCGTATATTTTGGCCAATTGCTACCTTCGTTAATAATAACCCTGGAGAGTGGTTCAAATTAGCATAATTGTAGTAATTTTTCTGAATTATCAGAATTTGTTATCAGAAAAAACAATTGAGTATCAGAAGTCAAAAAAATTCAGACTTCTTCATTTTTGAGGACACCCTGTATTTTATCCCATAGTTCGATAGAGAATTAATTTTTCCTTGATCTCAAATGCAAGTGTTGGGGGTTTTATCTCTAACGGTTATGAAGATTTTAACGTTTTTCTATACAAGGAATAATGATAATATAGATTGGACAGAAGGATGCCTAATTGGAAGAGACCATCAGCCAACTATTCTATGTATAGAAAAACGTTGATGTCCTTATAACCGTTAAAGATAACACCCCCAACTCTTATATATTTGAAATCAGGAAATCTCTATCGGAGTAAGTTCCACTTATTTACGTTGCTGAATGAAAATTCATTTCAATTTTTCAACCAATAGAAACATCAACCAGTTTTAGAATGATTAAAATTATGGATTTAGAATGCCATTTTCTCGAAAACGGTTAGATATAGGTATGGGGTATATTGCATAACATATACTCAGAATTCACGCAGAATTCAAATATGAAATAAAAAAATACATGTTGCCATTTGAAACAAAGAAAGTAATGGTCGTAACTTATTTTTGGTTGACCCTGTATACATGAAACTGTCTAAAATAAATCGCATCCACATATAAAAACATCATGCGGCCTATCATTGGGTAGCACCACAGAATGTGGCTCCGTGAAGCCATTATACACATCATCACATCAAAATTATATATAGATTCACCTTTATAATAGATAATTTTCATATACATATGTATGTAATTTATTTCCATTATATATAGTAGTGAACGATAATAATCAATGAATGGAGTGAACAAATCCATTCGTACCATATACTTTTCTTCCATACAGCGCATTTGATCTGTACCGTAGTAAACAATGGCTGAACAAATTGTGCGCCCAGTCCAGCCATACTTTACTGCGATACAGCTCATGCTCTACCTAGAGTGCTGAAACCAGAGAGCTTTCGTAGTGGATATATATTTACAGATGCTACGGTTGTTCACACTCAAGTTAAATGCGGTATAGCTTGTTCGTCAAGAGATATACATAATTAGTCCGTTTAAAAAGTGACGCGCCTGTCCAGCGTAGCCGGTGGATGTTCTCCTAAATATCGTTTAAAAAGTAACGCTCCTGCCCATATGGCTGCTCCTACTCGAGTAAAAAGGTACGCTCTTGCCCAGCGTACCAGTTCGTAAGCAACAGGTTAACATTTAAATTATTATTGAAAATCATAATTTATGTGTTGTGTATGGGTATTATGAGAATTCTGTATTATACTCACTACCCACAAACATGCCACTACGAAAGCGCACTGGTTTCAGCACTCTAGTCGGGGTGTCCGAATCGGCTAGTATCTGTAGATGAATGTTTTTTTCAACTCCTAGCTGATTTCAACACCCAGGTGTCAACACACGCTAGCATCTGTAAATATGCAACCCGGACAATAGCAAATATTGAGACATTCGGTGCATGGCGGTGCTTTTATCCGCGATTTCTGAGCTTTAAGGATAGTTGGGAAAAAGTTCTTGTTGTTGTTAATTATTGACATTATTATTACCTAGTTATTGTTGTTGGTGTTCTGTTGTTCTTGTTGTATTATTATATATTCTTGAACATCAGCCAACACAACACGCCACTGGGTTTTGCATGAATGGAACCGGCCATGTTTCAATACTATTTCGTTCCCCTTACCGATGCCCCACTGTCACAGATCCATTTGCCACACTGTACTTATGAATGAGTTCAAAGTATTCATTCATATTCATTGCGTCTTTACAGTCTTCTGATTCAACTTTTGAAAGGTGATTATTCACCTTGAAAAAAAAAACTGATTAAAGCTAAAAAACTATAGTAAAAGTTGCATAAGAGAGATATCATTTTTCAAATAATAGTTCGTTAGTTGAAAATATTAGCGTTTTTTTATCATCATAATGATCCAATTAAATATTTTTATTATTATTATTTTTATTCACGACTTACATTAATATGAGTTTCATACTTGTGGTTTTCGCAGTATAATTCCAAACATTATTTCATATCAACCAAAGGTATAATGGATCAGAAAACCACGTACGGTTATGTCACTTAAGTAGAGTATACTACTCGCAAAAATGGCTATTAATCCCTCGGAATGTTACTTCCTTGCCGCTACGCGGCTCAGGTCGTGACTATCCTCTGGATTAACAGCGGTCATTATTGACTCGTGGTATAATCTACTATTATTACCATTACCATCTTATTATGGTGCCTTCGGTTTAATCAGCCTCTTCTGAAGCGATTGATCAGGCTTTCAACAAAACTCGAAAGATTGTGACAACCTGTATATTTTTTCGAATAATAATTGAAGCATAATTATGTCTTTTTTCTACGGCCTCCGTATGAAAGTATGATTGTAGAAAGTGCCGCAAATATTTTATATGAGGTTTTATAACTTTTCCTTTTTTTCAGTCTAATGATTATTTTGTACCACCTAGTTTATTGCTTTGCATATTCGTATGATTGTTAGTCAAAGTTTACTGATTGATTATCCACGTGTTTCTGACAATCGAATAATCGAACGTATAACACAAATCCACATCATGAGTGTTCATTGCACACGGTCTCTTGCCAACTTTCACCTTTTCTTTGGGTCACTAACAATAGCGGACTTGAAATTGAAATGTTTATTTATAGCCGACCGCCACTAATAAAATATAAATTTAGAAATTGGAAACTATTATTCGTTGAAGTTGCTGCCAAAAAATAAATTAATAATTGATAAGCGTCAAACTTTCAAAGCAAGTATGAAAATTGAAACTAATAATAATTTATGATGATAATTATTGGTTTAGAGGTCGAGTTGGAAGAATATTGTGTAATCAATTAGTAACATTCAGGATAATATATGTTGAGTCTAACATAATTAAGTTGAACAATCTCTATGGGTAATGTTGATTTTAGCAAACATCAAAATTTTTCAGATTGCTCACTCTTCCATATAAAGACAATTTTCATATTTTAGAACTACTGTGAAATAGTATACATATAATAAGTGGAATTAAATGGCAATAAAACACACACTTTTTTTCATTATATTATCACATTATAAATGAAAATAAATTTCTCCTTACAACTCTAATGATTATGTTTGAATGTTTGATTGAAACAAAATTGGAGAAATCATCTGAAATCAGTCAGTTTTGTAACAATCCTGAATGCGAAATCTCGTGTCATTTTCATAGAATTTTGGCAGCGAGCCAAGTCAGAGATCGGTTGTAGTTATCGAATTTTCGCTATTACTTCAATAATTCAGTTGGCTCGAGTCGGGCGTCGGAATTGTTTTGTTTTTCGAAATTTCGACGTCGCGGCGCGTCAGTTCTTGTCCTTGCATAAAGTGTGTGCGTGTGTTTTTTCATTTATCAGCTGATCTCAAAATAGAAGAGTATGAGAACATTCCTTTATTATGCTGTTCTCATTGTTAGCTTTCCAGTGATCAAACCATATTGTTTCCACAACGAATAATCAGCCTGAAAAATGAAAGTCCAAGTCTATCAATATCCTGAAAATTTGAAATATTGTGACTTCAATTCAAGGTTATACCTCTATTACAAAATTCTAAAAATATCTCAGAATTTACAGCTGTCTATCCGCTTCTCTAAAATTGAAATACATCTGAAATCATTTTTCCTGGAAATGCCATTGACTGGGCTGTCGAACATCGTCCATTTATACTTTTGGTTCAATATATTGAAATGTATAGTTATCAGACTACCAATTATTGATTTATCACGAATAAATAAAATGGGAACTAAACTCAACTTTTCAGCTGCTATTTTCCTCGTTAACAGACAGACAATTCTTTCGCAGGTTGTCGTTTGTTGCATCTAAAGAAATCTATCATGATTTCAAATCTGATATCGATAGGCACACTGGGCGCATTCTCTACTAAAATCGAACATTTTGCTTACACCTCATTTTTTTAGTGTAATTCCAGGTGTAATTATTCTGATTAGTATTCGTGGATTGGTAATCTTTTATGAGTAAATTTTTATGCCACTGTTTTTTCAGTTGTAGACCGGAGTGCGTACGAACATATTTCATGTTTAGTTCATAGGAATTATTGTTTATGGAGGCAAACGAGTGAGACATTCAATTGAATTTCTGGTGTTTCTAGTCTGTTTTACAAAGTTTATAAAAGTGTTTACCCCCCGGTTTACCCTAAAGTCTAGAAAATTAAACTGATGGGTCACGGAGTTCGACTACAAGAGAATGGATCAATACCAAACCTAAGAATGGTAGGTGTTTTAGCTCTAGAAACCCATCCCTTCCAATTTCAATTTTCTGGTGCCTTTTAAAGACCATATCTGTTGGAGTAGATTATTAATACACTCCTGCTTGACACAATTTGATTTAGTTATACTGGCATTCGTAACTGTCCCAGTAACAACAACAGACGTTGTCCAGGTTAGTATAACAAAGGGCAATAAATGAGTTTGAGTGAATTTCATGGAACATCTCTTGTTTCTTTCTGGAATATTTTTCGGTCATGAAATAGTTGATTGGTTTTCAAGTTTATATATTCCTGCACGATTCATTTAATGGGGGATTTAAATTATTTGAGATACTGCAAAAAGTAGTTTACTATAGAACAAACTTCTTAAGGGAATAAATAACATTTGAAATAATGATCGGACATCTACATATTTCTTAATCATTTGTGTTATATACGAGAACTTTCGTGTCGACTCATTGATCTCAAGGACCCATATAATATTCGATACAACGTCCACAGCATGATGATTATAATTTTCAATTTGTGGAGTGGTGATCCTGAATATGCATTTTTAATATTCGTATGTTATAAACTACCTTTAGTATTTATGAATGTTACGAAAAGTATTTGTGAAATACTTTGAATGTTGGACGTGAATTGCAACACTTTTCATAAGAAACATTTTATCGCAAAAGTCTTTTCAATAGATCATCCTCTGAAACCTTTTTTTCAGTCTTTCACTTTCACTACCATTTACTTTCATGTGATAGAGAAATATTGTAATCAAGCGAAAACTATACTTATCTATAGTAATGTTTTTTTTACACTTTTCACTTCTCTGGGGTATCTGAGATTATAATGATTTACCAAACCCCAGCCTCCGAAACTGTTCATCAATCAATTTCATATTTGGCGACAGTGCAATTTTTCATTTTTGATTTCAAAGGCGGAGTGGAGGAAATAGAGTTAAACGATCGAAGGTTCATTAACATGAAAACAAAGATGTGAAAAAAGGGTATAGAAGGATCTTGTTGGAAAATAATGATTTAGGTAGAAGTTGAACAAAGGGGGTACTCAACTGATTCCTCTGAACATAAGCTGTGGGGCAACGTATCGATGAAAATCACAAATTCACAAATGGAGAAAAAGTTGTGATAGAGGCGGGCAAACAGAAGGGTTGTTTTCTCTGATCATATACTTGTAGGTTCGTCATTAGCAAGGTGTAGATCATAATGCGAATAAAAAATGACAGTTTGTGAGAAAGGTTGGGGTTGAAAATCTTGTATAGATGACACATGAAAAGGAAAATGGTGGTTGCGATAGAGGTCACAAAGAAAAAAAATCAAAACTTTTGTCCTCCAACTTATATTTGTCGGGTATCAAGCATCCATCTCAATGTAGTTGTATGAAAGTTGGAGAAGCTCTGTAAAAAGCGCATTCACAGTTTAATTTGCATAAGTTTTATCCTCGCATAATGATGTATTGTTTATGTCGTTTTCTTTGGCATGTTATACACTTAAAGCTCCGGGGCTTTGTACAAAGCGTCATAAAAAAAACGTTCAGAATAATTTTGAATTATTTTTTCAACTTCTACTGGACTCCAATTCGCCCCAAGTTTAAATGCACTATAAAAATAAAGGAAATCTCTTGCGGAAAATGCGCAGGAAAATTAATCTCAGATTTTGAGAGCGAATTGATTTTTTTTATAGCTGGTCCACGATTACAAAGTTTACTTAAAAAATAGAAGTTGGGTCACTCCTTATCGGCACTTTGGGAAACTCAGATCACAAGCTTGCGGCACTCACAAAACAAACAGCGGGGGAAGTAAGGGTTATAAAGCACAAAATATCAGTTAGCTGAGATCTTTTGAGCATCTAAAAAGGGATAGGTCACATGTAATATGACTTTCGCAACCTTCCACTAAACAAACGTTACCCGACACCAAAAATCTTCAGTGTATCTCAAATTGATAAATATAAATAAGATCAAGTTTACTCCACGCTCCACTACGCGATACAGTATTCCGAACAATTGGCGCCGTTTCACTACTGGCAGTGTAATGGCAAGACGGGGTAAGGTGATGGGTGTTTTGACGATTCGCGTAGGAATAAAGTATCAATTTGAATTTTAATTGAAAGTTGATTATTTTGTAGTCATTCTTAAGAACTGACACCATACTTGTATAAGTTTGAAACTATTATGTTGAGCGTTAAATCGTTAGCTTTGTTCGAAATGGCAGAAATATGTAGGAATTCAGTAGTTCTGCTAGACCGACTTGGTTCTTTCCCATCTTTATCAAAGGCTGACAGTGAAATTCAATTTTCTCTACAAGAGCATATTGAACACGCACATTATAGTAATGTGATTTTGGAAATTTATTGATTATTCAAAGTGAAATCAAAAATGTTATGAGCACGTTGAATTCAATATTTGATGCGTGGATCTATGAAATGAGTATCTATAGCATAGTTTCTTGAAAGTTATACTAATTGATGTATGGTTTTATCAAATATCTGTTATAGGTCAACGGTGACGATGAATGGGAATATGAAGAAATCATCTTGGAAAGAGGAGGAGCCGGCCTGGGTTTCAGCATTGCAGGTGGTACTGACAATCCCCATGTTGGCGATGATACAGCCATCTATGTTACCAAGTTGATAGGAGGCGGCGGGGCTGCCGCCGATGGGCGCTTGCGCGTTGGTGACTCCATATTGGGTGTTAATGATCAGGCTGTAGTTGATGTGCCTCATGCTATGGCTGTGGAAGCTTTGAAAAGAGCTGGCAACACCGTAAAATTGGTAAGTGAAAATCGGTTATCAAATTCAATATTCATTAATTTATCAGTGATAACGTTAGAATCTGATACCACCACAGTTCTGTAACTCAAACAGTGGATCAATCAATAACTTAAACCTATTTCTTGATGTTACATCATGTTTCTTCGAATAAATCCGAAAAAACTACATGAATCTCATTCAAAATAAGCATAGTAGATTGTGTTTAAAAAGGCCAATGATAATGAAGCAAAACAATAAACAAAGTAGTGTAAAAGACACGTACCAAAACCAATACAGCCCAAAAAGTTGTCATGCAATATTTTTATGTTGTCTTTCAATATCGACTTTATTCACTGATGACTAGGCGGTAATATGAGAAGTTGCGAGCAATAGAATATCATTCTCAGTTCTAATCCAACTCTTACACTGCATAATTGAATGAGACCAGTGATTTAGCTTTCGAATATCGCGGGTATATTGCCAAAAGTGAACAGGTCAAAGAGAGGCCGCAAAATCTATAAGATTATAATGGCCAAATCAAAAGAATTATGTGTAAGAAGTATTTTTATCAAACTAGCAGATAAATCAATCCGTGTCTCACAAATAAGCTCTTCTTTTGATGTTTGAACTTTTAAATATACAACAAATAATTTTGAATTTGATATGCGGATAAAATTGAAGATCCTTTGACGTGTACATGTCGACTTCTTGCTTGAAAATCTCATACTGAGAATAATTACTCTTCCGATGTCATGGGATGTATACTTCGTTTTGTATTTTTTTTTTCGCTAGTTAGCCTGATAACGCAAATTTCCTCACTCGATTTTTTTGGACATCTATATTACGAAGAAACATTTATTGATTATGCTTATTAATTGTCTATATTGAATTGCTACTTTAATCGATCAAATTAATGACCTTATTCAGAATGGTTGCCCGTTCGGTATCATTTCAGATCATTTTACTGTGATTTTTTGCCATACTTCTGGCGAGAAATTCTCCACCCCGTGCCGGATGTTTTCAACTACAACCGCCAAGCAGGTCTGTCGCTTTTTCTTGGAGACCTGATCAAAAAATCCCAACGAAAGAAGTTCAAAACTGCGACTGGAAATCGCAGTTTGGATTCCCACAAACGTCAATGTCACCTATATTCTATTTTACCATTTTTGTTCGTTTTGAGGTTTATTTAAAATGAAGATGACGTTTGTGGTTTACTCTAGACTAGTTGATGTGAAGTTTTCTAGACACTACACAAATAGAAGTGCAATAAAACTGAAAGTCCAGCAAAATTATCAAAACCGTTTCGGTAAATCACATTGAACATCACTCCAAAGTCGATTAGAATTTAATACAGCATCCCCGTCATAATAATTTTCAAGAAAACCTGACAAAATAACTAAAAAGTGCTTTACTTATGATCAAAATTCTTTGGCACACCCTGTATACTGAAAATATTGCTGAGTATCCAATAAGTCATCAGAAAGACAGCTAAACAATAGATCTATGCCATAACATTGTCAGTTGTAAACTAAGAATTAGCAGAAAAGCCATTCAAAGCCCTACGTGTCATAATTTTGAAAAAAAGTCGATATTTCAAAAACTAAAGAGGATATCACGAAAATTCCAAAAATGTCCCGAGGTATGGACGTATCAAACACTTGGGCATATCGAAAAAAAGCTCAAAAAAATCTCTGTGGAAATGGGGGGACAGTAAATAAAATGAAAATTTACAGTACTTTTTGTACCACCCTGTATTAAAGATGTTTTTGAGGAAATTAATTTTTTGAACCATCCGCATAAACCGCAAAGAAATGCTCTACATCGTGGTGCAAACCGCATATTTTTTCATCGATTCGTTAAAAAAGTATGAGTGTCCAAACATAGGCGAAAATTTCGGGTGTACCGTTCGTTTTGTTGAGTAGTTTATTAGATGCCATTCCTTATGCATGGAATGAGCTCGCCAATGACGTCTATATTGTCAAGATTTATCAAATTCCATGGTTTGACGACTACAAGAAGTTCTGACTAGAAATGGTTCTGCTACCGGATTTTAAGGAAAATAATCTACATTTTTCTTAGCGAACTGAGTGAATAAATTCAAAGTCGTACCCACAATATATCGTTTTCATTGGAAAAAAAAAAGTTCAAGTGCATGGCATGTAAATATTTTGACAGCCTATTACACTGCTAAAAAAAAAACATGATTTCACTGTCTGTGTACGCATTTTTTGTTAAAGCTAGTGTGTACATGTCGACTTCTTGCTTGAAAACCTCATACTGAGAATAATTACTCTTCCGAGGTCATGGGATACTTCGTCTTGTATTTTTTTTTTCGCAAGTTTACCTGATAACGCAAATTTCCTCACTCGATTTTTTTGGACATTTATATTACGAAGAAACATTTTTTGTTAAGTTTATTGATTATGCTTATCAATTGTCTATTGAATCGCTACGTTAATCGATAAAATTATTGACCTTATTCAGAATGGTTGCCCGTTCGGTATCATTTCAGAACATTTTACTGTGATTTTTTGCCATACTTCTGGCGATAAATTTTCGACCCCCTGCCGGATGTTTTCATCCACAACCTCCAAGCAGGTCTGTCGCTTTTTCTTGGAGACCTGATCAAAAAATCTCAACGGAAGAAGTTTAAAACTGCGACTGGAAATCGCAGTTTGGATTCCCATAAACGTCAATGTCACCTATATTCTATTTTACCTACGATTTGTTCGTTTTGAGGTTCATTTAAAATGAAGATGACCTTTGTGGTTTACTCTTATCTTATCTTATCAATATCAAAAGTTTCGGAAGCGAATCTGCTTTCGTCGTCAGTGGAACCTAAAAAAGGAACAATTAACTCAAATTAAGTTTGTCTTTTGTGGTTTCGCAGTGAAATTGGCTTTTTTGTGTTTATGTCACAAAATTTCACTTTTACTGTAAAAGTGACATTTTGTGACACTGTTCATGAAATATAGAAGATCCGGTATATAAACACTAGTTTGATTGCTTTTTTGATAGGGTGTGGCGACATACCCAACCAAATTTGGTATATCATGGATGCGCCACAAAACTACACAGCATATCTAAAGAGTATCAAGTCCACATTTAGTTCCAAGCCAGGTGATACAATGGGAATACTGGTGAAGAGAAAGACATATCACTTGAAATAATGTGATTCCCGAGTCATATGGAGAGTCTAATCCTTGAACATCAAGTTACAGTCCTTGCCAGATCAAACTGTATTTAATGTCAAGGCGATATCGAATATTAAGTCTAGTCCATCTTGAGAGCCAAATAATAATAACTCCAATCTATCTGATTACTTCACGACATAGACAGAAACTCTGTTTGAAAATATACTTTGAACAATAATTGACATATCGTCACCTACAAAGCAGAGTATCGTAAGCGCCATTTTTTTGGAAAAATGGGTTATGACAAATACGATATCCGCGCCGCACCGCGGATAGCCTGCTAAAATGCCGTAGTCGACAAAATCAGTTTTCCCGCTGTAATACCGGTACAAACGTTGACAATAATGACAATCGTAATCACCACTACTCCGTTTAAATATCATAACTGTACTATATAATATCGTAAGCTCCATATAGTGTTTCACAGAATATCGTATACGACTATATTATTTCGAACGTTGGCAGGTGTAAACACCGCCCAACTAGCAAAAAAAGTTCTCTAAAATTTGTATAAACAACTATAAGATATACTTTATAGGATACTGAAATTCTTATAACTCATTAGAAAACAATTAAATCAGCCTTATACAACCAAAAAGGGCCCATTTTTATACAACTGTTTGGTTCCCTAACGGTTCTCTAAAAAGTGTATAAAACTACTATAAGACTGTTTCATATGGCTTTATTTACTATGAAATGGTTTTATAGTGTGTCTCATAGTCACATCTACGGAACGAAATGAAAACGGTTCTATAGAAGCCTTACAAAATGGTTGTATAATGCACTATATCTTTTTTATATTAATGCTGCTATTGGGCGCACAACGGGAGCATTTTATCATTTAGCACGTTAGCGAAATATTTTGTTATTTAGTGAAGAACATAAGAACCAATTGATGTTTTAAGCAAGTCACCAAATAAATCAAGCCTTTGTAAAAATGGAGTCTTACTATTCGATCGTGAAAATGGTATCATTAGACAAGGAGTATTTATAGTCATAGAAGGTTTTGGTGGTAGAAATGTTGATGCGCTGCAAATTTTACTGATAGATTCTAGGTATGTGTTTGACAAAAAAATGAAGCGCTTCAATTTTGATCAAGTTTTACTTGAAAATTGAAAAAAAAAATATTTTTTTTTAATCTAAAAATCCTCTTTTTTAATTGATTTTGATAGTTTACCACTACACCGACGATCCCTCTTCATAATAATGCTCCAAATAATAATTTAAGTCACATTTCACAATTTAACACTATGTTTTCAACTCAGTGCAAAAAATGGCGGCGATAGGTGGCACAAGAACTCTTTATTTAAATATGGCATTTCTTAATATAACCATTTTATTCCAAACGAATGCGTTAAATAACGTTTTATTGTTAAATGAAACGGTATACGATAGATCTATTTCATAAGAAAGTATAGCTAGGCACTATACAGCCATATTTGACAAGAAAGAAGATGTCGAACCTTGTCGAAAGGTAGATGTTTTGCCAAATCTTATATTGTTAGTATTTTTGAACCTTTAAAACAGATAATGAAAATCATAGACTGAAAATCACAAGTAACAGAACAAAAATCACTAAGTAGCCCAAACATCTCTCATGTACAGTGCTTTCAATTTAATCTGTCACACTTTCAAAAGGCTGTAAAATACCTATTTAGTTTTTGAGCTAAAAGGTCGACCAAAAAAAGGAAATGTAGGGTTTTTCATAAAGTTTTGTGCTATTGAGTCAGATATTTTCTTAACTGTCAAATGTCAAAATCTTTTTCTCGGTTTGGGAAAACAATTCCATATTTTTTTCGTCGTCACCATTATTAATGATCGTAACATTATTAACCGTTTCATAAGTGTCGATAGACTCATTATTTTCAATATCCAAAATTGGAGGAATTAGTTTGTCCTCAAGCTCTGGGGTATCAGGTTTACTTCCAAAATTGTAACATGCAATTACGGGATCATTCCCAAGAATTTGTTGATATTTTTTCTTACAAGCTCTTTTAATATTTCCACTACGTTTATTCACTTTTTTCCACTGAGAATTCATATTTAATTCACTCGAACAAACAAGCAATAAACTGAAATATTTTACTACAAAAGTAAGGTTACCTTCACAGTCTTATAACGCAGATCTTAGAACCAATTTATGTTGCCATACACAAGTTTATCCTGTAAGGCATTTATAAGAGAAAAAGTCTCATAGTAGCTTAAGTCCACGTATAAAATTGTTTTATAAAGCAGCTCAATTCAACGCATTAAAATGTTTTATATACAACATTATACAGTGCTAATAAGACAAACTTAAGTAACTACTTATTTTATAATGTTGCCAAATGAGGCAATATACACAAACAATGTATATTATAAAACCATCATACAATACGTATACAGGTCTTATAAAATATTACTTTTGTTATTGTATAAACGCGCTTATACAGAGCCATATCATTTTAAAAGAAATTATCGTATTATGCTTTATACGATGTATTGCAAAAACCACTACAAAATCATTTTATACAACAATTTTCTCTAGAACACAAAATTATCGCATCAAAACGCTTAATAATATAAAACAATCCTCAAGAAAACGCTATTCGACTGTTATATAATGATTCAATCCTTTTAGAATTCCATTTTGCTAGTTGGGCGCTCTTTTGATAGGAAGTATCCAAGTCGAAAATATCGTAACGGCCATGCCTGTAATGTAACAAGTTGTCTTAAACTCCAATTGAAAGTATCGTAACCAACACTAGACACTGATTATCGAAGAATTTTGACAGTAAAGTCTATCATGTCAAAACATAAATATAGATAATACAAATCGCCAAAATCTTGTCAGTTGGGAATATTCTATTCAGTTTTTATTCCTTCCTGAAAAGTTGACTCTATGGTGCTTAAAATACTCTGCCTTATAGGGGACGATATATGATATTCACTTGGCAAAAAAATTGAGTCTATACAGGGTTAGGACAAATAACCAGAACGGCCGATTATGTCAAAAGATACACGAGTTAGAAAAGCTTGTCCAGAGTGAACGTTGTAGGGCTTATAAAAACCTACATATCTATCATGAAGTTGCTTTTTTTAAAATGGAACACCCTCTATATCAATGAATACAGCTTGTCCCAGTAACTTCTTACCAAATGGGAAAAAAAGTTTATCATTGATTTTATGGAAAAAACTTTCTGTTCATAAAAAGTTCTGCTTCGTGAGAAAATAGAGTTCCAGTCCTAAGAAATTGTCTACGATATACAGGGAGGCTCAAAAATCTAAATGTGGCAATTTTTCATAAAACAACCTTATTTGAAATGGCGATTCTACGACTATGATTGTTGTGTTAGACTACTAAATTATTTTTAAGCACTTTTTCAACGTATCAAAATACGGGGTGAGTAAATTCCATTTTTATTTCAAACATAATAATATGATTTTCTATTCTTGCCACTTTTGTTAACTTAACAACCATAGTTGCTCGAAAGAGCACACACCATCGCAAAAATTTAATTTTGACTTTGACAATTTGGCACCTATCAATAAGTTGAGACTGGTGAAAGCTTTATTGTTGCTATCACCTTTATCACGTGCAACTATCACATATTAGCACAATTAGTAAGTCTTTCAAGCTGCAGTGATTCCGTAACCGCTTGTAGCGGACGGATCCGTGGTGAAAAACAAAAGTGACACGATTTCCCATATCCATATGACTTGAATTGAGTACCTATAATTCTGTACATAACACTTTTTACACAAAAATTAATTCTAGTCACTGTGCATGTATACCATTACCTATGAAAAAAACTGTTGAAAAAATAATTTGGTAGCCTTACACAACAACCATAGTCATACAATTAACATTTTAAATGGAGCTGTTTTATGCTATATAAAAAATGTTATATTTAATTTTTTGAGCCACCCTGTATGTCCCAGTAATTGTTTCAAGACTGCAACTTTATTTTCTCGCGAAGCAGAATTTTTTATGAAGAGTCACTTTTTTTCGTAGAATCAATGATAGACATTTTTCCCATTTGGTATAAGAAGACGCTGTATTTGAATTATTCTTTAAATTTTGAGCAAACATTTTTCACACACATTTTGTTTCTAAATTCAACCGTTATCGAAATCTCTCGAATTAAAAATGACCTTTTTGCACCTTTGACATGCTATAAAACTCAAACGGTATAAGATAGAGAAAAATGGTCTGCACTTTCTCATCTCAATTTTTGAAGAGCTATTCTGTCATTTGAATAGAAGGTAAGTACTGTAAACCGTCAAAAATCTTTAACGTCAAAAATTTTCACATTTTTTGACAAGAATTAATTGGATGTCCTTGGATAGCTCTTGAAAAGTTAAGACTAGACTAGAAAGTGCAGACCGTTTTTCTCTATCTTGAACCGTTTGGGTATTATAGCATGTCAAAGATGCAAAAATATCATTTTCAAAACGCGATTACTCGGAAACGGCCAAATTTAGGAACATTATGTGTTCTACAACTTTTGCTCAAAATTGAAGGTAGAACTGTAATATCCATTGATCTACAGGGGGTTCCATTCAAAAAAATGCAACTTTGATCCTTCATAACCTTATTACTGACCTTGTATATTCCAATTTATGACAGTTATGTAGATTTTGGGAAGCTTCACAAGTTTTATATGAAAAATTTCATCTAACTCCTGTATCTTTCGATATAATCGACCGTTCTGGTAATTTCTCCCAACCCTGTATGTCTGGTAGTTCAAAATTAATACAATCTTTGCCCGTTTGTTTTGCTCTCCTGGATTGTTCAATAGTGACTATTTGAATGAATATAGACTCGATGGGATAAACTACAGATTTCAGGTATATACATAAAGTTTCGCTAAATGTCCGCTCTACAAACTTCTGCGGGTATATCAAAATGTGAAACTTTATTCCAAATTAATCCTCTTTGGCTAAGTGGATTCCTAAACATAACGAAAGTCCGTCAAAAATCTATATATCGAAGCACTCACTTCAGATTAAGTGGTTCAATAAGTTACCACCACCAAACAGGCTTCACGAAGCTCTGGTTACCAATGAGCATTTTTTTCCAAAGTGCCATTCGATGAACTAAACTTATGAGTCCAAATAATTTTGAAATTTTTCAATAGATCTAAGTTCACTCAGTTTCTCGTCCATGGAATTTATTCATTTTGTTGCGCTAAGTATGTAATACAAACAAATTAAGAAAATATGTTAATTGACCCGATAAATAATATTCTCGTTTACGGTCAACCATTCTAAGTATGAACATGTGTTCAGGTGGCTTGTGAACAAGTTCACAGGTTTAAGTACTATTAGCACAATTATTAGTTAAAACTGTGATCCTAATGATAATCAGCTGACGAGTCGTTAACCCATCAATGCAGTCAGTCTGTTTTGCAATCAAAACTATCCGTGGACAAATAATTGTGCTTTGAAGCTCGTTCTGATCTCTTCCAGTCAAGCTAGGACGGACGCAACGAGATGAATCTTGGCGAAGTACTCAGATTTGAAAACACTGCAGATAGATTTGCAGCCTCAAGATATGCTTCACCGATTGTCCATATGCGTCGTACTAGTAGCGTGACAATCGGACTCTCTATCTACGTCTTGCTTTTGAGATACCCAAGTAGAACTTTGAGCAATCAGAATATTAATCATGGTCACTGTCACTACAAAACTATTAGGAAAAAACTGTAATTGCACCATTCAGGTATCACATACCAGACCAATATAGCGTATATTGGGGGCTATGATTGAACGTTTACGTTAACTTAACGTATCTGTTAAGATTGTTTACCAATGTAAATGTTCCATATGCTAACATCGTTACCACGGTGAAATGGATACGTTTAGTTAACGTAAACGTTCAATCATTGCTATAAGATAGTTGAAGTGCTTTCATTCACGTAGACGTAAACGTGGTGTTTGACATCTGGGCAAGCGCACTTCGTTTTTTCTCACGTTTGCGTTTACGAACATACGTAACCCTGCGTGTCTTCACGTATTGCACGTTATCCCTTTTACGTAATCCGATGTTTGCCGATCGAGTCTCCGATCTTGGATAATCTGCCAACGAATCGATTTTGGACATTACACGTCATATTTTTATTTGGCATCAAAATTCAATAACCAAATTGTCACAAACATCACTTTTTTTCTACTTCTACAGGTCGAAAAACTATATGTGAACACAACAAATTAGGTTAAGTCAACTCGTTACGTTTCACGTACGTCAAATGCCACACTTCAACTAGCTTTTGGATCATTACGTAGACGTGAACTTTATGCGTTTACGTATTACGTTAACGTCTACGTCTTGGCTCAACTTCAACTGTCAAGTCCTAGTCTCAACATTGTTTTTTCTGGTAACATTATCTAAGTAGTTTCCCCTGTTTTATTCTGACATTGGCTGAATTAGCATATCCGTAAAAACAATTATCCAGTGGTGTTGAATTACCTAATCTTGGAGGCCAATTATCAGGTTTGAAACGTGGAATAATCTTCAATACAAATCCTGTTTCCAGCAAATCGATCTCACGATTTTTTTTGGTTCAATTTTCTGTGTAGTGGAAGCATTCACAGTTGACAGCTGTTTTACGGTTCACCTTTATCTTGTTGGAGCACTAGAAAAAAAGTAACCATCAACAATGGTGGAAAATACACACAAAAAATCACTCCACCTGTGTTACTAACGGCGCGGCGGTAATGATAAAAGAGGTTTGGTGCACATTATGAAAAATTGGTATTATGTTGGGGTTGACAAGTTCTGGAAATAAGCGACTTTTTGGGGAATACATTAGTGATGGAACGTCAAACGAAAAATACTTTGCGGTAAGAGTTGAGATATATTTCTATAGACAGAATGATTCAGTACCTAATGATGCAAAAACAATAAGTAGTCTCCTTGCTCAAAAATGAGAAGTTTTCATTAACATGTATCCGGAATTTATTACATAGCTACGAGGCGGTAATGATAAAAGAGATTTAGTGCACATTATGAAAAATTGGTATTATGCTTAAACCGTTGGGGTTAAGAAGTTCCGGAAATAACCGACTTTTTGGGGAATAAATTAGTGATGGACCATCCAACTAAAAATTCTTTGTGGTAAAAGTTGAGATATTTTATTTTCATATGTTTCAGTAAAAGTGCAAAAAAATCAGTATGAGTTTCCGTGCTCAAAAATGAGAAGTTTTCATAAACATGTATCCAGAATGTATTTACTTATCTACAAGGTGTCAATTTGTTTTTCGTAAGTTTATGTTTTCTAAATAATACTTGAATAAGAGCTGAAGTAGTCACTTTGTATTGATTATTTCAAATCCAAGTTTATATCTCGATAATGTCAGAATTGATTCTTG
Source organism: Orchestes rusci (assembly GCA_958502075.1). Lineage (NCBI taxonomy): Eukaryota > Metazoa > Arthropoda > Insecta > Coleoptera > Curculionidae > Orchestes > Orchestes rusci. The sequence goes on along the minus strand of OY293305.1, from coordinate 60,384,075 downwards.
TGTCTTGTGCATAATTAATTTGTAGGTGGTTCTTGGACTTGGGACCAAATAATGACGTAGGTAAGTGTTACTGTCTTTGCGACGTTTTGTCAATATTTAATGACTTCATGAGGCTAGAAAGAATCAGTCAAATCACAAGAATGAAAAATCACTTGAATACTAAGTCTACAATATCTAGTGAACTGCAAAATAACATCAGAAGAAAAAGTCTATTTTTTTTTGATGTTATTGTTTAAGGGCTTAAGACTAGCCGTAGATCAACAATCAATTGACGAATGTTTATGAATTTCCCGTCGCATTCCTCCTTGCTGATTTCTCCCCACAATTATTATACGAAACTTTTTCATCATGCCTCATGCCTCATGTACTCGTTACATGATAATGCCCGTCTTTACCCCAACTCTATTCCATTTAAAGGACCGACTGTACATAGCACTTTGTGTATCTTAGACCGAGCTTTATATCCATAAAATTTTGTCAGGATGGATTTTGTGTCTGATAAAGTACGTACATTATTCAGCATTTTATTTGTACAAGTGATGTACATTCATTGCGGAGCCATTTTCCAATTCAATCCATTTACTCGTCCTAACGTTCATAAGTTTATGATGACGCATCTTGTCCTTTTCTGATTATCAAGAAATCTTGTTGCTAGGTATTAATATTTGGTCCAACATATTTTTCTTCAGTAAATCGAGAATTTTTAAGTCTGCGATGTCCGATGTGGACTACAATGTTGTCCACGGAAAAACGTCTACTTTCAATGTGCATCCAAAATTAAGAATTTTCTGAAGAATGATCTCGGAAAACGATTGAATAAAGGAGGCGAGTGTATTGACTCTTGGCGTTCAGTCTTATTATATCAGTGATTTCGATGTCAAGTCCTCTGTCGTCTGTTCTACAATTTTCTCCACAATTTCTCGATATACGACGATGACGAGTAAATAAACGAGTATAGACTTTTTATTCATGATCTATTTTTCACGGTATTTTTCAGCTATTTTTACCGGAAAGCTTGTGTCATGTTTTCTTCGTAAAACTCTTCTATTAATTTTCTACAGTCCTCAAGATGATAATTCGCTTGTTAGACTTTGAGCTCAGTTTCCAATTTGTCCGCAATAAGACATTTTTGAAATGTCTTCGTTTTGGAATGGTGCCCATCGCTTATGAATTTATATACAAGATTATAATATATTTTAATCAGCCTTTTTATAGATATTATTGGTCCATGTTGAAATATCTCACCGTTCAAAAAAATATGAAGCCATAGCCATTATCAGTCATGTCATTTCTGATTGTTTCATATTTCAACTAGACATTTTTTCTATCAAGTTTCCGGAAGCTTGATGGAAATCGATAATACAGGGTTAGTCAGAAGTCTGGAAACGGTCGATTTATTGGTTAAACTATACGAGCCACTGGAAAATGTTGTATCGAAAAGTTGAAGGATTTTCAATTATCTATTATATGATAATAACTAGAATTTTACATAGTCGGTCATGAAGTCGTGGAACAACAAAGTTGATTTTTTGAAATAAATCCCCCGTATGTTATTCGATATTTTAATTCTTTCTTAAATTTTTAACAAAAACTGTAATACACAAAATGTTTCTAAATTTAGCCGTTTTCGAGTTATCGCGTTTAATAAATGACATTTTTGCATCTTTGACAAACTATAAAACTTAAACGGTTCAAGATAAAAAAAAACGGTCTGCACTTCCAAGTCTCAACTTTTCAAGAGCTATCTAGGGACATAAAAGCAATTATTTTCAAAAAATGTTAAAATGTGTCGAACAGCAATGGCGAAGATTTTATGTCGTTAGATAGCTCTTGAAAAGTTAAGACTAGAGGGTGCTGACCGTTTTTGTCCATCTTGAACCGTTTGAACTTTATAGCTTATCAAAGATGCAAAAATGTCATTTATGAAACGCGATAACTTGAAAACGGCTGAATTTAGGGACATTTTGTGAATAACAGCTTTTGCTCAAAATTGAAGGAAGAATTAAAATATCGAATAAATACAGGGGTTTCCATTTTAAAAAATGCAACTTTGTTGTTCCACGACTTCATGACCGTCCCTGTTAATCACCTAGTTATCACCAACTGATAGATAACTAAAAACCCTTCAACTCTTGTATTTAACTCTTTCCAGTAGCTCGTATGGTTTAACCAATACTCGTCCAAACAGACTTTTGACTAACTCTGTTTATCATCTGGAAAAAACAATGATAGAATTCTATTATGCCCCCTTATTCTATGTACAATATTTTGTTCCACTCTCTCATTATTTTTGCAGAGTATTAGACGAAGGCGGCAACCGAGGCACATGAAGTTAATTGAGATTGAACTCATTAAGGGAAATAAAGGGCTTGGCTTCAGTATCGCGGGTGGCATCGGGAACCAACATATTCCAGGCGACAATGGAATCTATGTGACCAAAGTTATGGAAGGCGGCGCTGCTCAAGTGGATGGAAGATTGATGGTCGGGGATAAGTTGGTGGCCGTTCGTGATGCTGTGGTAAGTTTTTTTTATACAATCATCTCAATTCTAAGAATTTTCTTATTTGAAAACAGATGGCCTAGTTTGAAAAACCATTCTTAGAAACCTAGTAACAGTCTTCGTTATCGTCAACGTTTGCTTTCGCAGCAATCTGCCGATCGGGGAAAAAGTTTAAGTCATATCCCGATATCTGAAAACTGTTACATATTTTCTTATTACGTCCCATGATAAGTTCAAAATTAATGAATCTCTTTGGCTTTGAAATAGTTTGTAGTCTGCGGGTTGGGATGAACTGATTTTATTGTATCAAATAGACTCAACTTCATCTTCTGCCGCTTGATGTTCATGAATTTACGACACTGTGATATGAATAAAGCGAAGTAGATGTTTTCACCATAATACTATCTTTATCAGTTCTTTATGAAATGAATAGGTTTATCTCTAGAAATTTAAGTAAAAGCATTTACTTGCTCTCTATTTATACCACCCATTCATTAACTCACTCCATTGTCTCAATGTGATCGAAAAACTCAAACGTAATGAACCCCGTTGATATTTTCTGATTAAAACTACGTTGAAGTTTTGATTGCATGTCGTAATAACCTGAGTAAAGTTTATAGAAGGATCAACTCAACCACTATTTCTAGCAAGTTATTTGTACAACACCACACTAAAGAGTTTTCCAATCGACACGATCGGTTTTGAATGTAATGAAACAAATTGTATAAGGGAAACCGGCATATTTTGGTTTTGAAGCGTATATGAGACAAAATGTTTTTTTTTTTATTGTAGGTGTTTGCTTTTTCCCAAAGAGAGCGGGAAAGTGCAATCAAACTTGAAATTATTTAGCGTAAGATTCTTTATAAAATGGAGTCGGGCAAGAGCATCACATTTCCGATGGACTTAAAAAAATAGACAAACAGACAACTCTGGACCGGTTGCTGCGAAAAGTGTGTGGCTATGATATGATACCATGATACTAAAACAAACAAGATATGATCAATTGCTGGACGAGTTTAGAACCAAGCCGCGCATGTCTTCACCGCGAGCCAAAAGTGAGGTTGGATTTAAAACATCCATAACGTTACCTAGTTACCATTTGCTGGTCAAAATTTGAACTGGCTCACGCATGACGTCCCCGCGTGACATTGATTGTAAAGGTTTGAGGAAGGTCACGTGATGACTTCTGAAGGGGAATGTGCGAAAGTTCATCTTGTTTGTTTCAGTATCATATGGTAACCGAGTCAATGATACCATGATACTAAAACACACAAGATATGATCAATTGCTGGACGAGATTAGAACCAAGCCGCGCATGTCTTCACCGCGAGCCAAAAGTGAGGTTGGATTTAAAACATCCATAACGTTACCTAGTTACCATTTGCTGGTCAAAATTTGAACTGGCTCACGCATGACGTCCCCGCGTGACATTGATTGTAAAGGTTTGAGGAAGGTCACGTGATGACTTCTGAAGGGGAATGTGCGAAAGTTTATCTTGTTTGTTTCAGTATCATATGGTAACCGAGTCACCTAGGAAACCTATGAATTTTGAGGTTTGGACACGCAATGACGTCAGCGATACCTGCGCGAGATCATATCTTGTTTGTTGTAGTATCATGATATGATACGTTCATGATTAGAGTGTGTTCGCTCAGATGGCTATAGTAGTATTAGGAAAAATAATCTCAACCAGTTTGTAGGTTGGCTGGTTGCATTTTCCCGATAGTTGCACTTACCCCAGCCTTACCATAAATAATGTTGTGTTGAAATATTTGTTAATTTATAATTTGTTCTTTTCTTGAAATCGTTACAAGTCTTACAAATGTGCTGTCTCATATTTTGATACTGGATATTGTAAATTAATTTTTGTGAAGGGACGTCATAACACTTCAAGTTTAAAAATATTCATGGATTAGGTAAACGCATATGTGTTCTTTTGTTATGATGGGAAGAATGATCAATGTTTCATCCAACGTTCTTTTCTGTGAAATATATGTAGATGTCATAATAATACCAATACCTCAACATAATGTCCGGGTGCTCATACAGTGTCCGCCATAAAGTTGGGTACGTATGGGAATTTTTTTGTTATCTATATTTTTGAGAATCTTTCTTTGGGGATAGTTTGTACATGTCCGACAACAAAAAAAAACAATTTTGACACATGTCATAAGTTTATCGGCTTAGGAAAATTTCAAAAAAAGTTCATTTTGGCGTCAAAAAATGGGTTAATTTGACAATATTTTATTGGAAAAGGTTGTTTTGAATCCACAAAGGACTCTACATGCCGGTTTTGGAGCAAATCAGATTAAAAAAATTTAATCTCACATTAATTACCCTTTCCATGAATATGAAAATCGAAAATGATGATATTATTTCAAAATTAACTTTATTCAACCAAACTACATAGGTTTGACTGAGGGAAAGAAAGGATAACCTGACATAGGTTTGATGTTAAATCAGTCGAATCTTTTATAAAATAATACAGTTTAGGCATATGAATTGAAAAATACCGTCTGGTCGTGCCCCTAACTGTACCCAAATTAGTTTTCTCACATTATCTGGCGATCAGAAAAAAATTATAATATACGAATATTCACTACAGCTTATAGTTGAATCTTGAAAAAAATTATTTCATATCATATCTACGGTGGAAAAAAGGACAGGCCTGATTGTGTTTTTTTTTATTTATATCCTCTCAGTGTTTTCTTTCATAAGAAATTCGACTGATTTAACATCAAACCTATGTAGTTCAGTTGAATGAAGTTAATTGCAGAATAAAATCATCATTGTCGATTTTCATTAAAAAGTGCTCGGAAAAGGGTAAAATATGAGTTTAATTTTTTTTATCTGATTTGCTCCAAAACAGCTTTTTTCATAAAGTTTGTTGACACTGTATAAATCAAAGTTGAACTAAATAACATCTTTCTTTCATTCTAGATAAATGCTAAATTTAATAGACTATTATCCACTAACCCACTTTTTCGACAAGATTGGTCAATTACCACTTAGAACACCTTTATTGTCAAACGAAATCGAAAACTCCAATAGAATTCCTGTTGAAGATCATGATTATAAGATTAGCTTAGTCGATAAATACTTAGCTGATCAAAACTGAATGATGCCATGAGATAAAGTAGATCTGAATTACAACATAATTTATAAGATCCTCTGTGGCAAATGTATAAAAGTTTACATAGGGTAAACTAGTCGCTATATGAAAACAAGAACGATGAACATCCCAAGGATTATGAAAGCTTCTATGAGTGTTTTGCTACACAGAACACCATCTCGAGTGTGAAAATTTTTAGGCGATATAACAAAATAAAAATTACGGAGGATGGTTGGAACTCCATACTAGAACATTTATGGGAAATCCGAACTGTGTATCCAAATCACACGAATCAAAACATTTATTATGATTTACACGGATCATGTTACGAAGAAATACTCTTATGAGTCAGTTTCGTTTCATAGTATGAAAAATATTCAAGTGTTTTACGAATTATAATGTCATGTTTGAATTTAGAATATCTTGTAACTTTCAGTGCTGTTTTTGAACCTAACTTTAGTTTGTGTTAGCTTTTGTGAAAACCTCAATAGAGATTACTGATCAGAAAAATATAATTTGCACCTCAAGTGATTTTTTCAGTGACTCAAATAACATATTATTATTAATATTATGCTACGTTCAAAAGTAGAAATTCATGTCTTTAATTCGATCTCTGAAATTCAAATCTGCAGTGATAGTAGTTTTCCAGGAAATTACCTTTATGCGTTTAAACGCTGGTCTTCATTTTTCAAAAATAACTAGCTGTCTCAGCTTCATGTTGCTGGCATGGTTTCCAGAAAAGCTGGTAGTTTTAACCCTGGCAATTTTTCAACGTAATGTGATTAACGATTATTTGATCAGTTTAGTTTACTATGGAAATTGCTGCCGGATTTACAAAATATGCAATATGCTTATCAAGAAAGACACATTCGATGAGCTGTTGACTTTATTCCGTAACGACTTTTCTTGATCGATGGCTCTACATAATGATGTATTGATAAAAAATGCAATTTGAGTCAAAATTACCTTGCTTTTGTACTGTTTAGGTTGATAGTGTTCTCTGTTATTGCAAGCTTTTGAATGTAATTAAATCTTCTCTATCGCCCCAAGGTTCAATACTAATAATACATTATTTTATCGCTCAACTGACTTCTGCATTGACCCGTTCGCTGCTCTTTGCACGTCAAAGCAATATAAAGTTTTAAATTACCTAACTTTGAAGCTGCATTTTTAATATTGCTAGCCTAGGTAGTCTGCTTTGTTAAATTTTCCAATATTGCTTGTAACTTTTCCCCATCACGATGGATCGCATATTATGATTTAAAATCCTAATGAGTTGAGGAGGAAAAAATATCGTCGGTACTGTAATTGGAAGAAATTGAGAAAGTTTGGCCGCTCGTCTGAGAACTTGATAATCATTTTGGTTATAAAGTACTAACGAAATCAACTTGTGTCATGTTTTTGAAGATTATTCCAGAAAAAGCAGATTTCGACTTTGTCTTAATGCGATGTGCTGAATAACTGCGACTTGCGTTTAAGTCAAGATGAAAGTAAAATATCTCATTGCTCAAATGCGAATTTTGTAGATTGCTATCGGTAACTTCGTTACATATTAGATGAACTTGAATTGATCTTTATGGACAGTTTATAAAGCAAGGTAATGTCGTTTGGTCGAGTTAAGTGTCCCGAATTATTATCCGAAGAATACATTTTATTTTCAAATTGATATTATATAGTTTTGTATAGAGTACAGGGTGATCCATCATAATGCCCCTTAACTTTTATATTTCAAGAGAAATCATTTTTTTTTTAAATGTATCATCCTACGTTTGAATGTATTTTTCGATTTCTCGTTAAATTTTAATCATAATCCATTTAATATACCATATGCCTAGATTCAACCGTTACTGAAATATCCGCATTTGAAAATCTGAAATGTTGAAATCAAATTAATATGTATTTGTTAAGAGGACTATTTCAAATAAAAAAAATCAAAAGAGGTTTCCTGAATGAATCGGAAGAATAATTTTGCCAATTGCACAGTCTCCAAACCGCCCCACCAATTAATGCGTTTTTTTGGCGTTATGTGAAAACCGTGCGTTCCAGATGCGAATAGGGACATAAAGCAACTGCTTTTTTTGACCGGTATCCGTAACGGTATCGTATTGCGCATGTGCAGAAGATACTGGAGTTGCGATAGCGAACATTCAACGTAACGTTACGGACCTTGATCGGTATCGGCATCGTTTCGGTATCGTCTCGTCTACAGTGGCTCGATAAACTACAGTGACGCCAATAAGTGCATTCCTTTTAAAATCGAATCACCCCTAAGCTTGTCGCACTTGGGCAGCTCCGAGCTGCTCTAAATAGAACGTTTTGTTTTGCGGATAGATGTGGGTCACACGTAACATAACCCATCTAAATTTTTGTTTTGTTGATACATTTTATTTTTCGAGAATCTCATTGGAAAAATCTATTTTTAATAATTTGCTTACAAAACCTCAACCAAAAGTGAAAAATTATTCTTTAATTACCACACTACAGCTACATGCAGCATACATTCATACATAAACATTGAACATAACCTTAAATGGCTTAACGCACCCCCCGCAAATTTAGTGCAACAGGGACAAGGGGAGAGGATTCGGAGTCACTCGTGGGCGACAAACACATTTTAAATAGAACAGACCACGTCAAAAGCCGGGCCGCTCGGAGTGACACAGAGCGGCTCCGGCATGTAAAAGGAATGCAGTTAATGAGGTCATGTTAAGGCGAACGATGGGGCGCGTTCAGGAACGTCGCAATTTTTGGGAAATAGGAATAAGAAAATAATATAATAAATAACTACGTACCTTATGAACAAATGATCAAATCACAAAGGAACCTTTGTAGAAAATATTGTTGATCAGAAAATAATCAATTTTACCAAATCGCAACTTAATAACATTTCAAACTCTCAATTGTTGTCAATGGCAACACAACAATCAACATTGGTCGCGTTCATGAGACGCATTGAACTCCATACTACGTACCTGGGAAGGACCCGGTCGTTGTTAACAACGAATCGAAAAGTGTGTCATTCCTGTTATGAGTTAGAAAGAGATAGGTATCCGTAACTATCGCTATCTCTCTCTACTCCATGAATATAGGTCAATGAGTTAGAAAGAGATAGGTATCCGTAACTAACGCTATCTCTACCTGCTTCACTCTCAATAATAATCCAGGTAGTATGCATGGAGTTCAATGATGAGACGGAACAGTTACCGCTACGCTCCGGGGGCGTTCTTTGGCATCAGACAGTTGACTGTTGAGCCTTATGAGACTTCCGCTTCATTCATAAGAAGGAGCGGTAACAGTTCCACAACTGTTCCGTCTTATGAATGAGAGCAATGTTTTGCCAGAATATGGCGGACGACCAATAAAAACGACGACATGCATTAGGTGAGTTCGAGTATTCGCCCTGAGCGCTCCGAGCGCGAAATTGCCCATTTGAGCGCGTACAATTTTTGGTGCTCCGAGTGTTCAGAGCGAATACTTGAGCTCACCTATTGGCGTCACTGTATTTTATCGAGTCACTAGCCTAGTTTACACCGACAACGTGGTCCGCGTTCCAAGTACCAGATTCGAACTATATCAGAACCAAATATTTGGTTCGAATGGTGTAAACAGTTGCCAACTAAGCTGGTCCGCTCTAGGTTCGGTACTTGCCAGCAGGCGTACCGAACTAAATTTGGTTCGATCTGACGCGTTTTGCCAACAACTCCTAGATAATAAGGACTAAGAAGTGCTCTCAAAATTTTCGGGTGTGACGTCACCTATGTAGGCCCCGATGTAGGCCCATATCAATTCATCATATTTCCGTGTCCTTATTGTAGGCCTGGCAACCCAAACAATCATGTTTGTGTATGTTCTTGTCAAAACAATCCAAATGTCTGTCAGTTTTGATGATTTTTGAGCGATGGAGGCTACACACACAAAGAAAGCAGATTTTGCAGCGCATTTTTATGATGAACACTGGTGTCGGTTTTTCCGTCGGTTATATATCAGGTGATGGTAGTAAAAAAAAAAAATTCAGTGAATGCAAGATGTCCAGGTCTTTCTCCGACGAAAAATTTGTGCTACTTACTTACTAGAAAACGTTTTTCAAACATACAACGACCAATCCAAAGCTCACGCACCGCACATACAGTAAATAAAGAGCGAGTATAATTTATGCTCTTCACTGGAGGCAGTGATATCAAATATCAAATCTGTTGATCGAGAAGACCCCTTTCAATTCCTCACAGACGCTCGAGCATGTTAGGCTCGTCATGAGCCCAACATTATTATCAAAAAAGCATAACTCGCACACTTTTAAAAGTTTTGAAATGCCAATTTATTTGTCACTTAGCTGCTGTCAAAGTCAGCTGCCTGGAAATGATCATTAATAGTGTTCCCCAAGGATAAAGATTTGGGCCTACATTGATGACGTCACACTGCCAGCACATTGGCCTTGTTTTCTAGGAGGTATTGGTTTTGCTCGTTCAGATGACCCAACAGGCAACTGGTTGTTCGTTGTTTAGATCGGTGGTTCAGATGCGTAAAATAAAAGTTACCGGGCGTCCAACCATTTATCGTAGTCGGAAGAGCGATGAAATTTGATCCGCATGCGTATTGCTTATTTACGTTATTTTGACAAGTGGTTATTCAAACCGATTTCGCAGTTCTTCAATAGTTTTTATTCTTATCGAAAGAAAATTGACGAAAATATTACTCCGCAGTCCCAACAACTCACATGGATTATTCAGGACAAGTTTTTTTCTGATTATTTATTTTATGTTATACCTACTTATTTGGTGATTTCATAATTTTGTTTCTACCATTCACGCCATCCGTATTTTACCTATCCTTTAGGTACATTAAGGATAAAATTAACGTATTTATTAGTGTTTATCACTTTCATTTGACATAAGATCGCCCGGACCGTTCAGATGTTTTCGGTTACCGCTTGAAAGTCGAGTGCGTTCTCCCAATACCCCCTGAAATATAACAGGGGGTATTGGTTCTCCCTCTCCTCTACCCGACGAATCATCTAACGCACCCCTGTAGTCTCGTCCAAATGTCAGTTCGTTGTCGTTTCTATAACCTAAAACTATTTGATTTCAAGAAAGTTGTTGTGAATGTTATGATGTTTTCATTATTATTGTCTTCGCCAATTATTAAAAAGAAAAGTTGTTATATTTTGCAGAAGATGATGTTTATGTTTTGCGCGAAGTGGCGGGTCAAAACCATTATTTGGACCCAAGTGGGTGGGATTCTGTTCGGGAGAACATCACTGTTCTCATCGGGAAGAACTTCGGACTTAGAAATTTAAAGGAGCATGTTCGGCTCCTTGTGGATAAATTTGAAATAAAAATAAAAAGTGAGTACCTTCCGTTTACGGATACCGAAACCAAAATAAAGCTTTAACAGCTTTTTTGCTTGTCGACGTACGTCGTTACGTTACGGATGCCGATACCAATACCGGCGAATTATGTGAGGTTGCTTTATGTCCCTAATATTTCGAAAACCGTTGAATTTAAATATATTATAGTATGTTGAATGAATAATGCTCAGAATTTTACGAGGAATTCAAAAATACATTCAAATATAGGGTCACACATTAAAAAAAACAAGCATTTTGAATTCGGCGGTATATACTAATGATTTTTCAAACATTTTGTACACGTAGAACAAAGTACTTGACACTTGAGATAAAAAAGTTAATGGGGGTCGACATTATGGTGGATCACCCTGTACCCACCAATATGTACTAAATGCTTTCTAAGGATGTCACAGATACTACAATGACATGATTTGAGAAAACAAAATTGAACAATATTTTTGCTGTGTATCTCGATTAGTGTAGATTCACTGCCAAGCTTGGATCTCTCTAGATTAATATACAGGGTGTCCGGAAATTACGCGTCAGGATTTTGGTGGGCGATTCTACATGAAAAATTAATGCAACAAACTTCTATACAATTTTTTCAAAAACTCAAAATTAAGGAAGATACAGGGTGTTAAAAAATATTTTTTTTTTCTTATTTTTTTTAATAACTTTTTTTCTAGTGTAATGATTTTCGCCAAATTTTGCATGCATGTCACTAGTGTTTCTTTGTATTCACCCTATTAATTTGACGCTAGTCGTCAATGACAAAAGGCTGAAGCTGTCCTTCACCTTAGGAAAATTACTTAGAACTTTTTTGTTTTAATCTTTTTATAAATTTGGATGTCAAATTAGTAAAGAGCATCAAAATATTTTTTAAAAAGGTGCTCGTGTTGCATCATCGTAGAATTAACGGTTTCCGAGAAAAACGACTTTAAACATTAACCGTACCTTAAATAATTAAAAATTCGTACTTTGAAAAAATTAACACAGCAAGCCGTGAAGAGCTGAGACAACGGATTATTGACAATTGTGAAATAATTAAACAGAAGGAAGGCATATTCTCTAGGATTCGTTGGAACTTCCAAAGAAGAATTAATTTATGTATTGAAATGGAAGGGCAACATTTCGAAAACTTTTTATGAAAGTATTACTTCCAAATTAAATAAGGTGTGTTGTCGTGAATAGTTATTTTATTTAACAAATTACCCTTTAACAATGTATGTTTTCAAGGCTTGCTTTGTTAATTTTGAAAATCAAAATTTCTAATCAAACGTACGTAAATGTTTAAAGTCGTTTTTCTCGGAAACCAAATTTACATGAGTTCTTTCACATTCAGGGTATGCACTTTTCTCCTTCGCGGTATCTCGACTTTCCTCAATGGTAACTTTTGAGTAAATTTATCGTGAACGGTTGAATAAGGTTCCAAACCTAAAACTTTCAATCAAAAACATTTGAAATGTGAATAAGTACAAATTTTACAAACAAATAAATATTATTAGCAAAATGAAAACGAAATCAAAAATGTCTTTTACGGGTCGAAAAATTAATCTTAGACTAAATTCAAAACCAGTGGAATGTCATCGTCATCGTCGATGCGTCTTTCTTTTCCATAATAAATTAAAAGTCGCTACTGTTAATGTCATTTTCCTATCATGAAAAAAAAAATAAAGGCTTTCTCTTATGGTGTAGTTCAGTTGGTATTTTTAGTCTATACACCACGCAGTCAGCGCTGCAGTCGCATTCCCGTCCATGTTTTTTCTACTCCTAGCAATTAAACCCTCAACTGTTAATCGAACGCGTATTTTTATTCTGTATTGTTAGTCGTTGTTGTTTTTAAATTCTGTGACTGTGTTCTCTACTTGTATTTAAAAACAACTTTCCCGGATGTATTACTAGTGTTGGCTTTTGTTCATGGATCTGGCGTAAATGTATCAAAAACTTGAAAATCTTAATGGACAATTTGCATACATTTTCAAATGAGTTGAAATTTTAGATTCGTTTTCTAGACATTATTTGAAAGTCACAAGCGAAAAAATTTCTCCGAAATACCCAAAAATATACTAAATAAATGAAAAAGAAAACGCGAATTTCACTGCATGATCGCAAAAGAGGTGTGGCCATATTACCCTTCCGAGAGAGAGAGAGTAATCTCAGTTAATACGTCAGACGGCGATAGATATAGTGTATTCTGTGACGTAGTGGATGCTGATTGGCGCTCTTTAATCGGTGATTACTACATTATTAGAGGTCGTAGCTTGATTTTTTAAACATCAATGGCATCAGTACTTACTAATCCTTATATTTTTCATATTTTCAAAAAATGTGCAAATTGTCCATTGTCTACTGTAGTCAATATGAAACTTTCTTGAAGTTCATACATTTTTATTATAAATATTCAATTTCAATATTCATAACAAAAAAATAGATGCACATGTATTGTATTTCAAATACCTACATTTTTAAGTTGTTTGCTACGATAATCCGGCAATTATTTTTTGTCAGAACCCAACAAATAGTGACGATTATGTAACTATTAAAGACGCTCAAAATTTGTATTACTAAAATGTGATATAGGTGTTGCTACCACCGTAGCGATGTTTTCTCTTGTCGTTTTCTTTTTTTTTTAATTGAAGAGTGAACTGTATTTGAACGATTTATTCAGCTCGTTTCTAATTTAGACCGGCGGCTGAATGCTGTATTATTATTTTTTCGACATTATGTTTTTTAAAAAATCCTAGTAACAGCCAAAAACACTTGAAATTTGAAATAATGGATAACTGTTCATATTGGATTTGTCAAGAACTTCTGCACCGTTCCTCAAACAATATAAAATAGACACCTACTGACCAATGGGTATCACCCATTCTATTGGTAATTATTGTAAAAATTGTATAATGAAGACACATCGAGAATATACTTGTAGCTATTGTTATCGTGGATAGTTTTCATTCGATCTCCTGAACTTATTTTTATTTTTTCATGTGAAGACTGTTGATACAAATAAAAAGCAATTTTGGTAGTTTGCTGGTTGATTAGCACAATAATTATTTGCTATCGTCTTTTCAGTTGAATCTCTAGGTTTTCCATTCAAAAATATTCTAATATAGAAACGTTAATTGCTGTTAGCCTTTTTTTTTCCTCCAATTCTCTTTCTCCTCCTGCTTTCTTTTCTTCATATCAGTCATCAAGCGCGAATGCTGAGTTCCCAGTAATCCCATCAGTATCTGTATTTTATTTAAATGTACTAAACCTCCTATCGTCATTATTTTCGACTCACCTTCTGAAATCTTAATATATGAAAATGAGTACCGATTTCTGGAAGATCAATAACTTGAGAACGGCTGGGGCAATTTGAGTCATTTTTTTTTGAATTGTTCCTTAAAGTCTTGGGATTGTTTTTATGGCGAGAAAAGCTGGAAAATCCCCCGAAAAATCCTAAAAACAACTTTTCATTCGGGATGTCACATGTCACCTTTCCGTGACAAAACAAACTAATGTCAATGTCAATGAGTAAATTCAATAGGCGCGTTCGAGTTTCCGCTCTAAACACTCTGAGCACGAAGAGCGTGAACTCGAACTCACCTAATTATATTGATGTCAATTCAAATCATAGACCTGAGAAATGAAAGAGACTCTAAACTCTACAGCATAGCAGTGGCGGCCATTTTCAATATCAAGACAAAAATGACATTATGAGAGAAGAGTATTTCTATTTTTTCCCATAAAGGGATGTTGTGTGCGTCTGTTAGAATATCTACCCGGTAATGCGAGTTACAGACAAAGTCCAGATTCATTTTCAGAGTTGATACTACGTCCATACAAAAATTAAAACTAAAACAGAATCATAGGTCTAATTGGATAATAATATAATATATAATAATATCGTAGGTTCTATTTGGGATTTGATAAAAACTTAAAAAAAAAATGACATGGTGAGGTTATGTTTGCATATAGTTTTGTTATTTTTCAAATGATTTTTTCCAAATCAGGTATGTAGGTTCCATTTGGGATTTGATCAAAAATTTTTTTGAAACATTACATACATGTTGAGGTTATGTTTGCATAGTTTTGTAATTTGCCAAAAGATTTTGTTCAAATTATCATGTATAGGCTCTAATTTGGGGTTTCGTCAAGAAATTTAACAAAAATTGATCAAGTGAGGCTATGTTTACCTAATTTTGTTATTTTCCAAAGGATTTTGTTCAAATTAGATAATATATCGTAGGTTCTATTTGAGATTTTATGAAAACATTTTTTTTTAAATGACATAGTGAGGTTATGTTCGAAAAGTTTTGTTATTTTCCTAAGGATTTTGTTCAAATCAGATATGAAGGTTTTAATTTGAGGTTTGATTTTAGAAACTTACCATAAATCGTCCAAGTGAGGTTATGTTTGCATAATTTTGTAATTTTGCAAAGGATTTTGTTCAAATTAGATTATAGAGGTTCTATTTGGGATTTGATCAATTTTTTTTTCAAAAATGTGAGGTTATGTTTGCTTAATTTTGTTATTTTTCAAAGGATTTTGTCCAAACTATATGTTAGTTCTATTTGGGATTTGAAGTGTTGTAACAATAGATACGCTTTCAGTTTGAAGATTTCAAAAAAAAGTACGCTAGAAATGTTGACAGATATTTAACATATCATCATAACTGGAAACTCGCTGGGAGGATTCTTATTATTTTGTATATGTTTGTTATGTCTGCGCCCCGAATAAAAGAATAATTATTGAAACATCGGAAAAACTTAAAAAAAAAGGAAATTGTGAAACAAATTCATTCAGCACAACATTGAGTATTGATTATGAGGCAGTATGGAATTTGCCGGGTCAGCTAGTTTCCAATATTTCTATTTCCGCAATATTTCTACTCACAACACTATTTCAAACGCATCGACCATAGATTTGTCTGTGGTTTTCTTTTATTGATACAATTTTCAAAATTTTCACTGATACTTGAAAAGTTTTTAATAATGTGTATGATTTCTAATGATCGAAAGTTTGGTTTTTCGCGAAAAAGACTCACCTGTGAATCTTCATTTCAAATAGTACCAAACCCCGTACCAAACCAATCTCTTGCAAGAGGTACTATGAAATCAATCTTATAATTCGTTTGTATTTCACTGTGCGATGAGACATTATTCATTCACATTAAACTTTTCTCCGATATTATTTGATTGTCCGGAGGTTTTATGTGTTTTTATTTATTTTTTTTAGAAAGGAGAAGTTAATTTGGAGAATGTAACTCACGAAGAAGCTGTTGCCACTCTGAAAACCACTCAGGATTGTGTGATACTTGTAGTTGCTAAGCCTGACATGGGATATAATCCTCCAGCCTCAGATACGTCATATTCACCTCAGTTATGTAAGTATCATATCATTTTTCACAGTTGCTTTGGACAAAGGTGTGTATAATGTGTGATACACTAGAATAGAAAAATGATTGACTTTAAACAATGTCTTGGAAACGAGTGAGATTGAAAAACTGATCGAACTCGTATTTTCAATGTAAAGCTCTATTTACAGGGAACGAATTGAGTGTAGGGAATTTAATTATTGTATGTCTGTTTCATAGAACAAATAGAATAGGGATTGGCATAAGATTTTCTGTTTTAGCATTTCTTTTGAACGTAACTTAGAAGTGTATATTTTTTCTTGTCAATTAAACGTTGTTCCAGAACAGGAATATGATTCAGACTATCTATTCCATGTACCATATGAGTAGCTTATTCCTAATCATCACAAAGACTATGAAGATCATAGTCATTACCAAGAATTCACTTCGTCACACTACTTGTAGTGAATTAAACGATGAATGGTCTCGAGTGAACGCATGTATTCCGTACAAAAGACCCCGATGGTCATGAAATGTGACGTAACCAAACTCAAAATCGTTTGAATAAGATTTATCTAATGGCCAATTCGAATTACGAAGTAATTTCATCCGTGGCTTCCAGTTCCATATTGCTCCTATATCATGCAAGCAGATAAATGATAAAAAAAGGCAACAAATTAAATGGTCAGTATTTCAATTTTATGGACAGTACTCTTTGCCATTATTTTATTTCCCTTGGTCAGTATGATAATAAATGGTCGGATGAAATAATGAAGGGTCAGTAACATAAAGAAGTGGTCAGTAAAAATAATAAATGGTCAGTATAATAATAAATGGTCGGTTCGAATAATTAACGGTTAGTAATATAAAGAAATGGTCAGTAAAAATGATGAAGGGTCAGTACCATAAAGAAGTGGTCAGTAAAAATAATAAATGGTAGATATAAATAATCAAAAGTCAGTATCATAAAAAAAACGATCAAATAAATTAGTTAATGCCTGCTGCAAATAATGGACAGTCCATAAAATTAATAAAGCGACAGTAAAATAATGAATGGTTGGTCATATATTTTATTTCGTATAAATACAAACATTTTTACAACAGAACGAAACACAACTTACTAAAGAGAAAACACTCTGCCATTTATGTCATGATGAAGTAGTCAGATAGGTTCCTTTGAGAGGCGGATTTAGTTTGGGTTAGTTAGGGTTAGTTTGTGTTGGTAATAGAAATTGATGAAAAATATGCAGTGGCTCGTTGGTTAGCACTAGGTTAACATTACAATTATTATTATATATCATAATTGACGTGTTCTGTATTGGTATTATGTGTATCAAGTTTGGGTTAGTTTGAGTTAGTTAAAATTACTACTGACTATTGCATACGGGCCATTTATTATTTCTTACTGTACATTTGTGGAATTATTACCAGCAAAGTCATACTGACATTTCATACATTTTTACTGACCATTAGAATCACAATAGTGAACATAGAAATACAGGCCAAATAGTACTTTTACTGCTCAAAAATTCCATTTTTACTTATCATTTTTAACAGAAATACTGAGTCTTCTACAATATTATACTGACTGCTTGTGATATTATACTGTACATGATGAATTAAATACTGTTCAGTTTATTACAACCCATAAAAAAATTATCGGATGAGCATGATATACAAATCATTTTTCGATCCGTTGAAATCCTGAATTTCTATTTCGTATTTTCGGTTGGTTGGATCAATAAGTTCCCTTTATTTTTTTTTTGAATCCAACAGGCTCTAGTAGCTTACTAAGAATTGGTAGAAATTGCTGTGGATTGATTGTCAACGAATGCGAAACTGGAAATTTATTGTTAATAATTGTCAGGCCCATAGAAAATTCAAATTTTAACAAGATTGATTTTGACTTTTCTTCTTCCGTTGGGTATAAGATATTGTGTTCATTGGAATATTCCCAGAAATGGAAATGTGGTCGTGTATTCAAAAATATATTTTGACAATATACTTTTTATGAAGTGACATTGTTTTACGGTTAACCGATGTTGAACGGAAAGGTTAGTACAGAACCGTAATAAATGTCGAGAGTTTCATCCATGTGAGTAGTGCCGTCATTATACCGGATTCGTCCCGTATCAACATCCGTTCCGTATCAACACCGACCTTTCGAATTTTGGACGGGACCGGACTTACGACGTTTTTATGAAATTGGTGCATTTAAGCTCGTTGCAAAATCGAACAGCGGTACTTACAGATCAACTGATATTTTTTTTGTGAAAGAAGTTAGTGGGATAAGGTATCCTGATAATATCAATATTTTAGAACCATTAACTGGGAAACGAAACATTTCTTTTTTCTGTATGATAGTGATTCTCGGCTTTTTTCACTTCATTTTAATCAAAGTTTTTTGAAATTCCATGGCAACGTGGATTGTTTGTTGAAAAGTTTGCCCGTTTGATTTGAAATAAGTAGACATGGTTCTATCTTTGAAAGATAAAATCTCGATTAAACGTGATCAATGGAAAAAAATATGGGTACACGAAAATGTCACGGCCCCTTCAAATTATCGAGTAAAATTTAACGAAGTTTACCAAAAAATAATATTCTTTTTTTTTTGCCAATTTAAAAATTTTAAATGTCAAAAAATCGACAAATCTCTAACAAACAATTCGCATTGCTATGAAATTTCAAAAATCTTTGATCAAAATAAAGTGAAATAGTTTGAATGCCGACAAGCACTATCATACAGAAAAAAACGTCGTTTCTTAGGTTATGGTTCTAGAATATTGATATTTGCAGGATACCTTTTTCCACTAATGTCCTTCTTAAAAAATATATCAGTTGGTCTGTAAGTAGCGCAGTTCGTTTTTGCAACGAGCTTAAATGCACCAATTTCATACAAAAGTCCGGTCCTGGCTAAAATTCGAAAGCTCAATTTCAGGGTGGCATTCATACATATTGTCTGTACCAACATTTCCGTTAAACATCGCATTATCACTGATCATACCAAGAATGAACATTTAGTTTCTACTTGAAAGCAGTTACTCATATCACATGTTGTTACGAATGTTTTGCAGTTGGAAGGATTGGGTCCCGAAGAAGATGTTGAATGAAACCAATAACATTTGACTTTAAAAAAAGTCAGTTCCAGTTGTACAATTTGTTTAAATAAATGTCGAACATTGAGCCATTGGAAAACTCTTTGTTATTTTGATAGTAATGTTGTAGTGTATTGATGTTTTTAAAAATCTCCATCCAGTCTTCATGCATCATCAAGTTTATGGTTCCATTGTCCAAATTCCGATGTTTGTAATAAATGACAAAACAAGAATATAGTATTCTATGCTTGTCGAGAAATGGACAAACAAGAAAAAAAGTTTTTCCTGAAGCTGACAACCGGAAATCAATATTTCGAACGAAATTCAAGGGCAATGTTCAATTTCTATGAATTCGATAGTATATACTAATGTTCAGTTACTTAACATTCAGTGAATACATATGTATTTCGCAGAATTGCATATAATTGAAAAGAGTGGCATTTTATTACAGAATTCTATTGGAGTATTTCTATGATATGGGATGTCTCTTTGATAGTAGCTATTTCATGTTTTTTGCTTCAGCAATCGTGAATCCAATGAGCTAGAGTACTGATTTATACTGGTTTTCACATGCCATGTCGCAAAAGATGGTGACAATCCAGAAAATGTGGTTCAGGGGTACAGAACAGCAGCGTTTTATAGTGAAAGTTCAAGAGCCGTATTAGTTTTTTTTTCAAATCACCTGTGCGTTTACCGTACGCCCGTTCCACATAACACACGGTGATCGTCTAAACGAACGGTTAAGGGACACAAAGATCATGTAGCTGTTTCACACGCACCGCAGACGTGTAAACAGCAGTAATCTACAAGCTCTGCGTTATAAAGCTGTTTTGCCAATAATTTATCACGGATGACTATCTTTTTCTGGATCCCAATAAATATTCCAATCGTCGTTGTATATTTTGGAAAAGTGGTTGTTATTAATCTGGTTCCCATCCGATCATCTTCCAATCAGCTAAGTGTATCATTTTATACTTATCAGGTATTTCTTGGGTGACTGTCAATTTAGCTTCACTCCACTACTTTCTTTTTATTTTCACACACTAAACGAATAAATCGGGGCTCCTATCTTCCAAAAACGAACCTGCATTATCAAGGGGATATCAGATAATTTATTACTCCGTAAGTTCGGTGTACAAAGTATAACAACAGTTTATAACAAAGCCATGAACACCTATTATAGCGGCACTATACCATGCGAAGAGCACTCTGTTGTTTGTATTTTTGCATCATACAGAGATTTTAACGATATGCGATATGAATACTTCCAGCCCGCAACCCGCAGGAAATCAGTTGTTTGTCTGTTCCAGCTAAACTGAGTTAAAGCAAACTTCAAGTAACAAAGTTACTTTCATGAGAATAGGAAATAAAACGTTCGATCGAGATTGGATCTCATGTCGTTTAATTTGAAGTGCTCTTGAAAATTTCGTTTAAACCTCTCCTATATGAACTTTGTGACATGTTGCAACAAGAAATAAACTATCGACGTTGATTTTTTTTTGTATTATTCTATCTATCGTTAAACGATTGATTCAAAACTAGATTCAAAATGATAATTTAAACAAAGTTCTTCAATTTCAGAAAAAAAAATTGTCAAGTTTGTGAATACTATTATTTGAACAAGTGGATGACGTATTGGTGACCTTTTCTCTTGTTTTGTTATTATACAAATTCTCGCTTGAGTTACCTGCCTTCGCCTATTAGATGTTTTCAATGAATTACTTCGCTCAAGTTCATACCTACATATCACTACTTGATCAAGTTTATACCTACATATTACTACTTGATCGTACACAACAAAACTGCAAAGTCAGTGGGTAAAAATATCACAGTCACAAGGAATTGATATAATAAGAGAGATGCCAAATTGGAAATGTTCATTTCGTGTTTTTTCGACATTTGGATTTGTGGATTTTATAAAGCAAGAAATCCCATTCTGCTTTTAATCTGGATGCCAGGTGTAAAAGGTTTCCAGAGTAAATTTAATCTCTTTAAAAAGACCCAATTTTTCGTGTTAACAGGTCTAGATATGTAAGATTATGTATAATCCATCATTTTTACACAAAAAGTTATACTTTTTATGGTTGGTCCGGGTGATCTATAACTTTTTTGACGGAATAAGGTGCAAACAATGATTATTAATTATTTAAATCAATCCACTGCAACAATTACACTAAATCTATGATAATTGAGATCCTAATTACGGGCGGACACAAAATGAAACGTATAATGAACATTCTTCAAAGCGAGCTTGTAAAACTTTTCAAATTATTTGAAATTTTCAATTTCTAGAATCTGTATGACCAAGCAATCCTGCTTTCGTTTTGTCTAATCCACCACACCACCCATTCAGGTCATGAATAAAGAAGTATGTGGTGACTTGATACTTAGACAATACGTTTCTCATTATAACAAATGAATGATGAGTTTTCTTGGCTTGGATAAACAAAAAAAAGAACAATATACACATTTTTCAATATTTATGACATGATTGGAATAATTGATGTATTATTGTTGTTGTAAGATAATATGGATAATCTTTTGGCATTGATAAGACCGTTTTCTAAGCTAAACTGTGGTTCGCACGAGGTGATTTCTGTTGAACTACAAAAATTGAAAGGGATTTATGATCCCACTGCCGAAACGATAATCCGAATTGATAGTTGCTTTATAATGGCTTCAAGTTGATGAAAATAAAACTTTACGAAATGACGAATAAGGAATAAAAATGAGCCTCGCAGACTCTTCTAGAAGAGGTAACAGTCGAAGATAAAGACAAAAAACTTCTAATCCGGCAAAATATTTTAAAACAAAAATAAAAATCGCCTTGTGAGAACCGCGTCCAACACATAAGTACCTACATGAAGTCGTCAAATGTCATTCGTTCATGTTTCATGTCTTCATTTGCAAGATTGTAGTAGAAGAAAACTATTACACGCAAAATAATGCAGACTCGCAAATCGTTTTTTTTTTGTATTTTGAAGTTATCAAGATCATGTAATCAAGACCAGGTCTGAACTTCAAACATAGTGCCTACAACCACTTAATGTTGTCTGTGGAACTTGAAAACATAAATATCGTTTTTAGGAAGACGATTTTCTGAATATTTTCAAAGAATAAAGATATGACTTGGATGCATATCGAATAAGCTATTTTACTTTCAGCGACAAAAGCATCACGCAACTATCCAGAATCTCTACACTCAGCTCATTCATCTACTCTAGCTCTACATCAGCCACTCAGTACGTCAAGAGCAGTCAGCACAGAAGATATTACCAGGTTAGTCGAACATTTATCCCCAAGTTATCTAACAAATATCACCGCCCGAAAGAGCAAAAAAGCCAAAAATCGATCACACATTCTTCACCTATAACATATTGCTTTGAGTGGCCTAAATCCATTTTCCTACATGGACTTGCACCATGAAAGGTGGCCAGTATATTAAAGGATCGCCTCCCGTGTCATCCCAGCAGGTAATATCAATCTTCTAAATTACATTCCCCTTATCCTTTAAGTATAAACAGATAATACTTTCCTAGTTTCGACGCGCAAGGGAATATATTTTACCACGAAAGGTTCAGAGTGAAACTTTTTCTCACCACAATGATTTATCGAACTAGTTTCCATCGGGGATAACAGTCAATGGACATTAGAAAACAAAGGCTAATAATTGGTTCCGCTTTAGACAACTCAAGCGGCTCTTATCATCTTTTGTTTTTGAAGAAATAACACGATTTTAGAACATATTCGAATGAATTCACCTGTCATTGCGATGTACTATACCAACACATTCATCAAGATTTTTGGAAATAGTTCGCTATTCGTATTTTAAAATGAGCAGTCTTGTAGATGCATAAATCATATGATTGTGCTGTTTAGAAAAAATCACAATATATGAAACCAACAAAACTGATCACAAACTTTCTCAAAAATGAACATCATAGCATTATAGTATAAAAATAAGATAAAAACACGCAAGACATAATGGGGTCGTTGCACTATATCAAAATCAAAGCTGATTTTGTGTAGAATATATAACTGTGGGTTTCTTAATAAAATGGGTTACATGAATTGGCCAAAATAATGCACAACATTTAAACTAGGCCTCTTTGAAATAAATAAGTCCATCAACCTGGGCCCATCGTCGCATTGACGTCACAGATCAATATCCTTTATCCGCTTGACACTGAAATGCACGCGCGCTGCTTGATACAAATGCGGCGTTGCGAGATGTACTATTGATGGTATTTTAACAAGAATTACTAGCTCAATATGATGAACGAAAGATAATCGATACATTTAGGTTAACTTTAAAATGGATGGTAAATAATGTGATTTAATACAAAAATTAACCAGGAAATTATACGACACCACCCAGACTAGGTTTTTATGATACCTTTGACCGTATCATAAAACCCTCAAGATATTTATTTTTCTCAGACCCAAATTAATGCAGACGCATAGAATAGTTATTTATCAGACGTAGGGATAAACTCAAAGACACAATTCTTTAAATTTATCCCTACGTCTGATAAATAACTACCAGGAGCGTTGCATACTAAACAAAAACTGCAAATATTGGTACCTGCAAATTAAAGCTGGTAGGCAATATTATTTATTGGCCCATTCTTTTTTGACGATATTGAATCGTATATAAGCAAAGTTGATCCAAACCACGAACGTGAATTCGAAATTGAGAAATCCCTAGAATAAAACACGCTTTACACTCGACCCCAAGCAAAAAGCATCTCGGCAACGTTGCGTTCTCTACAGTTATCGACCCACGGGAAGAGCTGCGCCGGATCCAAGAAGCGACGCCATATTTTGCCGTACACGCGTCATCATTTAAAAGGCTTAAAAGGACTGTTGACAAACTTCGACGCTAGTTTATGCCCTTAAAAATCGATAAAAAAAAAAAAAATACGGGTCTAATATTTTTGATTATATTTTCAGAATATGCAATAAAAAAAGTACGTGCAACGACCCCATTGGCCAGACACTGAGCTTCTCCATAATCTGAAAGGAAAGACTCAGATATGGTCGGAATTGGATCAAACCACTTTTCTTAAATTTTTTCAAATGTCAAAGAATTTTCTATAAACTCGCTTGAAATGCAATAACTGGAACATAATTATTGTCCTCGACTGGATTGAAACATTGCTGTTGTTTCTGTTCTTTGGTATATCCAAGTATTTCTTTATAGACGGGAATAACATTAATGTGAACAAATTTCGCAGGCATTTCCGCTTCAAATATTTTAAGTAGTTTTGTAGTAGCAAATAAAATAAAACACGTTCTTGTTTCTTGGAATACACTTCAATAAAGCAATAATAATGGAAACATTTCATCCACTCACTTTATTCAATACAACACATTATATCTCACACAAGTTGGATCATAGATAGATATCCATTTTGGCTTTAATTGAATAGTCGACATAATAGAGAATCTGATAATATAATTGATCAGTCAAGATCAGATATAACTAATGAAAACTGATTAGCAATTCTAGGGTATACTCAAAGACTCATGCAAGAAATATGGATTGCACTTGATTTGGTTAAAAAGAACATACATCGAATAAATTATAACCAACTCAATTTCCATAGAAGTGAATCAATGAAGCCAAAAAATCCACCTATGCGTCTACTCAATTAACAAACGTAGTCCCTTTTTATTCAACAAGGGATTGCCGTTTCACTGAACCCTGAACTTAAAAAAATATAGACTAAATAATTTCATCCCAATTTATCACAATTAGAATCAATCTTCAACCCACTTTTAATAGGAATAAGATTTGTATTTCTAATTCAACATAGAGCTTATGTATAGAAAGTTCAAATCTCTTTACATACAACAACCTTGAGAGTACCCAGAGTGTATTAAATGGTACACAGCAGCAGTTACTATCAACCAAACTTGAATACCTGTGTCCGTAATAGTTGCTGATATTATAGGTATGCTGTCAAAGTTGTTGTAAATTCTATTTCGTTTTTGATAATAATTATTCACAAAACACAACGCCCACTGGATAAATGAAGTTAAAAATTTGAAAATCGTTCTTTGTAGAATGCCGTTTGTAGATGGTGTCACTTACCAAATCTCCTTTCAGTTGTCATAATTATATCTACTTCTGAAATTAATTTGTTGAAAACGAGTATAGCTTCAACTATTATTGTTTATGGTCGGAGAAATCAGCTCACTTCAGAACATTTCAACAAATCAAGTCAAAATAATCACGGCTTTGTGAAACCACTCGTCCGTATTCCGGATTGAATTTCAAAAATCAGTTGCGTAAACATAAATACAGAATACTGTTTATTTTCCTAATTCCAAAATAGCCTCTGTTCCACCCGAGTAATCACTTTCAACATTAGTTCAAATGGCAGTCTACCTAATACCCGTATCAGATTTGGATTATATCCGGGTAATTATAAATATTAATTAGAAATTAATAAGACGTCTTGAAGCAAAATCAAACTAGAACAAACAGTGATTATAGGTACTGTTAATGTACCTCTTGATAACCGATACATCACATTACGTCTTTGCCGCTGTTGGTAATGGAAGCCAGACTTCAACTTTTCTAGCTAGTCGTTTCTTTTTATTGATTAATGGTACATTGATCCATTTTGAAAATTTAATTTTCACACGTACAGGGTTATTCATTATATTTTGACACCCATCTACAGCTCTTATTGCGAGTGATAGAAAAAAACTTTAAATACAAAAGTTTTGGTTTTTTTCACGTAGTATCTTCTGGTGATAGCGGAATCAACAAATCGAAATCATAACATAGAAAAAATTCATTAAGTCATATTTTTTTAAATGGAACACCCTGTATATTATTGACTAAAATGAAAGATCTCTTTAATCTGATTTCAAATATATATGGTTTGTAGGCATTTGGTTCAGTCACTTTGGAACTATTTGAGTTTATAATTTATTTTTCCACAATTAGAAATCATCATTCATTATAGTCTGTTACTCTGAATATAATCAAATTGCCTTGGAAACGTCGTAATCATGACAACGAAATTCTTGTGTTATGTGTTGAAAATTATTCGAAAAATAATTCAAATGGGTTATTCGGCGGAAGAAAAAAGTCAAATAATACGCTTATTTTATTCAAATAATAACAGCGTTTCAATAGTTAGAAATAGATATCATGGAATATAATACCCGGGCAGAAGGATCCCTACCATAAACACGATCAAGAACATAATTAAGCATTTTGAAGAGCGCAATAGCGTTGAACGAAAGAAGAGAAAAGTCGACAGAAATTTAGATGAAGAACTTGATATTTTACTTCATTTTCAAGGTAATAAGAATTTTACAAACTTGTTAGAACGCCTATTTAACATTAATAGACCCGAAAGTTTACAAGTAATAAGACAAAGACTCAATAACGCAGTATTAGAATTGAACAGAGAAAATCCAAACTTTATCACCTCTTCTATAAATAATAAATTATTACATAATATTCGCAAGTGCTTAGAAAACAACGGGGGTTATGTAGAAAACATGTAGCTTCGTTTTTAATGGAATGTTGATAGTTTATATGATTAAGTTAGTGTTGTGAATATTTGTTGTAGTTTAAAAAAATATATTTTTTAAATTCAAATAGTTTCAAAGTGACTGAACCAAATGCCTACAAACCATATATATTTGAAATCAGATTAAAGAGATCTTTCATTTTAGTCAATAATATACAGGGTGTTCCATTTAAAAAAATATGACTTGATGAATTTTTTCTATGTTATGATTTCGATTTGTTGATTCCGCTATCACCAGAAGATACTACGTGAAAAAAACCAAAACTTTTGTATTTAAAGTTTTTTTCTATCACTCGCAATAAGAGCTGTAGATGGGTGTCAAAATATAATGAATAACCCTGTACATACATAAGTTCTATTAGTTTGTAGTTTTGACGTACGAGCGCCGCAAAGTTTAGTTCAATATTATGCGTTTTGCGAAAAAAAACATATTCCAACACCACCTTGAGGAGTGTGCGACGCGTTTTTTTTTTAATTGTGGTGGACCTCACAATTCCAAAATGTATCCTTCGTTTCGCTGTTTTTCATTGACCAAGTGTTGCGAGGTCATTGTCTTTGTTACCGATCGAAACTTCACAGACCGAAATATTTTTCACATCAGCCGCTATGGGATTATAAGTTTCATCGCAATCCTCTTCGTTTTTTATTTCATTATACAGGGTGTTTACGGTCTTGTGATTTTTTTTTTAATGTTCTCTTCTACACGTTAAAAGAATATGATTAACGCTAAAACGCCTTAGCAAAAGTCGAATAATAATAATAATAATAATAATTAATAATAATTATAATAATTATAATAATAATAATTCATGGATACGTCGAGCGAGACTTTGCGTTCAACAACAGGGCGATAACTTTGAATAACTGCTGTAATAAAGCAGTAATTTTGCAATTTAGTCTCATCATTTTTGAAAATAAAGACGTACAAAAAATTCATTATCTCTCTAATTATTCAACTTTTGCTAAGGCGTTTTAGCGTTAATCATATTCTTTTAACGTGTAGAAGAGAACATCACAAAAAATCACAAGACCGTAAACACCCTGTACGTTTGCTCAAAAAAAGTCTCTGTTGCAAGATAGCGATGAAGAGGAAGGAAGGGATACTATTTTCGAGCAAACGTATGATGGAATCAAAATCAAAAAAGATTGCGATCCTTAAAGTCCTTGTCCATTAATTATTGTTTCTGTTATTGGGCGTACATGCAATCATATTGGAAATAGGATGTTTTTGAAAACTGTCTAGTCGAAAGTCGAAAGTATTATCAGTGTTGGAGTACATGTCGATATCCACTGGTTACTAGAAAGGATGTGAGTATTGAAATACCACACCACTTCTAAGAGACGTATTTGATATGGCTCCAGCCAATGACCTATAGTTATTAGATCATTGGCTCCAGCTTGTCGCTCAACTAACTCTAGATCTACGAGGTGATCCTCATCAACATTTAGAAAAACGTTCGAACACGTCGATTTTTGATTTGAGAAAGAACTAGAAAACTTCTAGTTTTTTTTATTCCCATAACTTCAATCGTCTAACTGAGGGTTGAACAACCCCTAAAATTTTAATACGGAAAAGTGGTTTTCCACACTTTTTCTTAAAGGTCCCTAGTTATTAACGACCCTATGATTTGGGCTCATTTCATCAACAACGAAATGACAATTTGTCAAAATCTTGGAAATAGACT
Organism: Orchestes rusci; assembly: GCA_958502075.1. Lineage (NCBI taxonomy): Eukaryota > Metazoa > Arthropoda > Insecta > Coleoptera > Curculionidae > Orchestes > Orchestes rusci. The sequence goes on along the minus strand of OY293305.1, from coordinate 60,355,445 downwards.
ATTGTTTTAGTAGGGGTAAAAGCGATACTTCTTTCTCTCGCTAAAAAGTACCAAGAACATCAAGTCATAAAGCTTCATATCTAGGTCTACAGTCTACACGTTATCTGACGACGCTATGTTTATGTTCAAAATTTCAAAGAAGAACACATTCCATTCTCGTCAAAATTAGACACACGGTTCAACTTATGTCTTTTGTAGTACCTACTCAATTCATAGTATCTCATGTCATATTTTCTTGTAGTTTATTGCTATGATTTGGAAATATTGAATGTGAAATCATAAACAAATAGCGATCGATTCAATCAAAAACTAAAATAACAGGTTCATCACAACGTCAAAATGGGTATGGCCGATTATTTAAAAAAATTTAACCATCAAAGTCGCGTGAAAATAGCGGTCAAAAGGTGATGATCGCTAACGGGCGAATCATCTATCGGTAATGAAAATTGAATTGTTTCATTCAGTCAAATGTCACGCCTCATGGGGAATATTTGCAAGGAATTTTTGTATGGGAAATTAGATGAAGTTCAAACCCACTTCTTCATCTAACGGTATGTTCTCTGTTAACCCAAGACTTTGATTCTCATGGATTCTTCTTTATGATTAAGAAATATTCGAACTGCGTGACCATGGATAATTATTTTTCCATTCAACATTGAACATAAGTTTACTTAATATATCATGAACTGTATTTTATTTTGAGTTAGTTCTTGTATTCAAGTTGTGTATAAAAATCTACGTACTCATTTCATATGAACATAATTCCGTACTTTTTCTTCAATTTTCACTTTGATTTTCAATGCATTGTGCAGACAAAACGTAACCAACACTATCCTGTAATTTTGAACATTTGTTTATATTCCTATATTTTTTTCAACAGCGTAAAATATGGTATCCACTGCGTTTTCCATCAATTAATCGAGTAACCTTTCAAATTGATTGTTTTGAAAGCTCATGACCAATATTTTCTTCCATATTTTATGCGGAAGTTGATCAAATTCTAAGGTGACATCCATTTTGTCCAGATAAGCGAAGCGTCGCTTGAAGCGTCTGCCACCTGATGTCAAAATTTCAATATCGCGATATAGGTAATCTAGCTGATCTTTGCCATTTTAATCTTGTGATTGTTCAAGGTTAATAGACGAATTTATGTGAACTTTCAAATTGTTCCAATGAGAAAACTGTTACGAACTTTTTCGCTCCAGTCGGCTCTAGGAATAATCTTCACTCTTCACATAATTAGTATATTATTTTTCTCGATAATCGCAAAAGAAGAACATCATAGGTGAAATAATTGTGGTTACATGAACGAGTTGTTTCGGTCTTTTTCTGTCACAATTTTTTTTTCTCCTAGAATCAGATTAAACATAGAATTATTAGGTCCAAACTCAATCAAATACTTTAAAATCATAGTAGGTAGCATTCGGAATTTAAGATGTTCAAATTCACCTATTCGTATCTGATAAAATGATTAAGGTAATGTCAACTTCACACGACCCTATTAGGTTATTTCGCATTTGGCAGGGTCGACAGGCCGGACGCCTTTTCGCCATTTGCCCGTAATGTGAACTTGGACTACTTTGGAAGGCCGCAACAGTCGTTGATATTAGGTGGGATTGGTGGTCCCTGTCAGGCCGGGCGTATCTGATACTCAGTGTGCCTTTGAAAATACTTGTCTGGTGATGTCGAGAATAGCTTAAAACCTATAGAAACATTTTTGCTTCAAGATGAAAAATTGGCTTAGGAAAAAGTGCTTGACTCTAAATACATGGAAGGCGGACTGTACAAAGATATTTAAAATAAAATCTATAAGATAATATGATCATTTGTTGGACGAAATTGGAACCGACTTGCGAATGTCGGTCACTGAGTGCTCAAAATGTATAGGAAAGATAGCGTTTGAAACATACAAACATAGGTTCATTTACTGGAATTAATAAACCTAGTATCAAGGTAATCTATGTATTTTGAAGGTTGAGCACGCGATGACGTCAGCGGAAGTTGCGCATGCTCATATTATCTTCTTTGTTAAAGTACCAACGTCTATACCTAACAACCTATTTTTGGGTAAAAAATATAAGACGACAGTAAAAAGCAGCAGGGTACGTGTTATGTCACGTGTTAAACACAAATTTAATAATATTGTTACTTCGGCGATCACCATTGCCATCTATGTCAACTAATCTGACCAATCACGTGCGACGTCCCTGCTGCTTTTTACTGTAGTCTGAAAATATTAAGATCACTTTTTGAACAAACCGGTCAATTGTCGATTTATACAGGGTACGCCAGAGTGACTGGCCTAATAGACGTATTTGGAGAACGCTGCAACAGATGGAACTGAAAATTTGGTTACTTAGGATATCGAACATTCCCTACATTTCTAAAATATTTTTGAGCCAGCGGCGTTGCCGCTTCTATGGAAAAGTACTATCAACTTTTAAATTTTAAATAGGTTACCCTGTATATTTTCATTTTTTTGGTTCTTTTAGATGACTCTACGTCATTTTGCTGTATGCCTCACTGTCTATAACCCAAGTAACGAAATTTTCAGTTCGATCTGTTGCAGCGTTCTCCAAATACGTCTAATAGGCCACTCACTCTGGCGTACCCTGTATAGACCGTCAGATAACGACATATAGTTGCTGACAGATTTTTTCGTCGTTGGGGTCTTAACCACTGAAAATAATATCATTGTTGAGCTCAAAAAATGGAAATTTAGGGACCGCAAGTGTGCTAGGCATATGAAAAAATTGGTTTTCCCTTCTACAGAAAAAAAACATGTTTTTTTTTTTAATCTCTTGTGTATCTCATTTCAACTCATTAAAATAATATAACAATCCAAGAGTAAAAAAACGTGACATAAGGTTGGCACGAACTTATATTGTTGAAATAAAGGCCCCATTTTGTGGAAGAATATCCGGTTGCTGTTGCATTTTTTCGCTTATAGCAATAAACAGAATAAATTATATCATCAAGAACCTGACAAAATAAAGCTTTTTTCTCATATAAACATATGTCCTGACTTGCTTTGTTCTCGTGATACAGGGTCAAAGTTTTTAGAAAAAATCAGTTTTTCATCAATTACTCAAAAACCTTTCAGCTGATTTTGACAACATTTGGCACGATTATTTGCCGTGGTGAGGGTATTTTTTTTGTGCAATCAAAACATCATTATTCATTCCAGTGGCGTCCCATGGGGTCATCTAGTTGATATTTATACATAAAATTATGGTACGTCACTGCGCCCAGGATCGCGGATCGGGTCTGGCACGAGTGTAGCCAAAATCCACCTTGTAAATAGCAGACGATATCGCAAATCCGTCGTGTAAATGACAGTCATGATTGCAATTTTTGGAACTAAAAATATAATAATAAATAAAATATAATAAATACATTTTCTGACAAGTAACTTATTGTTATAGAAAATCTAAGATCGGAAACAACCGTCTAATGATGATAACTTCTGGATCTATTTTCAAGTCTTTGCAATGAGATAAATTATCATTTATTTGCCGCCAACTACAACTTAATTTAATAAAAACACTGTTAGTTCAACTTTTACCAAAAAGATTGAAATAGAAGTGCGTGAGTGAAAACCATTGAGTTTTATAAGGCTTTAGAGAAGGAAACCTTCAAAAATAATGGCACCATCATCCAATTTTGGACGTATGTCTTGAGAAATTCACTGTATCGCTATCCTTGTCGAGTTATATCTATCTGCGTCGCCGAAAACTGACCTGCTTTGGACGCGGTTGCCGATTTGGGCAAATCTTCATCAATGAAAATTCCTCTGTGTACGAAATTGATTAATAAGACATGATACAATGAAAATTAAGGAGGATTGAGTATTGTTCATTTTTCAAGAAGGTGCATCAAGGTTCACTATTCTAGATTATCGCATAATCAGACACATTTACAACCATGATTTCGTGTGGATCAACTCAATGTTGAACGGTGATAGTGTCTAATGATGATATCATTTCATATCATAAATAATGTGAAACATTTTTGTGCTACTCAAAGCTTAATTACTAACATTCATTAAATAATGATTTTTTGTGCATTGGATACAGGCGATACATAGTAAATATTAGTCCTAGTACACGGCAACGCTGCCTTTAAACAGCTGGTTTCGATTTTGAAGGTAGTGCGGTGATGCCATGGGGTTTCAACTTGAAAACTTCTACTTTCGTGCTTGTGAAGTGTTGTATTGTGACTTTATTTGTGAAAAATGGTAAGATTGTGCTTGCTGTGTCAAAAACTGGACCATTCGGATCCAGAAATCACCATTCACAGGTAAGTGTCAAATTTGCATTGAGCATTGACTGGAGAGGGATCCAGTGGTGTAGAGTGTAGGCATCATCATATTTCATTCATGAAAATGAGGATTTTTCAATCTTCAGGAAGTTTAAATGTTTGTTTTTATTCGTGAATAGGTAACATCGAAAAAATGAAACTGATTTGAAAAAAAGCCTGAATGGTAGTGTTTTATGCAATAGGAACCGATTGTTCTCAAATAAGAAAGGATATTCATATTACTTGAATACCTATTCCATTATTTCCTCGATTATTTCATACACAGTAAAGATGAATTATTTATTGGATACTTCCTCAACTGTCTTATTTTCGTTTTTTTTATTACAATAAGGTTGAAGTCTTCAGTAAGAATGCTTACTTTTACCATTATTATTATTATAATCACTTTTTAGAGCTCTTAAAACCTCGCGTTTATCTCGAAAATAACTTTTTGACATATCGCACTCTTTGCCTGTACCTTTCAATTGGAATTAAAAATTGTGACGACGCCCAGTCTTTCTTCCTGTAAAAGTGAAATATAGTTTTCCCAACAATTTGCTCGAAACCAATCAATAGACTTTTTTGTCAGAAACGTCAAATAAAAAAGATAAAGGGGGTCTAAATTGATATATAAAAAAACCTTGTACAGGGCACAGCTAAATGGACCCCGCAATTCACTTTTTAATTTGACGTTTGGAAAAAAGTTTTAAATAAAAGTTTAATGGTTGAAAATAGATATTTACCCTGTTCCCAAGGCTTCCGAATAAACCTTTACATTTTAAAACGTGCCAGAAAAAATGACAATTTTGTTTTTAAGGTAGGTATAGGATATATAAAAAATGTTTAATTTTCTGGAGAATGCGAAAAGTGAATAGAAACTGCAAATATTGGTACTTGCAAATTGAAGCAGGGTACCTACGCATTATGTATTGTTTATTTGCCCATATTTCTTTGAATGTATATCTAGACATAAATGTTTTTGGCCCAAATTTATGTCTAAACATACAAAATTAAATTTATGTCTAGACATTAATTTAAAGAAGAATAGACCAATAAACAATATTGCTTACCTGCTTCAATTTGCAGGTATACCAATATTTGCGGTCTTTGTTTAGTATGACTCCTGCACCATATTTCTTTGAATTTATCTCCACTCACTTTCCAGCACTGATAATCATTTTGGTATAGTTAAAAATAGTTTTTCGGCCATTTATTTAAAATACTTTTCGCCTGTACATATACTTATGTATTAGAAACAAGAAAAGTAAAACGTTGCTGTTTCCTATTTTTTATATTTTTTTCTTGTTATCCAATTTTAGATTTCCAAAAAATGAAGAGCTGCGAAATATTTGGTGTTCTTTGGTGAGGATTGACGAGGACCGACTTCGAATCAAACCTCCCTTTTTGTGTTCCGCCCATTTTAACCCACAAGACTATTTACGTGACATTGATGGAATCAAGTATTTAAAACCGGGAAGCTTGCCAATCATGACTCACCGGCAGACCATACAGTTTCCCGTCTCCAAAAACAAAAATCATATGGCAAATTGAGTAAAATGGCCTTAGAGTTATGTAAGAAAGGCGAAATATATTTTGTATTTTGGTTGTCATTTTATTCGGAACCGTAATTCATTATTGTCGGAAGAACAGCAGGAGATTTAATTTTTAATGTTATGAAAATTTCAATTTTTATTGATTCAGAAAGTCAAAAATGTGATATACTGTCATATAACAATAACGACATAGGTGCCTACCCAAATTAATATTCATTTATATTTTTCATGCAAAACGGTAGAAACTCGAAATGTGCCGCCGCTGTTCCAGATGAAAATCGAGTTCGGACGTACGTATTATAAGAATCACATGTTCTCATGCGGTGTTGCCCGATGGGTTCGGATTCCTCGTTTTATCTCTTTCCACTCATAGTGTTGTCTCTTTCGCACTTATTGTGATGTTGGCGTCAAGACTAATACCATTTGATGAATGGGATGCCCAGTCTATAGTATTTAAAGTCAATGGTGAAAACACATAAAAACTGGTATTATGTTCACAAGACAGTTTGACCTATTCCCATATTTGTTGGAAATATTTATTGCTGAATGTTGAGTAGTAGTAGTAGATTTCCTATTTGCTCGTTAGAGTTTTGATGTTCAACTACGATGGTTGGGATGGAACGGAACGCTGGATCAAAAATCTGTTAGCGTTATCTTCCAGCGGAGAAAAAAAACACTGGAAATGCAAAGTCAAATAAACACAGGAAGAAATAAGGATTCTGAAAAATTCCTTTGCAAAGGCAAAGTCGGAATAATTGTTTGAAATTGCAAATATGAATTCTTGAAACCGTATTTTCCCGTATCAACTAAAAAAGATCGATTAACATAGACTCGGAAATAGACTTTACATTGAATCTATTTTAGATCTTCTCGTAGAACAATCACAGACCAGTCAGCGTTTCGATTGAACAATATCAGTCAGAAATCAGTTTGCTAACTGCAATAACAAATGCTGATCGGCTCTGACTGGTTTGTGATTGTTCTATCAACGGAATGTATACTTACTTAAGATGAGACAATCCACAATGATGATGGCTTTATTACCTCCAAACGTCAAAATACTGTTTAGTACCTATGACATATCGTTGGATTCAGAATAATTATTAGAATTAGAGTAAATAAGCGTAGAACGAAATTGTTAAAAATTAATAAAAAAAACATTATTTCATACTCAATACTTTGAATCTGATGGTACTAATAATACTAAACGATCAATATACACACTGCTTTGTACGTAGGAAAACTAAATTGACAAGGAGTCGATTCCAGTGAAGGAGATAATCAGATGATAGTACCACCTCAAAAGCAGTAACTAGCTCCCCATCGCTTAGAAAAATGTGTTGAGACAATAAGCCCTCAGTTTCATGTATGTTTGTATAAGAATTTCGTTGCCTTAATTCATACAATTATTCCATGAGAATGTTCCAAGCATCAAATACAGCTCAAAATACAAAATTGAACTCATTATCCCGAGGCTAGTGAAAAAAAGGAGGTTTTAACGAAACTCATGAACTATTTCCAAATCCAATGGTCTTTTTCCTTTATGGTTTTCAATTTTCAATTTATATAGGATAGTATGGATGTATGATAGAGAGGAAATTGAATATTGAGAATTCAATAGTCTTCTCATCGTGAATAAATATGTATAACCAAATTCATTTGAATTTCTATTTATACGTAGACTGACAATTTTAACATTTTTTAGATCATGACTGTTGTTCACACGATGGAATTGCGATATCGTGTGCTATTTAAGGAATTGGTTTTGGCCACATTCGGGCCGGACGAGATTCGCGATCCCGGTTGTTATCCACGAATATTATGCTACCCGCATACGGTGCTCTCTTTAAAAAAAATCAATTTTTGATCAATTTCTCAAAAACGTTTCAGCTGATTTAGATAATATTTGGCACGATTATTTGTCGACATAAGGGTCATTTTTTTGTGTAATCAGAACAACATTATTTATTCCATGCAGTGGCGTCCCTGAGGGTCATCTATTTGATATATAGGTAAAATTATGGTACGCCACTGCCTTTTTGAACATTTTATGATTATTTTAAATCAACCAATCACTAATGTTGTCTTTCTATTTATTTTTTTGTATCTAGCTTCGTTTTCAAGATAAAACTTGAGAACTGATTCTGTGGACCTTATCAAAGCAGGGAAACTGTTTTTGATTTTTCTCTTGAAAACGAATCTAGATACAAAAAAAAAATAAAGAGACGAAAAGACAACATTATTGATTGATTGACATAAAAAAAAATATAAAATCTTCAAAAAAGCAGTGACGAACCATAAACACCAAAAAACCACCCTCATAACGGCAAATAATCATGACAAATGTTGTCAAAATCAGCTGAAAGGTTATTGAGTAATTTGTAAAAAAATGTTTTTTTCTAATGGGAGCTCCGTGTCCGGGTAGTTGCTGCGAAACGGTTTTTGATTTTCATCTAGGAAACGAAGCTAGGTACAGAAAAAATAAAAGAGACAAAAAAGCAGTGGAGTACCATAATTTTATCTATAAATATCAACTAGAATACCATCTGGGACTACACTGGAATAAATAATGGTGTCTTGATTACACAAAAAAAAATCCCCTCATGACAGCAAATAACAGTGCGAAATGTTGTCAAAATCAGCTGAAAGGTTTTTGAGTAATTGATGAAAAACTGATTTTTTCTTAAATCTTTGACGAAAACGAAGCAAGTTAGGACATGTTTATATGAGAAAAAAACTTTATTTTGGGCTAGTGAATATGCCTTTTAAATCTTCGTATTCAGTTTTGAAGCACCCTGTATAATCATTTAAATTTGGACTAAGCCAGTCCAATCTTCTTATTGATGTGCGCTTCGAAGTTGAGTTGACTCTCCTCAAAAACCCCCAGATTTTTTATACTATCAACCAAGAAAATAGTGGTGTTGTTGACAATGATATCTGAGTCAGTATTGTTCAATGATCTAGCCTATCAACTCCAGTTCCCAAGCAGAATTCTAAGGTTTTGTAGGGTTTAGATGGTCTCCATCTAAACCCTACATTTTCCTTTGACAGATTCAAGGGTGCTATTAAAACGGTGTCCAACTTCAGTTGGATTATCAGGATGTGCATGTATACAGGGTTCGCCAAGATAAGTGGCCTATTAGAATATCTCGGGAAACAGAGCGATTTGGATTCCGAAAATTTGTAAGGACAGACTGTTGAAGATACTCTCTTCAAATGAAATACTAGCAACGTTGCGCGACTTCCGGATATATACCGGAAGTGGGTGTCAACTCGCTTGTTTTAAATTGAACACTATATATTATCACATTTTTGGATTCTACGTAAAATTCTAAGCAGATTTCATGAATTATGACCTATACCTAAGTGTAAGCGTTTTTGAAATATTTTAGTTTTTTGTCAAAAATGATGTTTGTAGGCTCCTATTTGAATGTAAACTTTTCGTATGAGAAAGCCTTCATCATTTAATTTGTATTGGATTTCTTGTTGAAAGGGACCTACTTTGAATGATTTTTCACAACATTTTGAAAACTATTATTACAGAGGCCCAAAAATAAGGTCAAAATTTAAATTGAGAAAACTAAGAAAAATCAATTTTTCCAGATGGAAACCACCAATTTTAATCATTTTATCTTATTGAGCGTCAAAAATAAATGTGAGTTTGTAAAAGATTATCCATTCAAAAGATACAAAAAAATGAATAAAAATGAGTATTTTTGAATTGACAATCTAACACAAACTCACCTTTAAATTCAATGCTTAGTAAGATAAAATTATGAAAATTGGGGATTTTCATTTGAAAAAATTGATTTTTGGCAGTTTTCCTGATTTAAATTTTGACCATATTTTTGAGCCACCCTGTACTAATAGTTTTTAAAATGTTGTGAAAAATCTTTTAGAATAGGTCCCTTCCAACAAGAAATCCAATACAAATTAAAGAATGAAGGCTTTCTCATGCTAAAAATTTACATCTAAATAGGAGCCCACAACCGTCATTTCTGACAAAAACTAAAATATTTCCAAAACGCTTATACTTAGCTATAGAACATGACACATAAGATCTGCCTAGGATTTTACGTAGAATACAAAAATGAAATAATTTATAATGTTCCAATTGAAACAAGCGAGTTGACACCTTCTACCGGATGTTGTGCAACGTTGTTGGTATTTCATTTTTAAAGAGCATCATTGAAAATCCCCCCCATACAAATTTTTAGAATCCCAATCGCTTTATTTCCCGCGATATACTAATAGCTCACTCACTTTGGCGAACCCTGTATAGATTTGAGTATCATCTGCATACTGATGGACCATGCACGCATTCACCGTTCACGAATAGGGAGTGAAAATCAGCCACATACACGGAGAACAGCAGCGGTCCCAAAATACTGCCTTGGGGCACTCCTCTGGAAATTTGGATTTCGTCCGATAGGCTTCTATTCTATCCACTCCTTGTGTCCTGTCTCTGAGAAAATTCTGGAACCACATTGGAAATGTCCCTTGAACGCCGTGATATTTCAGCTTGGAAACAAGAAGTGAGTGGTCAACTAGGTCAAAAACCTTCGAGTAATCAAGAGCAACTACTAGTAAAGTGACTTTTCCCTGATCGACAGCTTCTGCCACATCATTCATTATTTTTGTTGAACATGCGGATGTGCTGTGCTTCGCCTGTAAACCAAACTGTAGTTTGGGTAGTATTTGGTGGAGTTCAAGATAGTCAGACACTTAGTCTACCTATTCAAAGTCAGACATTTGCTCATGCACATCCAATTTTCTCTAGTAATTTCATTATAACTGGTAGAAGGCTGACTGATGGGTCTCAGATCTTCGCATTTTGTGGCAACCGGAACTTTGAATATGGGAAGAACAAGAGCCTGTTTCCAAACTTGGGAAATGTCTGCCAGATGAAAGAGAAAAATTGATAACGTGTAGTATGGCATCCTTGCATTGTTCGACAACCAGTTTAAGCATTTTAAGAGTTATTCCATCTTGTCCAGTGCACTTCAGGTGCTTTTCCAAATCTATGATCGTAGCAGGTTTGGACGTATATATTCATTAAAATATGCATACGTGGTGTTGGCGTAAGTATTTCTAACTCCATCAACAAAAAAAGCATTTACCCGATTGGCATCCTGCAGTTCCCAACCGATTTCGCGAACTACTCTTATGTGAACGTTGCAAGATTCCAAACCTTTCTACAACTTTCTTGGGCAGGACTTGTTTTCACTAACTTTAGCCGGGATAAATGCTTGCTTTTCATTGCGAATGACATTTGACAGGTTGTATCTGCCTTTGTAATAGTCTAGTTTTGCTTGGCTCTTGCACTGCAATTATACCTATATGCATCTTTTAGGTCTGCTGAGTTATTCGATAACAGGGGTAATATAGGGCTTGGAATATTCTGGTGAATAATTCTACTCTTTAAAGGTGCATGCATATCAAGAAGGTAGTGACCTCATTTAGATACCTATCTCACTTTCTCAGACATATCAGGAAGGACATACACAAAATCCCAGTTGATGCAGCTAGCAACATCGTCAAATAAGGTCTGATTGAATAATCTGAAATAGACTTCGCAAATGACTGACTTGACTGGTTCAAACATACTCAACTTTTTCTCCAAAACATCCGACAAAAAAGTCCACCGTTATCGGGTCAGTTCCTAATACCATACCATTATATTTAGTTAAATGAATTATCTCTTGTTGAAAGCATAACGTTTGAAATTAATGTAAATAATGAACGAGAAACGAAGTGTCCATTTTTTTATTAAAATGGGGACAACCAATAAACATATTTTATTTTTTTTATCTAAAATAAATTCCAGTCATATACCTAATACATATCATTATTCTCTTCGACACACCATTCTCACATCGGACCAGCCTGTCTACCTACTAGTAACTCGTATCCTTCTGAATGAATGTCCGGCCCCGTCTACCTTTACACAGTATTTATTTATACATGTATTATAGTATGGTACGGTTCTCCATTGCTATACTTAACCGATAAGATTCTTTATGGCCATTTCCGTGCTCCGTGTGCTCTATCGGTGCGCCCTACCGATGTTATGTTGGCTCTGTTGGCTGACTCATACCGGCACCGGCTCAGTTCTATAATAGGGTGTATTGTATTTCGTTCGAGTTCGAGTGACAAAAATCTTCAAATGTGGTGTGTTGGTGTTTTGTATTGTGATTTGTGCAATTGTTGTTGAGGAAATGCGTTGATCTGAATACAATTATTTTTTTTATGACAGTTTATCGCAAATACAAGTGTATCCCAATAATACCTCATTCATTCTCCGAACATCGGGAAGCTATGTTTATTACGAGCTTTATTATTATGCATTGTTTATCAAAATCACGATATGCAAGGAGAGAGTCAAGGTTAAGAATAATAGTGGACAGTAACAAATTTACTTAATTATTGTTCTGCAATCACAGATGCATGGAATTGATATGATTAAAATGAGCTATACTTAAACCATAATTTCTTATACCTATCTTAAATTAAATGAATGTACCTATACCTATTCGTTATTTCACATCAACAAAATTATTTTAACCTTCACAATTATATTATCGAATAGTTTAAGGGGGACTGGTGTTTGAAGGGTGAGGGCTCGGGTGAGGGCTATGTCCTTTACCATTCATGGGGATTTTAAGGCAATGGAAAATGTTTTTTATCGCCGCCTGGCTCACCCATTATCCATTGAAAGAATAACACTGAAATTATCTTGTTGCAACTAATCTAGGTATTGCACGAGTTATGGTGGAATATATGGCTTGTTATCACAAATTCCACGCCAATTACGTGCAGGTATATATATCTTATTGGAATTGGAATTGATAAATGCCTAACCTACAATAATTAGACATGTGAATATAATCAACACACAATCTCACTGAAACCAATAAACTACATCGAACTAAATAATTATGAATATCAGTTTCACTCTCGGTTTCACTTTTCACAATTTGAAATGTCTTGTTTTGACAAGAATTTTGATTTATTTCCGGATTGATCTACCTATATTTACTGAAGTAGGTATATTCAAGACATGACATCAATTGATCCGTCTAGAGTAAAGTTTTATCATTTAGGTATAGAGCTACATAATTATAATTATCATTATTATTCAACGATGATTCATTGAATTCCTTGAATATCCATTACGCTATGCGTGAATAATTGGAAAAACATAATTGAATTATGTCGGTTTGTTAAACGTTTTTTGTTTTATAATAGATTCGAGGTGCCACTAGATTAATGTCCTACTGTTTGGCATAATGAGGAAAAGTATAATTTGATCATGTCGATTTATTTCGAACTGTGGATACTGAAAAGACCTTGGAAAAGATTCAAAGCAAAGGTTAATCTCATAATACCGAATATGTCTCTTGTAAGTTTTATAGTTCATGGATAACATATTATGTGTATTCCTAATCATCCCAGTAAAATGGTCACTTTCTTCCTTACAATAATAATAGAGATCTTGCATCAATTTTTTTTTGTTGCTGGATTCGAAATCACATGAAAAATAAGAAGACACGTAATTTTTTCTTTTTTTTTGTCAGTCGAAAATTGACGGAAATACGCTTTGAAGTGTGCTCTTGATTGTGCTAAAATCATTGAGTTATGACTTGAAACTTGAATCATATTTGGAAAAATCATAATGAACGGAATAAATAAATACTTATCGATTTTTTTGTAATTCTACAGTTTGCAATACAAAAAAATCGATGTAATCTCGCTTGCAAGGTCCCCATTGCACCCCCGAAGCGGCACGAGAAGCGGCATTTACTCAATACAATTCAATAAAAATCTCATATGATCGACACTACTAAGTACCTCACCAAGAGCCTAAAAGGCCAGAGGTTGCGAAAGACATGTATTTCTCTCACAGAGTCATGCATGGAAAAATAAACATTATTCTCCCGATTATTCTTAAAATTGTGATCATTCACCTTTTCAAGTTCTCTACTTGAAGGAATACTACGTAGATAGTTCTTTTTAGTAGGTTTCTTGTTCATACCACCAATAGATGAAGATACTGTCTCCAAACCTCGTTCAGTAAGGACCTCTTGAAATAATGTTCTTATAACATAGTTATTTACTTTCTTTGTTTTGTTTACCAGGGGCGGACCAGGTTGTGTTAGATCCGGTAGTTCTGATTTTTTGCTGACTTGTTAATGATGTTTGCCCAAAGAATAATCCAAGTTTTCGACCTCGAGCGCCGAACGCAACATTGTCAAATTTAAAAAAAAATCCCCAAACGTCTACCTTTTATTCAGTTTTTGGCAATTTAAACCCTGAACCACTAAGTTTTCGATTATAACTTTAGAACACTTTTTAAAGAAGACTAAATTTGCTACAATTTGAGATCAGAACCGTCTTTGTAGACCCAATATTTTTTGAGCTACAGCTTTCCAAAATTTAGCGCTATATTTTGAAACTTGAAAATGTTTAAATATCCGACTAACTAAACCTTTTTTCTGCGGTAATAAAACAACATTTTATCTACCTAGAAAGGTCAATTTTCACTCTATCGTTTTAAGCATCTAAGGGTTAAGTTGAACCCTGCTACTGCAGATATGTTTTGAGTGGGAAGACCGTCGAGAATCAACCGAGTCCTTGAAAGAGGGTAATATCAAAGTTTACTAATATTATTAGTAAACTTTGGTAATATCTACTTTCAGTTGATTTTAAACATGTATTTGATCTACTTTTTTTAATGAGATTTTAACAATTATGCATAATTCTTTTTTTCTTTCGGATTGACAAGGCGTGAATTTACCAAAAAAAATATGTCTAGAGGGTCGAAATTCCCACAGAATAATGGATTTGTACATATCTAGCCTGGAGACACCTTCCAGGTAGGCACCATAATAGTATAATGTTGTTGTATTATGTTAACATTTGCAAGTGTGAAAAAATAACACTCAATTTTGAAAATCTGTATCTTGTGAACTATTAGGTCTACAGAGACCATTCTGATTTCAAATTGTAGCAAATTTAGTTTACTTTTGAAAAGTGTTTCATAGTTATGATCGAAAACTTAGTCCTCCTGGGTTAAAATTGCTAAAAACTGGATAAAAGGTAGAAATTTTGGGATTTTCTTGAAATTTGAAAATGTTGCGTTCGGCGCTCGAGGTCGAAAACTTGGATTATTCATTGGGCAACATCATAAACAAGTCAGCAAAAAATCAGAACTACCGGATCTAACGCAAGGTCTGATGTATATGGTTACTGGACTATTTAGTTTAGGGTTAAACGAGGGGTTAAAGCTATCCACATTGTTTTTTAAAAGTCTTAAGTGTATAATGTAAGATGTAAGCATTAGAAGTACATACATACAACCTAGTCCCCTCTGGTAAACTAAATAAGATAGATGTGTTTCAAGGAGACTATTCTGGGAGGCCCATCGTCATCATATGAAATTTTTATCCAATTATACTGTATATGACTATCACATCTTGGATTTTTCACGCCACTGAGAAGAAGCCGCATATGTGTAAGCTCTATTCATGGAATTAGTTATAAAAATCAATATTCGACACACCTCCGAATAGACATCCAATATTGTTAGAGACGAGCAAGCGGACGAGTTTTACTAATGAGTTTACAAATGAGGGTTGTTTGCTCTTGTTTTATAAATATGCTGTCGCTCACCGGAGCTTTTAGAGAATCTAATTTATCATTGAAATGACTTGGGTGTGATGAAAATAACTTTTAGCACTTAGAGTGTCTATAAATGGACTTGGAATGACAGATTTTTAAGTGATTTTAATGTTTTCTACCCTTCTCGGTTCACTGATGAAATCTCTCAACTTTGCGGACTAAAAGTAATAAAAATTAATCACAACCTATAGGTATCACGCAGATGTTTTTTTGTCACGATTTTTACCGAAAAAAACGGTGGATTCTGAATATTATAGAATTCTATTATCAAACTTTTGAAGATACACAATATGTGAAACTTTTTCTCACTTGTTAGGAAAATAGCTATTGTAGGCAAACTGCATAATATTCTCATCAACCCTAATAAAGATATTTTTAAATCCCAAAAAAAAATAATTATTTTAAAAATTGTTAACGTAAATGAAGCTAAATCAATAAAAAAATTAAAAACAAATCAATTTTAGCTGTTAAACATCTTGGTTTTTTAACTAATTATGTACAGCTCGGGGTACAGCTGCTTCGAAAAGAAAATAAATATGGCAAATACTCACTATTTTGAATATAAAAATAATAAATAATTTATTATTTTAATACTTTATCAAAATAGAAAATTGCTTAAAAGCCACCTTAATAATTATTACATCAATAATTATTGAACTGTGAACCATAACCACGGGCATAACCATTTAAAACCATTAAAACCATATACACTGTCCATTTTTCTTATTTGATCGTATTCATTTTCATCCTCCTTTTTCTATGGGGGAGTCAAAAGGCAACAACTTGAAACTCATGAAACACAATTTGAAGAAATGTATGTTTGGCGAATAACTGCTAAACTGAAAAACTCTTTCGTATCTTCCATAATGTTATTCATATTGGGTCCAAACAGAGATGTACCTCTTTGGAGAGCTTCAAGCTTTGATCCAAACATTCGTCTAACTACTGTACTGTTAACTTTTGGTTCATATTCTCGCACTTGTTTAGATCAAGAACGGAAACAATGTTTGCGTATTCGGTTAGTGGAATGTCTGATTATACCAGTATACAATACGTTAGAAATAGACTTACACCTTATGCAGCTTTATCAAATCGTTATCTTGTAAACGAAATACCTTACTATTATTGAGTCATTTGAATGATGAGAATATTTCAAGTGTTCACAGAAATTGGTCTCCATAATATTTCAATTCAATATGTCAGATTTCAGAATCAAGGAGCACAACATGAATTATTGTGATATGGGCCCCTCCCGTATTCCGAATACCTCAGTCTCTTATTAACCGGATAATCATCACCATTTAGTATTGGTAATCACTTTTCTCCTGTGTTTCGAGTATAAAGGATAACCTGAACAGCTGTTATGATTGCTTGTGCTTGTGGCTGTTACCAAGCGCACAAATTAAAATCAAATGAAATCTCTCATCTTGCGGCCATATTCGTCCATGAAAGCCATTTCATCGCAAAATAAATGGGCAATTCAGATTTATTTCAATAACTTGATATATGTAGTCAATAGCGGCGCAAATCGACCCTAAAAGTCGACGGATCGGAACACAATTTTATGAGGTCATTTGGAAATACTCAGATGCCGTCAAAAGAAATGTCTTGGTTTCTGGGGCATTGTGCTTTGATAGAAGAACAACATCCAATAAACAGAGTGTCCCAGAACTATTATTCTAAGATACCAGTGAACATCGTAATATTTATTCAACATTTGATTCAAATTACCCTCATCTATTTGAACTTTATTCTATTAATCTAGAGAACAACAAAACATCTAATACCGAATTATATAAGATATAATCTTTTGAAAATTTAAAGATGTGCTTGAGAGAAATAAGCCAGAAAGAGTCTTGAAATTTGTATAGATACTAGCAACAATGCATTTTTTTTTCTCACCTTCAGATTTAAATCGGGGGACTGGCTTTGGCTTTGAGCATTGATTATAAAAATAAGTTGATGACCTTGATATCCTGTTGAATCTTCTTGAAGTATTTTAAGCATAAGTACTTATTTTTGAAACCGCAAATGAGAAATGGAACGAACTCAGTCAATTCTCTTGTTTAGTTCATGGAGGCTCCTGTTCGAAATCCAAGAATCTCAAGAGAGATTTTGTTATGAGAAAAAGAGCACAATTAAGTACTGAAGATTGTCGTTTACTAAGCTACTAAAGGTAAATATCGAGCAAAGTGAAAATTATGTTTAACAAACATTTTGTGTCTTGGGGTTTTTTCAAAGAACATCAAACAATTATTATTGATATCAAACATTTTCAATGGACCCATGTATTTCATAGAAATGTGCATACCTACCTAATGCATATACGAGTGCATATATGGGTATGTGGAATTCATTAAAAAAACATTGAACATGTATTCTAATCCAAAGTAATTTAGAACGGAAATCATCGAAGTTACACTACTTGGAACTTGGAAAGTTCAAAAATGTTCTAAATATGAATATCAGCCGAGATATCATCATACAAGATAAATTCGTATTATGAGTTACAAAGTAACATTAAGTCGTCAGAATACAGGAGTCGAATACCGCACGGTTTTCCAGAAATGTATTTGAAAATTCCTGACAAATTTCAGACAATAAGTAATGCTGCATCGAAATAGATATACGCTCTTTTTCATACATCCATCATTTCACATCTTGCCTAACATGTGCAATATAAATTCAGACATTAAACTGTTATGTGGGTAGAAATACCCAGACTAAGTCCGTTTGGAATATGATCATGACCTGAGAGTATGCATAAATCAGGTTTGCTTATTGACATAGTTAATTCTGATAGTGTTCATGTTCAAATAACACAAATTTTTTTTGGCTGCGAGTTCTGACAGTACCCAGGAAATCATGATTTTATGGTAATAATAGTAATTCCTTTATATTCGAGAATATATCATTAAAAAAATGTTCGTCTCTACATTGAAAGTCTGAAAGCGAAATACAGAAGCTTAAAAAACTTCGATAACCGATTGTCATTTCATGCTTTCACCCACTCCATTAGGTTGAGCTAACTTCAGAGAAAGCACCCACCAGTTTTTGTGGTCGTAACATGTAATTTCTCATTTATGTTCAAGTTAATTAAAATAGATGCTAATGTTTTGTGAACATGCAGTAAAATATATAATTGGAATGAACTGGCTGTCAGTGAAGTTTGCTTTTGAAAATGTAGTTAACTACCTTTCAACGTCAACATTTTAGTGTCATAACTCTACACTTATAGGATAGGTTTGATGAAATTAAACGAACATACTTTGGTTTCTAGTTGGTATAAGACCCTATGAAAATACTTTGGTAATTTCCATTACGATTGCTCAACTGAATTGTTATTATTCAAATCGGGATTCAAATGCATGTAAGATTTTCTTATTCTAAAAGATGTACCCACAAGTAGGTAATAGATATTGAGAATAGCTTATTGTTGATTTATGTCCTTCCCTTCCTATACAGGGTAAACCAGTTTTATCCGGCAATATCTAAAATTTAGGTTCTGAGCAATTTTTATTCTATGACAAAGTTCACAATTTTTAGTTTCCATAATCTTGATTGTTTCAGTGGTTTTTGTCATGGTTCGAAGGTGATTTCGTCGTCTTTCAGAATAAAACAAAAAAAAAGTCTTAACACTCTCAACAAAATTTGGTTCATGGAAAATTGTAGTTTAATTATGTCAAATGAAATCCTTTTGTCCTGGTCTATTCTTGTTTGTGTGAATAGTAAGTCGCCTATAGAGACCCTATATCGTGAAGCGTGTGACCCTGTCCTGAATGTTTTTTTTTCTCTATTTTTAACTTTCGGTTTTCTAATCTGTTATGTTTTATTATTATTATTATTATGTTCTTGTAGTGGCTGTATGCACACTGTGCAAAGTCAAAAAGAAAAAATCAAATGAAATATTTGTAGGTGTAGAATGAAAATAGCTCATTATTTCAATTAGTAGAATCCGAGGTAGAATCTACATTAAAAATATTGGCGAATAAAACTGGGGTCACCCTGTATAATTACGCAATCGTGAGAAATCTCAAGTCGACAATACTTATTTTTTGCCATAAAGCTAACAATCCTATTTGATAAACGAGTCCACAACCCGGTTTGAAAAAAAAACAGATTGACTGAGTTCTTGTAAATGAAACAATCCATTTAACAATCTGAACTCATAAACAGTAGAATAACCACCGTTATTGAGTGATTATCATGTATACAATTATCCTTAGAAACCATAACTATACAAATTCACAACTTAGGTAAATAGATCCTTCAACTTGTTCAATAGAAATGTGCTCGCTCTGTATCAGATAAGTCTGTTGCGAAAAGAGAAAAGTCCAAAGCTGTCTTTTGTGAGACGTAGAAAGATTTTGAATTGCATAGCAGCTTTTTCAATCAGTATAATATGGGAGGCATGCAAACCGTTTTCACAAAACATGAACATTCAGCTGGTTCATGTGTTATCTTTTAATCATCTATTTCAGTACACGGTGTAATTATTATATAGAATGTAGGGAAATATAAACTTTCTTTCTGATCGAAACTCAATTCAGAGCCTCATCAGCTTCCACACCTTTTGATTCAATTTTTAATTATGTCCAACACTATGTTAAATAAAAGTTTTTTTTCAACGAATAACGACGCATTATTCTGTATTTTTAGGGCTGTTGGGACAATTGAAAATAAACTGAATAAAATCAACTTCGACATTTTCAAAATGGAAGCGTCTAAGATTAAATTGGATGGCATAAAACATGTCTTCCCGATTTCACAGATATGAGAGTTGTAGCGTGTACTTAGAATAAAAAACGTATAATTTTTCGCTTACCAACCAAAAACCCTTCTGTATTCCGCTAGATCGGTCCTTTTTGACATATGCAATATTGTCCAGATAATGTCTTCCTACATATTGAAGCATCGACAACTTTTTCCCATTTAACCTTATACGCTTTTCTCTATGATCGATGTTTTACTGAAGTAGATCATGTATTGATGAACGCCTTGCATACAACATATATGTACCAGAAGGTCAATTTTCTAAATGGTTTTTGACCAACGGTTGAATTGGTTTGATAAATCGTATCGTAATGTATATTATCTAATCTACCTCATAACAGAATAAAAAATATTTCGGCCCCCAACAAACGATGAACACAATAACTATTACTATTTGGTTATTATTGAATAAAATGAATCCATTCATTTTGCCATAAGGGTTTTTATGCCGGCATAAATACCGACTGCATATGCATTGCTAAAAATGGTAAAATAATTTTATATGACATTTTTCATATGCAGATCAATATTTCAACAATTTAACAGGTCGGCTGCTCCAACGAATTAAATAGAGATAAAAGTGTTCTGAATAGAACTATATTTTTTGAGCTCAAAACTAATTCCCCTGTCACGGAAAATAAATTCCCTTGTTGTTTTTGCATCTATTTGTTTTTTAACAGTAGATTGAGTACATTTGCTACGTTTAAATCGAAAAACACTTTCTGTTGATAAATTGAAATCAGTTTGGTAAATTACTTCTATAGTGGATTAAAGTGATGATGATTTGAGCATTGTTAATAATAGACGCATCGATCGTTGAAATGAGCTTTATATTTTTTTGCATGTTTTTCATAGGCGTTTCGTATCAACACTTCATGGAGATAATAAGATATATCTATTCGTAACATATATTTCATTTATGTGTTCAAGGCTTCATCTCAAATTCCGCTGAGTTCTAATAGATAAATAGATATTGATGAGTTATCATCTCTTAACTCTATTGCCTTTGAGTGAATTTGATGCTCCTTAACCATAGAACACACTAGAATTATTACACGGGTCAACAAAATTTTGCGAAATTTCTTCCACCTCATATTTTTAAAAGAATTCCGGGTATTTCAGACTTGTTTAATTCATAAATGGAAGTGATTTTCTCCAATGGCTCTAGTTTTTGAGATAATCTATACCATCATCTTTTTTGGAATCCTGACAAACTATTATAATAATATATAATATATGCCAAAACTCTACTTTTTCTGACTACTACACTCCTCTTCTCTTTTTTCTTTCCCGTGCTTATGCTTGTGATCGGCTATACAGATCTGTGTACTTGTAAAAAACGTTAATTCAGTTGTACAAGTGCTTAGCTTCGAGTTTTTTCAGATTTTTATATCTTTAAATTACATTGCCTTTACTAATGAACATGCGTATCAGCACCATTGTCCTGATGGCTTTAATTTTTTGTGTATTGTTTAATGATAGTTACCCAGTTATCTCCAAAATTAGAGTCAATTCAGCAAAAAAAACTTTATATTTGTGATCAGCACAACAAAATTATTCGGAATTGGCTCGAATATTCCAAGCAATAAAATGTGTGTTGACCAGTGTTATCAATCTGAAGTTGCTTGCGTGACATGGTGGGGCTGATTTTTAGAGGATCAATTGAAAATTCATCAATCCAAAACGTTTGGGTATTTCGTATTGCAGCGTGAATAAAATATTATACAAGGCATGTGAGTTAGCCCATTGATATAGTTGAGTTGTTGCATTTTTCACATGCGTATCTTAACAGCGTTGCGATGTCATGTGGGGGATATATTTTCATTATTCATATTATCTTCTATAAGTCTATTTACATTTAAAGAAGCTAGGCAAGGCAATGCTTTCATTATCATTTTCTTTTTAGACATTTCTCATGTCAACAAATTTGTTCAGATTTGGAATCCTATACATTGAGGGCATAAAGTCCGTCGCCTCCCCTCCTCTAACTTTTGAACCGCTAGGTATATTACAACGAAATTTGGAATAACAATGACCGAGCAAATTTTCCATTTTTTGATGAAGAAAACGACAGCTCGGCGTAGTTTTGAAATTTTTTTCAATTCGAAAGTGGGGTCGATTGATACATCGTTTAGAGGTCTCTTTATTCTTAATTTAACCCCCGCATCTGAAAACATTTGGTTTAGCGGTTTTCAAATTATATTATTTTGGATTTGATTATTTGATGAAGGGTTTTCCCCCGTGCAACAATCAGCTACCTTGGTTTCCTGACATTTGACATTGCGGAACGTTGTTTTGAAGTTTTTTTTAATAAATTTTATCAGTTTTCTGTTCGTTGTTGCTAAAATGTCTTGATTTGTTAATGTTTTGTCAGTTCTTATTCATTATGGTTAAATTTGTTTTGGTGATTGATAATGATTTAATGACATTCGCAACCTAAAAAAAAACAAAATATAAATAAAGATTCAACCACGAAAACAAATTTTGTGACCAATACAAACTTATGTTTTTTCGTCATCATGTGAAAACCGCTGAACCAAATGTTTTCTGATGCGGGGGTTTAGTTGAGAATAAACGATGTATCACTCGACCCCACTTACAATTTCAAAAAAACTTTCAAACCTGCGCCGAGCTGTCATTTTGACATCCAAAGCTGTCATTTCTTTACAAAAAATGGGAAATTTGCTTGGCTTTTATAGTCATTCCAAATGTCGTTGTATAATACCTAGCGGTTCGAAAGTTAGAGGGGGGCGAAGGACTTCATGTCCTCACAGTATGTTTGTCTCATGAACCATATTTAATTGGATATTTAATAATGACTATAAGGCTTTTGAAACCAAGAGCTATATTTTTCACACCGACATTAAAAAACCTTTCTTTTGTTATCATTTCAACTGATTTGCTGCATCAAAGACCAATGTTATGATTCTTGCTAACTACGGTCATTTTACTCACGGTGAGATAAATATTTGTCATTTTTCGATTTTTAGTTACACATAATAGCAAGATTTGATAACATTGAAAAAAAAAAATTATAAATTAAAAATCACGTTAAAAATTATGGATATTATAAATTATTAATTATATTGTAAATCAATTTTCCAGTTCTATTCTTTTCTACATAATATTTAACTACCTATCGCCCGAACTGATCAATTTTGATTTGAAAAATATACTCTCAATGTGTTCTGCTATTGGTATTCTAACTACGCTATCCTTGCATAACAATTTAATAATTACACATTTTAATTAAGCGCATTACTTGCGGTCGAATTGAATTGCGTAATTGGATGAGTTACTTAACAATCGATTGGCAAAAGAGATTTCATTCAGTTTTAATGCAATTATCCCCAATTAGATTGATCAATTTTTTATTTAACCCAGCTTCTGTTTGGCTGTTTCGATTATTTGCATCAATAATTATTATATTTTCATTTTATACAGGTGAGTCATAATGTATTTTTTCAGTAACGAATTCTGCTTAGATTTGCTTACCGTATTTGCATTTTTATCGAAAACTGGCTCGAAAACCCGCGACTCGGCTCGCCTGTCTGTAAGTTAATATAGAATAACAAACTTTTGATTCAATAATTTTTATAAAACAGGCAAGTATACTGCAAATAATAATAATTTGTCACAGATTTATCTAATACAATATCACTATTCTACTCGTCGTAATATTTATTTAATGTTAAGGTAGGTTGATGTTTTGTATACGTATATACCAATAGAGCCCGTGTTATAGTATCATGCCAATAGAGAATACCTCAACTAACTGTCATTGTCATTAATTGAAATGCAATGGCAAAAAAACCTTATATGCAATTATTACCACAAAAAATATGAATAATAATCTTGATTTTTCAAAATCAGCTATGAGTTGACGAATAAAACCATGCCTTTGGACTATTTTCTGATTAAACTGATAACTCTGCAAATTTTCACGCAACTTTTTTTTGGCGGTTCTTGAGTTATGATAACACAAACAGGAAGATTTTCATTATTATATAGTAGAAGATATACCTACATCTTGAAATTGGCTTTATTTAATTGAGGCCAACAAGTAGGTATAAATAATTAAAAAAAATGCTTTGACAGCAATTTTTGACCTGGTGTTTCACTAGAATGTAGAAATGAATATCAACATCTTTGAGAAATTAGTTTACAGAAAAGTAAAGATTTAGTAGCTTTCTAATTTGACATGTCAATTGGTCTTATTATTACATTTCGGTTTCTCGCAAGTGCTGTATTTTAATACTGTGGCGAAGTCGTGTCATTCATATCCTCGTTCATATCCAAGTTCTAAAGGAATGTTTTTCGTTTCTCTCGCAAATCCCTTGATGAATGGCCAATTAGTTTGCTCCAAACATTACCATAACTGCTTCAAAGTATTAGAATCTAGCAATTCGAAAGTATCCGTGAAGCAGCGGAAGATAAAACTATTTTTTTTTTCCAACTTTTTGAAATAAACCACGAAATAATAGAATGTTACACACTCATGTCTTTTACTATACTTGGATTAACCAAGAAAAACTCCACGATAATATTATTTACTGTTCAAAAAATCTCAAAGATTTTTTATGATATCCTCAACAACAAAAAAACTAATTATGTACTCAAGAATTTTGTGCCAACAATAATTTTAAAATTTTGACAGAGAGTTTTAGATCCAATAACCTGAATTTCTCAACAAAGCACACCCATGTTTGAATGCACTTTCTTATTTCTACGATACTCATCCTTAACGTTGTTCGCAAAATGGAAGAAGCACCCTGTATATCTACACCAGATTTGTGGACTTTAACAGTTTTTTGAACGGATACCCATGCAGTTGTTGCACCTGACCGGAATGCATTAGGCTATTGGACAGTATTTGTGTAGTTTAGTCAGGTTCAAAGCTCCTGACTAATATAGCAGGAGCTTTTGGATGTATTAACAATACCTGTATACGTACTTTGCTTCGGACTCGAAATTTTTGATTTGTATTTCTCATGTATAAAAGCATATTGAAGTGTTTTTGCAATAACAAACTCCATTTAAAAAATAGATATACGTTTTTACATAGAACAACTGTTTTATCTAGAAAATATTGTATTTCCGAGATGTCAGGCATTTCGTCACTGGCAGTCTTCCAAGCGATGTTTTAGATCTTCCATTATGTTTGTGCATAGTTCGTAAATTATGAGCAGTGTTGGTTTCGGCATCTGTAAGAGAACTTTACTCTTACCAGATAAATTGATATAAAGTGGCGACATTATCTGGCTCTAAGAAGTCTGCACTTGGCTCTAAACGATTTTTTGCTCAAAGGGTTAAGTTCATAATAGCGCTACAGCAATTTTGATTCAGCATAAAAATCTAATCCTTATTCCATCTTTCTGAAATATGCACAATGGATGTCTAATGCATAAATGCATAGCTTGGAATGGGCTGGAAAGTTTATTAATAGAGTTGATGATTGTTAACCTAAAAAAATTCGGAACTGTCTGAGACACCTTGTATTATATACTGTTGAACTAAAGGTTTAGAAAACTTGTTTAGACATGATTTAAATCTTAGTTACTCTTAACCAGTTCCTTAAACTTGAATCCATACACGGATAACTTCCATGCTCTAAATTCGTTGATTCAGCGATAGCGTGATTTTTTTTTATTTGATTCAATTATGGATCATCGCATTTTTTCCTCAATGACAAATTCTATGAATCATCATCGCATGTTTTAAATATTAACATTCTTTAGGTGATACTATGAGACACAATTATTATTACTTGAATAGTTTGCACGGTAGGTTCAGTTAATATCATCGAACAATAATTATTGCATTAGTGATATAAGTGCAATGAGTGATACCTTCCATAAGTGATGCTCTGGAAACTAAATGGCTATATTTTGAGCTTATTTGCTTGTTAGCAGTACAAAATGACGAAGAAGAATGGCCGAGAAAAGTCCCCTATTAGGACCGGATTTGCCACAATCAGCAGAAAGTTCAAAAACAAAGAGAAGTTGAAAAGGTAAAAGGTTTGTGGGTGGTCACTATTTGCTGTTACTAACTCTTGGCGGTCAATACAGGGTCAATACAAATCCGAAAGTTGATATTAAGAGAGATACAGGGTCTCAAAGTTGAACTACAATATTTGATTTTTTCAAATAACTTTTGAAATAATCAAGTTATATCGATGAAATTTGATATATGGGGATTGCTTGACATGCAAAATTCAAATCTGACCACGGAATTGCTCTTACTTGTAGGGCGCCACTTACACACCTTTTCACTCATTCAAATAGTCAGAACTTTTATGTACGCACTCGTACAATTTTTTGAAATCGAAAAAATGATTTCTCCATCACGTTTACATGAAAAAGGTATTCTTTGTAGAAGTGCCTAGGAGTAACCTTTATCAAGATATTTGAACTCGAAGTAGTCCATGCAATGTGGTTTCAAATGGAAAATTTTGAAAATGAACATAGGAGGCGTTGAAAACAGCTTTATCATGGTAATTTTGACATTAGCTTGAATGCTCAATGTTTCTTGATTTAAAAAAATTCATCTAATTCTACATTTAAAAAAAAAATGTTTTTTTTTTAATTTTCTTTTTTTTTTGTGGTTTTTTTTTTATAAGAAACATTGAACATCGAGACAATTGTCAAAATTACCGTGACAACAGCGTTTTCTATGCTCCCTATGTTAGTTTTAAAAAATTTTCATTCGAAACAACATTGCATAGATTACTTCAAGGGCAAATATCTTGAAAAAGGTCACTCCTATCGACTTTTACAAAGTGTACCTTTTTTACGTAAAAATGCGGGAAAAATCAATTATTTAATAAAAAAAAATGTTCGAGTGCGTATTTATTGAATGAATGGAGAGATGTGTAAGTGGCGTCCCCTACAAGTAGGAGCAATTCCGTGCTCAGATTTGAATTTTGCATGTCAAACAATCCCCATATATCAAATTTCATCGATATAACTTGATTATTTCAAAAGTTATTTGAATAAAATCAAATATTAAAATTCAACTTTGACACCCTGTATCTTTGTTCATATCAAATTTCGGATGTGACAAGCTGAGGTCTATCGCAATATTTTTGTGTGAGGAATCTACTGTTACCGTATGACCCATTACTTCTGGTCCACCCTGTATATTCATATGGATTTAATTATAAGACCTCAAAAGTGTCGTGAATTGTACCATTTTTTCTATACATAAGTTTAGTGTCAACTTGATTAGGAGCCCAAAAAAGAAAACGAAAAAAATCTAGTTTTTGACAGGCATGGAATTTTTAGTAAAAAAAATCTTGTCCTAAGTTTGATTCCTAAACCTCAAATGACAATACAATTTGTCAAATCGTAGGTGGATCTTGGACTTGGGATCAGATAAACGTCGTAAGTCCTACTGTCTTCGAGACGTTTCGCTTCATCAGGCTAGAAAAAAACTATTATTCAAATCACAAGAAGTTATTATGTTCCCTTTCTGTATCCTCATTCAAAGTTATTGAGGAGAATGACAAAAAATGTCAGGAAAATAATAATTTTCTAAAATCCTATAAATCTTGAACAAGAAATATTTTTGGAACATTGTTTTGGGAGTTTCTGTATCCTGTATCATTTTGCCAACATATCATAGTAGATATGCTCTGTAGTTTTGTGGCGCATCCATGATTTACCTGATTTTTTGGGTATTTCGCCACACCCTATCAAAAAACAATCAAACTAGTGTTAATTTACCGGATCTTCTAAATTACCTGAAAAAAATTCTATTAGTGAACAATAAATCCTAACAATATCAAACGTTTCAGGATCGAATCTGCTTCCGTCGTCAGTGGAACCTGAAAAAGAAACAATTAATCCAAATTCAAAAAATTATTCTTCGTTTTTTTGTGATTTCGTAGTAAAAATTGGGTTTTTTGTGTTTTTGGCATAAAAGTCAGTAAAAGTGACATTTTGTGCCAAAAACACAAAAAACCCAATTTTTACTACGAAATCACAAAACAACGGAGAATAATTTTTTGAATTTGAATTAATTTCTTTTTTAGGTTCCACTGACGACGGAAGCAGATTCGCTTCTGAAACGTTTGATATTGTTAGGTTTTATTGTTTACTAATAGAATTTTTTTCAGGTAATATAGTAGATCCGGTATATTAACACTAGTTTGATTGTTTTTTGATAGGGTGTGGCGAAATACCCAAAAAATCAGGTAAAACATATCATAGGTTACTGAGTCGTATGATAACTTGAAAAAGGAAGAATCATTTTGATAATGATGTTGTCTTGTAATTTGTGAAAAATCCCTGGAAATTAACTAGACCTCAGGTTAATAAATATTAATCTGAGAACTAGACAATCTAGCAACAATAGGAATTATTATGGAAATATGGGAAACAAATCAGATGAGCAGTCATTATCTGAAATGAATCTAGTACTCGATGAAGTACTTTTAACTAAACGACTCATTGTCCACTGCAATTGCTGATGATTTTGTGACACTTATGTCTGAGGCAGTTTGAAGTTATTAACGTTTAAGAAGTTAATTGCAAAAAATATCGAAATTCTAAAACAGAAAATTGAGTCCAAATGCTTTCACTAGAAGAGATAAGATCGCGGCTATGATCGAATTAGATAGTAGTCGTACCTATAATTGAATTAGAACTGTCCATTCGTTAAGTAAGGTCTTTATATTTTTTTATTTTTCTCGATAATCCGGATGATAATTCAAGTTCTGCTGTAGAGAAAGTAGCAAAAGTACATAATATTCTTTTTAATAAAAACTGTATAATATTCTAGAGCCTCATTTATTCATCCCTCCAAATTCTGTTCATTGCAAACTAAATTATCCCCCTGCAATGGAAAAGCGGCGAAACAATTATTATTATTAAGCTTTCCGCGGGAACAAGAGTAAATGTTTCAGCACACTCTATTATCTACTAATGTTATTAAGTCTGAAATGATTTGTCTATAAAAGTTGACACGGCAAAATTATCCTGTCCCTCCGTTGTTGAAAAGCAAACTGCAATTACGCTGTTGTGGCACGCTAGTGGCTTTCGCTCGTATACAGGTGTATGACAGAACTATAAATTATATTTTGCCGCAGAATCACATCGAAGTGATATTATGTTAGTTTAGAGGGTTTTTATTAATTTCATGATAGGGAACACAATTTTACGCGATTGATGGTTCTTGACAGACTAATTATTGCGTATTGTCAATTTGTGGAAAGAAGATCTATTTATTACCGTTCTGTTTAATTAAAGGCGAAAATAAAGAATCATGATCTCCAATTTAATATATTATTAATTTACAGTCTATGGATGTCTGTATATCTCCAACTTTCTGTTCCATTGATTAATACATAATTTGAAAAGGGGCGGAAACGCAATAAAAATCACATCTATCACTTGAAAGAAGTCAACTGCAATTTTGGATGACTTTAAATGGATATGGATCAATTTTAATAATAATCAAAAATGGATATAATGCGATTCACATAACATAAAAAAACTAAATTCCTAAAATTTCCAACACGCCAGTTGTTGAAGTCTTGTTGTTACTTACCAACGTAAAAGGAAGAAAGGATATACGCCTCGGCATTTCATACAGTTCCATATTTAGTCAAAGAATGACTTTTGGCTGAATTCACCTTTGAAATGCTTTCAGGTCAGTAGGTTTTAACGTACCAATGAACATGGCCGTGAAATGCATTGTTTTGATGACATCTTTGGGGAAATAAATTTCTAAATTCATGATAATATCCTTATTTCAAATTATAATCTTGATAACATTATAATGTTTATTACGTTTCACTGAGAAAAATCCATTTTCTTTACAGAGAAGTCAGAACTGTAACGCTACACAAAGAAAACACTGGGTTAGGCTTCAATATTGTTGGCGGGGAAGATGGAGAAGGAATATTCATCTCATTTATTCTGGCTGGAGGGCCAGCTGATGCTAGCGGAGAGCTCAAGCGAGGGGATCAAATTCTTAGTGTTAATGGAGTTAATTTACGGAACGCCACTCATGAGGATGCGGCTCAAGCACTCAAAGTAAGTTAAGGTGAAATATACAGTATGGATTGTACCTGTACCTGCATATTGTGAAGAATTGTAACATTTGCATGAATATTTATATGATGAGGACAAAAGCGAGAGTGTCAGAAGGTAGCAGGTCCTCGTGATCTCCCTTGTTGGCACAATGAGCTATTCACTTTGATCGCTGATAAATATTCAACTACGATAAAACTATTTTCCGGTGGATGGACCTGTATTTATCAAGTTATATTCACTCGAAATTATATTTGGTTGTGCATTTAAACTAGTTTTTTTTTTTAAGTATCTGGATTAAACAACAAATTTCTTTGTTGAAATGAATCCTACCTTCAAAATTATACTGTTTTTTTGTTTGTTTATAAAATATGATATGATTACAGGGAACTAACCAAACGGTGACGATAGTTGTTCAATACAGACCTGAAGAATACAACAGATTTGAAGCTAAAATCAATGACCTTAAACAACAAATGGCCAACCCAGTCACTGGTGGTACCTTGTTACGAACATCACAAAAAAGGTCTTTGTATGTAAGGTGAGTTTTTCAGTACAGTCCTTCCGAATATAACTTAAGTAAGGTATAGGGTCACTTTATAATTTAATTTTAGAATAGAAATGCCCATTTACAAATTATTTTATTATATTTATGCAGTGGATGCACGTTTTCTTCTTGAATAATTAGCGGAGGTTTATCGAATAAGAAATTGAAATATGCATAAATGTATTTTAGCAATCGGAATCTGTTGAAACGTGAATTACCAGCATGTCATTACTACTTTCCCTTTAATGATATGTACATTCAGGTTAAGTTTGTCACCCATGAAACGACTTACCCAATGATATCTAATTTAGACAAATTCATCAATTAACTGATTGTTGGGTCAATTATCCTGCAATTATGTACCTAGTTGTGTTCGATCCTCTGATTCATTTATTTTTCCTTCTCTGTTCTTTCATGGGTAATATTTTTGATAAAAAACTATTCATAATAACTTTCACTGTCATTTTCTCATTTAACGCCAGGAACCGGCTAAACAGGGTGTTGCTAAATTAATTTGCCATGGAGCAACTGCGAATATTTTGTGCCAAAATATACCGATTGAGCTTAAAAACTACCCATGTTCAGTTCAAGTTATACAGGAAAACAAAAATAATTTTTTGACCTCAACGCCATGTACAGTCGTGTGCATTAATCTGTTGGACAAAATCTGTACCGTGTAAATACCTGTCACCCCTCGGAAGTGCATATATATGTTGGACAAATAACTATCTGACAAATTATAAGTAATAAGAAAGGAAATGCCATGAAACAACAACGATAAGCAACAACAATAATTTCTCGCTAAATCAGTGTTCTTGCGAATATTCCATTAGATCAGGGCATTGTTTTGTGCACAAGTTTCAAGTTCAAGTAACCTTTTTCCGGCATGTCTACTTTGTTTGATAACTTGTCAGATAGACAAGACCACACAGACCAGCTTTACTGACATTCTTTCCCCTCATTATTTTCTTTAAAAATATTGACGGAAAAATAAACATTCCGTCTCCCACTAACACAACATTTTCCCACGAGAAAGAACGCTGGTTTGTCCTGTCAAGTTGGAACGTCGCGTCGGTACGTAGTTACAGGAAAAATGGAATGCGCATTTATTATCTTGTATACTTACCGACGTTCTTTCTAGCGTGATTTAACATTCCCTCAGGAAAGAACGCCGGTTTGTCCTGTCGAGTTTGATCGTCGGTACATCGTGACAGAAAAGATGAAATGTGCATTCATCATCTCAGTTTCCACTAACTGGCGTTCTTTCCTGCGAGATTCGACAATCCCGGCGCAGGAATGCGCTGCTCTGCGGGTAGCTAATGGCCAAAATGACAATGATAGGCACAGCTTACACGTGTTTTTTTTTATTCATAGGATTAATGCACACGACTGTATCTGAGTACAATTTGAGATTTGACCGATAGTTGTTAAGCCAAATCGTAATATTTTGACCGAAAATATATGCAGACTTTCCATGGCCCATTGATTTTGCAACACTCTAGTATGCATTGGTTTCAGTTTCCCAACTTTATGATATTATTATTCATCTTTTATCTGTTGTTCTGTAGAAGTTCAGAGGGCGTGTATTGCCATTTATTTTTATCCGTCATTACTTGCCCAGCAAATGATTTTTTAATATGGCAACTGTCAAGATTGCATTGATTAGTTCCAACTTTTCTCAACCTGGATGTTCCACAAGCCAAGTTAATCGGCATTTGAAAAAGATTTTTTCTTCATTATCATGATGTTTGTTCAAATAGTGTTGTAGAGTGAAAGTGTTGTGTTGTATGAGATGAATCCACCGGCACAAGAAAGGAGCGTTTCCATATTTTATCATTATCACGCTTTTAACGAGCTTATCGTTTTCCTCACCAGTGTGCTAATCCAAATCTGCAAATGTTGTAACCTCGGTAAGCTTGTCCAGAACTCAGAGATCCGTAGCTTGAGTGGATTTTTTAAGGGCGCTAGGCGGATTAACATCTTTGAAAAAATGTCATGATAATTCAGATATACCGGAAAAAGGGATTAATTATTAAATTTGATAAATGATTTTTGAAAATAACAACTTCTTCTAATCTTCAGAGCATTATTCGACTATGACCCTATGAAAGATGATGGTCTTCCATCGCGGGGACTCGCCTTTCAATACGGAGATATTCTCCACGTGACTAATGCTAGTGATGATGAGTGGTGGCAAGCTAGAAGGGTTTTGTCATCTGGAGATGAACAGGGTATGGGTATCGTTCCTAGCAAACGAAGATGGGAGAGAAAACAGCGAGCTAGAGATCGGTCAGTCAAATTCCAGGGACAAGGAGGACATACTGATAAGGTAATTTTGAATATTAACTCGTATAAAGAAAGCTTTTCACAACCACCTATTGTTAGGTTCTTGTAAAAGTACATAGTTCATAAATGAATGAAGAACTAAACGGTTCTGTTATTTTCACGGTACCATGCAATGATATATTTCTTTATAACAATGAGTTCAGAAAAAAATATATCATGACTTGTCTGGATCGCACGTTGAATCGACTCAATTCGCAATAAATTATCATAAAGACATCTTCAATATTCCTTTCTTGATTATTTTCAACATGATTGTCGCGATCAGAATTTAACAATTTTTGATTCTTCACAGTTTTGCGGTCCTCAAGTAAGTATATACTCAATGTATATTCCTAAATTTTGAGTTGAGTACGTTTCAATTACCTTTGTCATTTGGAATGTACAGAGTGTTTCCGTATATTTCGTCTGCAGACCAACTCGCTTATTGTGCAAGATAGATAGGGACTTTAAATACAAAGTTGGTAGGTATTAACCTTGGTATTAACATAGACCGCCAGAAAAGAATATTTTTTCGTATACCGGGTGCACGAGAAAAGTGTGGCAGACACAACTTGCATTTATTTAAATGGAACATCCTATATATTATTTTATAATCAAATAGACATTATTTTTCTGATCTCAAAAATATACAACATGTATGCATTCCTTCCAGCCTTTTTCAAAATATTTAAGTTTTAAAGTTGGTTTTTTGGTATTGCCAAATTTAGTATCTATGACTACAATAATTGTTTGAACATTATTTATTATTTTTTATCCTTTCAATAATCTGAATATAACAAGTGAATACATTGTATTATTAATAAATTGATATCATAAAATGCATTTAAGAAAATATGTTGTGAATAATGGCGGGCTTATTCAATAATAATTATTGCATTTTATGATATCAATTTATTATTAATATAATGTATTCACTTGTTATATTCGATGTTTCAGATTATTGGAAGGATAAAAATTAATAAATAATGTTCAAACAATTATTGTAGTCATAGATACTAAATTTGGCAATACCAAAAAACCAACTTTAAAACTTAAATACGGCGAAAACGGCTGGAAGGAATGCAAACATGTTGTAATTTTTTTGAGATCAGAAAAATAATGTCTATTTGATTATGAAATAATATATAGGGTGCTCCATTTAAAAAAATGCAAGTTGTGTCTGTCACATTTTCTCGTGCACCCGGTATACAAAAAAACATTTTTTTCTGGCGGTTCATGTTGATACCTACCTTTGTATTTAAAGTCCCTATCTATCTTGCATAATGAGCGAATTAGTCGGCAGACGAAATATACGGAAACACCCTGTACCCTTAACTTCCCTAAGTTTTCATGGAGTATGGTATCATGAAACCCTTCCAGTTTAGTCTGTCATTAACGTAACTTGTAGCTCGCCGAATGGCTGAAAGTGTCCAGACCAAACTGGAATGGTCTCATGATACCATACCCATGAAAACTCTTCTTGTAATCAATAATTTCTTTTTCATTATGTGATACATTTTGTGAATCCCTTGTGAACGATTCATTGGTATTATTTGTACTCATCGTAGCATCATACTTATTGTGAGATTTAAAAAAGTAATACCACATTTAGGTGTGTATCCAAAACTGTCTATTTTATTTGACAATAATTCAAAATAAGCTGCCTTTCTCATGCTGTGTAAGATCCTTAAATATAAGATATTATAAAGCTATAGATTCAATATTATACTCTTATGTTTTTTAATCTTCGTAAAATGATGATCATTTGGTTAAATAATCTCTTGTGCTATCACGATTATCCGAATGATTTCATCTAATTATAGACAAGTGTAGGCACTGTATACATGTACGGTGTAGCTAGAGTTACTTCTATTTTCTTCTATTCTATATTCTGCTGGAGCGTGGATATATCGTATTTCTGAATGTTCTCCTCAGAATGTATTAAATCCAAGACAAATTCCTATTATCATTTGAAAATAACTGATAGTATGTCATTGATATCTATTCGAAAACTGATATCCACAATATAAACTAAACTTTTGAATTTCACATGATTTGCAGCAGTCAACCCTAGAGAGGAAAAAGAAAAGTTACTCCTTCAGCCGGAAATTTCCCTTTATGAAAAGCAAAGATGAGAAATCTGAAGACGGGTCTGATCAGGAACGTAAGTACAATTTCCCTTATACAAGAAATATATTCTGTTTAATAGATTGATAAAAATAATTATTTACGTCAATAAACCAGCAATAGAATTCGACTGTATAATTTAATTGAAATGGTAACTGGTATTTGAAGTCATTTTTATATGAAAATGCGTGAATATTCCAAACAGGTCTTTGCATGCAAATAGGAATTTTTGATGATGGTTGCACGCAATAAGAACTTTACAGGTACAGGTACAGGTAACTTCAGTTGGTTGAGGTTGAGAGTGATTTGAATTGACCACAAAGTGGTCAGAAGTGGATCGTATTTAGTACGATGCAAAGGGGGCTAAACTTTAACATACAATATTTTAGTATTTATAAAAATATGGCCCATGATAATTATATTTATTATCGTCGTAGTATCTTCTTCAAACACTAGTCTTCTTCACATGAGGTTATCAAATTTTGAAAAAAAAACATGGCATATTTATCCTCGACATGATTTGAAAAATAATAAAGGTACCATTACTTTCGAAACAGTTAAACAATAATCTTGAAAGCATTGGTCCGAGAATGCATATTGATGACAGAATTTTATTATGTGATCATCAAAAAATTTTATTTTATTTTCACCCGACCCATTTTTCTCTAGATTCACACAACAAAAAATGCAACGTCAAAGGAATTGTTGATAAAATTAACCTCTTTTTCCGATGTGGCAAATAATAACAATAAAGCACTCATTATTTCAAAGAAATATACAGACAATGTTGATTTTTATAGTTGATGAACATCGATTTTGGAACAAAAAGCCATTTTAACTTCGTATCTTTACAAAAAAAAAGATTTTGCGGCCTGAAGTGTCTACAGCAAGCAATTATAAAAAAAAAAGTTTGGCGATGTTTTTTCCAAGTTTTCAAAGTCATGAACACCAATCTAACTTTATCAATTTGAAAAAATTCAATATTTATAAGATAATATCCTAGGCAATAAGTCTCAAGAATTATGTAAACTTAATATTGTGAATTCTATATAAAAATGAATGAAAAGAGACTAAAAATACAAATGAAGACCAGTTAACTAGTTAAAAATCAATGAGCTAGTAATCAGAAAAAATAAAAGATTGAATATAAAGTAGTATTTCGACAGCAATTGAAGTATGCCAAGATTTAAAATTTTTGGTGCACACATTAAAAAAATGGGGGGGGACCTTTTAGAGCCGAACTGTATAAATATATGTATACTGTTCTTCAGAGCAAAGCTGCTATTACAGACATTATAAAATCTTGTTTTATATTTTCATGATGAAGGCAATGGATAGTTTTTTTTTCATATTTTCTTATTAGGTCTATAGGTCAGGCTGTTTACCTTTTCGGGAGGAAAAAATTCGGTATAACTGAAGCTGGAAAAAAAATCAACACCTGAATGCGTGCAGACGAGGAGTGGTGGTGGTTGAAAGAGGTGAAGAATAGTTTTTCGCGGCGTTGTTACTGATTTTATGAAAAAAAGGTTACATGAAAAAGTTGTAGATAATTAAAAAATCTACAATTTTGCAAAATTTTCACATAACCTCAAAATTGATGAGTTAAATGAGAAAAACTGAGGTTTTCGTTTTTTGTGTCTAATTTTTCAGTGTGTTTTTAGAATTACGAAACTTGGAGGGATTGTACTGGACAACCTTTTTTTTTCACTATCGAGACTTCGAACGAGGCACGTTTTGTTAGTTGGGACTTCAACTTCCTTACGAAAGAATAAAAGCTTATCACTTCAATGGAAAAATATTGTGTAAATTACGAAAAACTGAAAATTCAAAATTTGCTCATATTCATTTTCTCACTTGAGTCGTTTTTTTTATCATTATTTATTGAAATCCGGATCAGAAATGTATAAAATGAATTACTGATAATAAATTCAAGCACAGAATAACGATAAAATGTGCTGTGATTATTAATTTTTTTGACATGGAAACGATGAGATCTTTAGACTACCCTTACTAGAAAATGTTATTTTCTACCCACAACTGAGGGTGGATAATGTTTTTTTTTTCCTCGACAGGAAAAGAACTATTTTTCATAAATTTCATATGCACCTCCACATGAAGTTTAGTTTTTTATTTTTTTGCGCAACTTTGGCTTTTTTAGTGGGGCTAAAATTATGCGCGTATATATTAATGGTACTAGAAAAAACCATGTACAGGGTGTTTCCGTATATTTCGTCTGCAGACTAACCCGCTTATTAAGCAAGATAGAAAGGGACTTCAAATACAAAGTTGGTAGGTATTAACATGAACCGCCAGAAAAAAAAATTGTATACCGGGTGCACGAGAAAAGTGTGACAGACACAACTTGCATTTTTTTTAATGGATCACCCTATATATTATTTTATAATCAAATAGACATCATTTTACTGAATCCAAAAATATACAACATGTAGGCATCTTCCAGCCGTTTTCAAAATATTTGAGTTGTAAAATTTGTTTTTTGGTATTGCCAAATTTAGTATCTATGATTACTCAAAAACGAAAAAACCTTCCAATAAATCAAAAATATCTACTTATTCGCCATAGGAGTAGTTTCGTGATGCTGAGAACATTTTCTGAAAAATGAAACACAAAAAACGAAAAAGTCAGTTTTTCTCATTTAACTTATCAATTTTGAGGTTATGTGGGAGATTTGTTGAAATAAAAGTTGTAGATTTTTCAGTTGTCTACAGCTATCTCATTGAACATTTTTTTCATAAAATCAGTAACAACGCCGCAAATCGCGAAAAAAACAATTCTTCACCACTTTCAACCCCCTCCACTCCGTGACTGCATGCATTCAGGAGTTGATTTTTTTTCCAGCATTGTTATGTCTTTATCTACCCACTCCAACTGCGTTTGTCCTGTACCGATTTTTTTCCTGATTTGACTTTATTTTGAAGTAATTCGCCTGGCCTACTAGGATATGGTGGCAAATGTTTAGATTATGAAGATCGGTACGCAATCTGAGTTTGTTGTAGAGGCACGGAGAACATTTGCATCTTCAAATTTTTTGTAAAACATAGTGACTGCAGAGAACGACTCATTTTTAACCACTTACATGCACAGAATCCAAAACCTTACCTTGGACGACATCCGCGAAATAATAATAATAATAGATTCTCTGATTTTGTCGTAGGCGAATGTCGCTGTGCACAGATCGATTTAAGTTTTGAAAATTCCCTTCTTGAGACATTATCTTCGAAGTTCAACTTATCCAAAATAAGTCCCAGACTTCTTGTGTAATCCTTAAAGATAACAAAATCGTTTTCCAATTCATGCTTCTAGTTTTCTGTGAGAAACACACCGCTGTTCTCAGGGCAAAATAACACCGCAACGCTTTTGGTGAGATTTATTTTAAGCAAATGATCATGAGAGGAGATGAGTTAATTATCAAGATTGTGGTCCATCTCAGCCTGAACATTCTTTATTATTATAATATAATATTATGTTAACTGTTGTAGTACATAGCGCCATCTATCGGCAGGATTTATCAATCTTAGGATGGAAATTCCCATCAATATAGTGAAAGACTACTACCATATCGCCATATCGTCTACAACAAGTTCGTGGATAATCCTCCCGGTGAAATTATGTCATCAGCGTTTGGACGATATTGCCAGTGCTTCAGGGAAATAGTGTTTTTTTATCAGATCTGATTTATGAACAAGACTTGTGTACGAGCCTGGTATATACTGTTGAATTATTCATTTGGTGCTTCCAGCTATTCGGCAGATCTTGGAAACCATAATCGTTTTAACGACAATAATTTCATTGATATGCTTTCTTCTCCGGACCAATGTTCAAGTAGGTACCTATTTGGGAACTTTCACATCACATTTTTTTACTTCTATAGAAAAGGTTATTTCATTGGTCAAGTCCATAACCATTAATTGCAATATTACTTTCAAGTTCAATCAACAGATCCGCCGGTTGGAAATATTTTTTTTTTCTTATGTTTCACTTGACCATTATTGATCTATAATGACTTATGATGTTATCAAACACATAACATCCCGTAG
Source organism: Orchestes rusci (assembly GCA_958502075.1). Lineage (NCBI taxonomy): Eukaryota > Metazoa > Arthropoda > Insecta > Coleoptera > Curculionidae > Orchestes > Orchestes rusci. Next base: position 60,316,048 of record OY293305.1, on the reverse strand, counting down.
GTTCATAGGCGATTATACTCAAAACCAGGAATTTTAAGGTATTATGATGTCCGCATTACGACATCATTATTATTATTGCCCTTGATACATGATTACAGCATGTTTTACGATTGAATGCCGATACTTGAAGGTGATAATCCTTTGATGATTTTTAACATGGGACTGCAACCGCGTGGTTTTTAAAATACAGGCGGTATTTGAATTTTTTTAACAAATGGTTTCCACCCAATATTTTCAATACTCCTTTTGATATTTCTTTAAATTCTGTTAGGGGTTAACTCACTATCTATTAACTAATTCAGGAGTCTTTAAATTATTGGGTGGAAACCATTTTTGATTAAATTTTGAATACCCTGTATTTTTTAAACTACGCGGTGGTGGACCTTTGTTCACAGGAACTTCTTGTGTTTATAATAGCTTTTGAACATTGTATGCATAGTTGCTTTTTAAATTCTTCGTATTTTATGGTACTAATATTAGTTTTGTGATTATTGTTAAAACTCTTTAGTTTTTGTATTCTTCCAAGTTTTTTGGGTTCTTATTTTTATTTATTTATTTTTTTTTATTTTCACCTTTAGATTCACCTTTATCTGACCTCCAATCTAACGGTAACGAAAAAACTTCCTCCAGTAAGTATTTTGCTGACTCACATCCTTTGCCTAACTCATTGACATTTGGATTATCGTCACTAACAATAACAATTATTACCAACTCACTGATAGATTGTAGACAAAACATTTCCGTCTAGCAGTATTTGTGTATAAAATTGGTCAATAGAATCAATCTTGAGGATACTTTTGAAATGTGGAAAATACGAACTATATATTTGTAGTATTCGCTAGACTTCATTCTTCTACCCGTGGAACAACGCACATCCTCGATATGATAAAATATCCAAAATTTTCTTTTTATCAACAACAGAAACAACTCTTGTTCTATCATCGTTTAATGGGACCTTGGTTTAAATTGATGCTCACAGAAAAAGCTACATATTATTTGTTCCAATTCTCTTCGGTTTCATACTTTATCATGTAATAAATGTATCTACTGAATGTATTGTCATCGAATGTTCTCCCAAGACGTAGGTATTGTTACCAATTTGGGTTTTGTAGGCAAACCCTCTCATCGTAAACCTTTTTAGGACTTGCTCCTTATGTACAAGATATCTTACAATAAACAATATAGGAAGTAAACAGTTTGAGTACTCAGAGCAAAATTTATTCAAGTAACTGGCAAACAAGTCTACTGTACACAACTGACTATTGGGATTGGGGCACTGATGATGGCTTATTAATAGCGCTTTGCCTGCTAGTTGAATAAATTTTGCGCTGAGTACTCAAACGGTTTCCTTCCTACTTCGAGATGAGTAACAAAGACATTCCTTCCTATTCAATATACAATATAGCTACAACCCTTTCTTCACCTTCAACAATCTCGTGTTCTAGTGAACTGTCAAAAACTTTAGTTCCGATATATCGATACTCAGACGAATGAAAATGTTGTATTAAATTTAATTTAAACATTGGAATGATGACTTCGTTAAGAAAACTACGGCACTCAGTCTTCATCAGCTCACTGATTCTCGATCACGATAGCAGCCGACAAGAACGGAGAACAGACGGTTCGAAGAATCACCGGATACGAAACAACGACTTCACTACGCTACACTGGACACGAGAACATAGACTTGAGTAGAAACTAGAAAGTTTATACAGGGTGCCACAGATTCGAGTGCATGCATGGGGATATCAGTTATCATAAGATATACAGGGTCGATTAAATGGATTCAAAGTTGCGCATTTTTATGCTCAACAAAATATCATTTTGAGATTTGAAAAATTCCCATTACTTCAGAAGATATTCGAAAAATACCGAAAATTTGCAGAAACGTTATTATTATCTCCTGAGTTTATGTGAGAAGATATTTTAAAATGAATTGCACTTTCTCATTGCCACTTTTTCTCCTCTACAGTATGGCGGTATCGAATATAAAATCCGACCTTTCGTCTTTGAGCGGCCATCATCAAGTTCATTTTTTTAAATAAGGACCTGGATGTTTTATTTTATATTTGGCTATCTTTTGGCGTCCTCAATGCATTAAGGTATCGCAACCGTCGAAAACAATAATAGCAGAGAAAATTAGTTGGGCAACTTTTTTGTCTCCCCAACACATAGTTTGGTTCATAGATTTATTCGACACGTTATTCTCATGAGAAAACCTGCACAACTAAACAAAACTAATTGACTGAACCAAAATCGAAGTAACATCCAATAACGATTCATTTAATTAATCACCTCAATGCCTCAACGACATCAAAAGATAACTGAAAATAAAATAATAGACGAAATTTCAGATTTTCAATTTGATACCACCATCTTGTAGAGGAGAAAAAGTGGCAATGACAAAGTGTAATTTATTTTAAAATGTCTTTTCAAACAAACGAAGGAAATGTTTTTGCGAACTTTCGGTTTTTTTCGAATATCTTCGGAAGTAGTCCGAATTTTTTCAAATTTCAAAATGGCATTTTCTTGTGCATAAAAATGCGCAACTTTGCATCCATGTAACCGACCCTGTATCTCTTATAATAACTGAGATCCCCATGCATGCACTAGAATCTGTGGCACCCTGTATAGTTGGAGGAAAAGCTCAAACAACTGGATACTAACCCAGCATACGTGACAAACGGGGAACGGGATAGAGGATAAGGAAGAGACAAAGCATCAACATAGTTCTCATATAGCAGTGTAAGCAGAGTAGCTACATATCGTAATAGAACTGAACTGCGAAGACACTCCAAAAGCGAAGTTACCGACACCAACTACTGGGTACATTTTCATTTTATACTAATCGCAGAACGGTGGAAGGTATGGGAGTAGATTTGAGAGAAAAAAAATCAAAGAAGGTACATAACTATCGAAGAGTTGTATAGACGAATTGATTATTCATCAAACGCACTGATAAAATGGTACTTGAAAAACGAGAAAAATTATATCACTTTTTATCCTGTGATTAAAAATTTAATTAAATTGTTTTGCCAAAATTAAAGTTAGTGTATCATTATTCACATCTTACAGAGTCAATTATTTATGCGTGTGAACGTTAAATGTTTCTGGTGATAAAGTTGGTTTAATAATGTTGATTTTGTAATTGTTGTTTTCCTGTTTGTCATATAATATCACTATTGTTGTCTTCAATTGAAATGATAATGAAGTTTCAAACTGTTTTTTTATTTGTACAGGGTGATTCAATTACAGGGACAGGGTGCCAGTTCCGTAAACTTTTCAAAAAATCTATATAGTAATGTGCCCAAGAGAAAATGCTGGAAATATATCTCAAGCTTATAGGATCGCCGCAAGGTGGCGTAACGGTACTCTGAAAACAGAAATCGATACATTTTCGAAATTTTTCCCGGTGAACTACCAAATAAAAATATGGAAACAGATTTTGGACAATATTCTCTACAAAATTGCTCCCCGACACTTTTCTCAAAGTTGTCAAATAAAACAACTACAAGCTGTCAAACTTGATGTCACTTATTTGCCTATAACTTCGAAATTCCTCAACCGATTTGAATGTTCTTACGCTTATTCTGAAAAGGAAAATCTGCTTTTAATGGTGCATGTACTCGGGGTCGATTTTATCCGCTTTAGCCGACCACACAACATGAATTGTGAAAGTCAAACATGAATTTGAGGTTTTTTCGAATTTTTCAAATGCAAACCCACTAAATAGATGCCTCCATCGTGTTATTTGGATAATTTCCTACCACTTTCATTAAGGTAATTTTTCTATATCTTTTGAAATAGAAGAGTTACAGAGACTTCATCAGGAATCCCTCGAGGAATACTTTTGAAACAGCCCCTGTAAATTTGAATGTGTCAAAAAGTAGGAGTGCCTTGCCAACGGTCGGGATTTTGAGCATTGGCACTAGTTTTTTTGTTTCTTTTTTTAGTTAATTCCATTTTTTTTATATATATTTTTGACATAACGTGTTTACCGGTCAACCGTATTATTTTTGGCAAGTGGTGCACTGAATTCTACTTGTTAGCAGCTCGTAGAAAAAAAAACAAAATAAGTTGGCATTCTCACTTATAGGCTTTTGTTTTCAACATCAACAGAAGAAAATGTTGAACGCGAATTAAAACAAATCTGATGTGTATCTTTTGGACTAATTCCAATTTATAGGAACTGTTTCAAAAGTATTCCTCACGTGATTCCTGATGAAGTCTCCGTAACTCTTCTATTTCAAAAGATATAGAAAAATGATCTGTATGAAAGTGATAGGAAATCATCCAAATAACACGATGGAGGCATCTATTTAGTGGGTTTGCATTTGAAAATTTCGAAAAAACCGCAAATACAGGTTTAACTTTTACAATTCATGTTGTGTGGTCGGCTAAAGCAGATAAAATCGATCTCGAGTAAATGCCCCAGAAAAAGCAGTTTTTTTTCTTTAAAACTAGCTAAAGAACAGTTAAATCGGTCCAGGAATTTCGAAGTTGTAGACAATTTAGTGACATCAAGTTTGACGGCTTGTAGCTGTCTTATTTGACAACTTAGGGGAAAGTGTCGAGTGGCAAATTTGTAGAGAAAATCGTCTAAAATCTGTTTCCATATTTTTTTTTGGTAGTTCAAAGGAGAAAATTCCGAAAATGTGTGGATTTTCTGTTTTCACAGTACCGTAGCGCCCCCTTGCAGGCGATCCTAGAAGCTTGAAATTTATTTCCAGCATTTTCTCTTGGACACAGATTTTTTTCCCGAGTCTCTATGATGAATGGTTCACGAGAACTGGCACCCTGTCGCTGAAAATGAATCACCCTGTACACGGCATGCTTGACTACGAAACTAAATAGTTGACAACTATTTTTTTTTCATAAATGCAATAATAGAATATTCCCTTATTTTACATCTTACGATAAAGTCATAGATCACAAAGATGCATCATTGTGGTGTCATCAACAACTAGACTTATATTGCAAAATATTCAAAAACAATCCTTTTTTTAAATCGACCAAAGCAATTACTCCCCATAGTGGTGAATTTATGAATTTAAAAAAAATAGCAATTTTTCTTGGGCAATTTTCTATAGAGGTCTTTTTTCCCCTCTCCTACGACTATTAGTTCCTGAGACCTGCTAGCTCTTCACCCTTAATGTATCACTCTGTACAACTAATCGAAATAAGTTAGATGTTGTTCGTATGTTATGAATATTTTCTTCTCTCCAGCTTCTAATTTAGCTTTGTTTTGGTTCAATAACAGAACTGTTCCAGAACAGTTCGCAAATGCGCAATCAAAATAAAGGTGTTCTGGCTCGTACCGAACTGTTCAGGGACTTGAAGTTCGTTGTTTTGGTTCATTTCGTGAATGGTTCTTGGACAGTTCTAGAACGGTTCTACCAGTTCTCACCTAGGACTGGGAACTATTCCTGAACCTCATTGATGTTTATCGTGATGGTGACAGCGCCAGCTGAATCAGCTGATATGATTAATAATGAGCAATTTCTTGTTGATTTCCTCAGGATGGATAAAGTAAATTTCAAAATAATAATGGCAATTGGAATTTTGAGTGATCATTTCATTTTTTTTTTTTTTTGAATCGCTTCTCTGTTAATCATAAATTTCTATTGATAAATTTCTTTCTCACAGATCAGTTCGAGCTCTTCAAGTGTAAAGAAATCAGAGGAAAAAAAAATGGAAACAGCTTGTTTTACCTGAAGTGCTTTATTAACCATAATCTCTTCACATTTTCTATCTCATAGGTACCAACTTTTGGTTTATATTTTGTATACAAGCCAGGGACTCTGTGCGACGTCCAATATAAACCAGATTGTCCTTAGTGGATGACGCTGATGGAAAAAATGAACTCCTCCAATTCCTCTTTGGCATTTGAGAAAGCAACGAGTATGAAGCGTCACCTTTTGCTCACATGTTATGAAAACAGTGCAATGCAAAGGCGTTTTTGTTCTGATTATTTTTGAACAAGTTCATAACAGTTCTAGGATCGTTCCCTGATCAAGTTTGCTGCGCATTCCCAGAACTGTTAAGCTAATTGCAACTCAAACAGTAAAGCTATTTTCTCTTGTGTTACGTATCTTGATGGATAACTATTATAGCAGAACAAAGTTTTCCTGAACAAGGAATCTTTGACTGGGCTGAAATAACATACATGCATCAAGAATTTATCCAATAAAGAACCTATAGTAATAATAATAATCATAAATATATAGGGCTGTTCAGTAGTAAATAGTGTTCAGTGTCCACACTCAGGAAATTTCTATGCCTATTTCAAGTATCACTACGTACGTACTTATCGTACGTATTGACGTGTCCTCCTAAATCATCCTGCATTCCATAATATCTACATAGTGATGAAATGTCTCTTTCTTTTTCAGCCTTCATGTTATGCTACACCCAAGAGGACTCAAATAATGAAGGTACAGTATATTTTTCAGCCATATTACATTTTGTCAATTTTGATGTAACGCTTAAGACAATTGAATTGGCGTTATTTCATTTACTATATATATTTTTTTTCTTTTTTGGCTTCTTTCTGTGTTTCCTAGTACAGGTGAAATATTATATCGTGTTGAGCTCCCTTACATGGAGGAAATTACGCTAATATATCTGGAGAATAATGACAATATTGACGAATTTAGTAAGTCTTAGTGTTGTGATGCATGATGCGGCAATAAACTAATTTGAAACCACTGATATCAAACTGGAAAAAATGATCCTAGTATCATTTTTGTATGAAACAAATACTTTAACAGACATTTATTTTTGAAATTGAACACTGATAATTGAATCATTATTTTTTCAAGTTTTCTTTGATGTCTGTGGTTTAACCCGCAAATTATGCACTAGATTTTCGACCCGCGTTTGAGGATCATTCTTAGCTTAGCTGAACATTTTCATAACATTTACTAACAATCATAATGCATTTTATTTGAGTGTTACTTGAACGTTCAAATCAAAAGTTTTTGTTTTCAAGATTCATCTTGAATCGGAATCTCATGAACTATATCTGTAACTGACAGAGATGAAGTCAAGATCTCAGTCAATTTGATGATTGTTGTCGTTTATCCATACTTCTTACACTTTAAAAATGGAAAAGTGAAGCAGAACACACACTTGATCCTACCAAACTGAATTCAATCAAATATTTCATTGGTTATTTTTTCATTGAATACTCACAAATCAAAACTATGCATAACCTGTGGTCGATTCTGATAATCGTTAAAAAGTTGTAACCTGCATAGATTAGTCGAACATATCAGATTTCTGGTTAGAAAATTGTAATATTCTGGACAAATCACTGTTTTCCAGGATTGATTGCTTTTTTATTTATCAGGGTGAAGTAAATTGAACCTCCAACTGTGTGAAACTATCATGCCACTAACATCATTAACAAATCACAACACTCAAAATACAGTGTCAATTATAAAATGTGTTTTATCGGTTTTGATGTTAACAAAAAACATTCAATGACTCGTTTACTCAAAATGGTGAATAGTGTATATATCAATTGTTCAGAATCAAACTTTCATTGCTATGATTTCTAAAAAATAAATCATCAATCCCTAGGTGAACTTTTAGAAAGAATGCAATTTTTAGAAACCTCCTGTACTCTTTTTAGATTCAATAATACTTGTTCTGCATCTGAATAGAAAGTAGTGGTACAAAAACGTCGTTCTTCAGCTGATCCTGATGCTCAATAAGCTCTTTTGAAAGTAATTTCGAGAAAACTCAAA